>JBCNYG010000002.1:17778709-17788815 GCA_039654305.1 Porochilus rendahli | reverse complement strand
TCATTTTCTGAACCGCTTATTCCTAATTAGGGTCGCGGGGAGGCTGGCGCCCATCTCAGCCGTCTCTGGGCGAGAGCAGGGTACACCCTGGACAGCTCGCCAGGCCATCGCAGGGACACCCATATTCATATTTACTCAAAAGTTCACTAGTATACAAACATTACTTTAATATGTGTATACTGCAATTATTGCCGTTATCTTGAGTTCTTCTAACTGACTTTATGACCACTCTTGTGAGATAATGCGAGGTAATGCAAACTATTGAATGTATACTAGCAGATTGTAGCTTCTTAAATGTAAGCAACAACTACCTGATGATGAAAATGTACATATTTTCAGTGTAACAGGCGAGTTAGGAAGGCTTTCCTTTCATTCTGTTTTAACTTAAAAAAATAAAATAAGACAATGCCCAAAACCAAGACAGCCCTCAGATCTGCACCTAATAGACTTGATTAGACACAGACTTGGTTCAGTTTTTCCCAGTTTGGATGAAACTGAGAACACCCTTGCTAATCCGTAAACGTGATGATGAACTTTACCTGATCCTGACAGAGCAGCTCGATCTTCTCTTCAGCTAGCACCGCTACATCCTCCTCCTCTTTCTGCTCACTTGGCTTCTCTCCAGCTGAACCGCTCGTCTGGGACTCGCTGTCCAGATTAATGATTTTCTCATAAACATGCTCCATCACTTTTCTTACCTGGAGCATGTCACTGGCTGACAGACGATCCCTTAACATAGGCAGACGACAGAAAATTATGCAAATATTACAGTATGCACATTCTGTATGAACATTTAATACAAATTTTAACTTTCTTGTCTAATCTGATAGGAGATTTGAAGGTCAGAGAACATTTAATAATTCCCTGATACACCAGGAGACACTAACATGCCACACAAAGAAGACTTATAGTTAAAAACAAGACCAATTTAAATTCTTGTCTAGTTTTAACAGTGCTCAAACTTGAAATGTTGATAGCAGGAAAAAAATGCAAGTGTAAGAATCAGAGTGACTCTGATAAGGTTAAACAACCGGGTGTATTCATCTCCAAAACGATAAATATTTGGGGTGTTCCTGGTATGCAGGGGTTTGTGAACAACACAAACAACAAAATAATACAAAATTGTGCACTGTATATTCAACTTGAACAAAAAAAAGAATACATCTAAATGTTTTTCTTAAATTAGACACATTAGACATGTAAACACTGGCTCATTTGCTGAACCCCTTAATCCTATCTCAGCCAACTCTGGGAAAAGATCGTCAGGCCTGTTGCACGGCAACAAACATAACCATTCACACTCACTCTCACACCTAGTGGCGATTTGAGACTAACAATTAGCCTAATGTATATGTCTTTGGGCTGTGGGAGGAAACCGGAGCGCCCAGAGAAAACCCACGCAAGCCGAGCCAGGGACTTGAACCCAGGACCTTCTTGCACTAACCACTATGTCACCACGTGCCTGATGTGTGAACACTGACTTAGAAAATATCACGATACTATTTTTCTGCAAGGTGAAACGTCCAAATTAATAAAATTAACATGAACGCAAATACCCATAAATGCACACTTTATAAATATCGGACACCGATAACATTCTGAAGCGTATAAATCCCAAAATGAGATATATCATGTACTACAAAGTTCATCAGGTACTGCAGAATCACTCTGTATTTAACATCTTTGGATATATATCAAGACATGGGGTTTCCGATATAATGATACCACATGTAAAAATTGAAATTAAAAGTGAAATTGTAATTAGCCAATACGTGTAAATAGGATAACATTTTGACATATTTAACTGGAGGGCACAAATCTAAAATTATATAATAGTCTTACATTTGAACGTTACACTGTAGCATCAACACTAAGGGGCAGAATATACATCAAGCCACACAACTGGTGTACCGACTTTACTTGCACATGTACCTGGGGTAAATCAAGAGGACTCCACAAGATGGCAGTGCTACAAATCCTTTATAAATCAGTTATAACACATCTGGTTTTGCTGTGCTGTGAGTTGAGGGAAGAAAAATGTTGACAATTCTTTGCCTTTATAAACGTGACACTAACTTCTAACATGCTCTATCAATTGTTTTGCAAAGCTTTCTGCTGGGCTGTAAATACTGCTGGAAACTGTCAATTTCCCTCCCGGATTAATAAAGAGTATGTGTGTGTGTGTGTGTGTGTGTGTGTGTGTGTGTGTGTGTGTGTGTGTGTGTGTATGTGTATGTGTGTGTCTATCTATCTGATGAGAACTTGGCATCCTGGTAAACAACCATGTTGATGTCATGTACCAAAACATGAACACAATGCCACCTTAATTGATGCTGGTACTGCAGCTCGCATTAATGCATTCTGGTATTTATTTATTTTTATTCTTTTGAGTACGTTCTCAGAAGACGTGTCGTATAAGTTTTGGATACGCCCGACAGCGATGATGCATGCAAAGAAGCATTACAAGTGTCAAGTATATTCTGGCCCCAAGACTGACAGAAACTGCTTCACCAAGTAAGGGCACAACAAGAGAACTTAGAGAATTTAGAACCTTATTATAATCTAAAGCTGTTTTTACTTGAAACAGCATGAAAGCAAACCGCTGTAGAAAAAAATACCAATCTGCCACAAAGGCCAGACGTAATAACCCTGATGGACGTTACTCTGTACGCATAATTCCTCCCACCTGCCCCCATTTGTGTTGCATTGGAACAAAATGTTCTGGAACAACCTGCACCAGTTGAAATAGTGGAGTAAGTTGAGCTCACAGGTGTCAAGTTGCTCCAGTACAGATCGTATTTACACAAGCAGCTTTGCCAGCAGGGCAGCGAGATGGCGTAGTGGCCAGCACTCCCGCCTCACAGCAAGAAGGTCCTGGGTTTGAGTCCCGGGCTCAGGTGTTTCTGCGTGGAGTTGGCATGTTTTCGCTGTGTTTATGTGGGTTTCCTTTGGGTACTCCGGTATTCTCCCATAGATTAGGCTAACTGGCTGTTTCAAATTGCCCCTAGGTGTGGATGTGAGTGTGAACTGCCGGGTGAGTTGGCCTTGTAACGGTCTGGCTTGTTCAAGTGTGTTCAATGTGTTCCCTGCCTTCGCCCAGTGTCGGCTGAGATGGGATCGAGCCTTACCACAGCAGTACAGGTGTAAAAGCAACATTACAGTGAAGAACGAAGACGTCTTGAACACAAAGATTGAAGGATTCATCTGTAAACTGTACGTAAATGTGAAAGAAACCTGGCACTGCTCCCATCACAGATAGATTCTGATTTTACCATATTACAAAAGATTCTGTGATTACCAACAGTAACAGTAACCTACTTCTTCAGTGTCTTGGCACCAGATGAGGAATGGGGCTGGAGGTAGAACGGGATTTTGTTGAATTTTGGCATGTTTTTCTGTACAGGAAACAGAGCAGAAAAAAGGTTTCAAAAAGGAAAAAAAAATTTTATCCACACATTTCAAAAGCACTACTTAATTCCATTAAGTGTAAATTGTTATTCTTTTTTTTAACATAACATGGTGGAAACCTCTACCCACTTTAACCCGACTCTCTGAGAGGTCTAAATATAATTGATTTAATGGCTTGAAGCATGCATATTGGCACTGGAGGGTCTTAAACACTTACATCCACTGTGATGTCAATCACCCACTGTGGAACCGTTTCATTAAGTAGCATGGACTCAGTCTCGCCACCAGAGTCCCGACAGAGCAACCTGCACACAGCCGTTGAATAATACTGAGACTCACACCATGTGATTGAGTCCCTGTTTTTCCAGCAAGAACACAAACACATTCATTCATCCATTCATTTCTGAGCTGCTTATTCCCAATTAGGGTCGCAGGGAGGCTGGCGCCCATCTCAACCGACACTGGGCGAGGGTAGAGTACACCCTGGACAGCTCACCAGGCCATCGCAGGGCAAAAACACGCTGACGGCTATGCAGCCTACTCTTGACGAAAATCAGCAATGGTTGTTTCACCTGCCTCTCACCACAGACAGTGCGAGACATAGCTGGCATTTGATAACTCAGTTAGCTGCACTGGGGGGACAGCATTGATACCCGCTGATAGTGAGGCTTGAACCCCCGACCTTGGGATCAGTAATCCAGCACCTTAACCACCAGGCCAGTGGAACAGTTAAACGTGTTAGTCAATTTTAGAAATATAGTCTTCTGGTATCATGAACAGTTTCACTGTACTTAACTGTAGCTACTTAATATTGTGGTTTAAGCTGAAATATTCATTCATTCATTCATTCAGCTTTAATATTTCTTTTATTCTGGCCAGAGCCGGCGTGAATCCAGAGCCAATTCCCATTCACCCCAGATAGCACACCAGGCTGTCACAGAGCGCCATGCTCATAGATGTTTAATATTCAATTTTAGTATTCAGTAGCAGTTAGGTATTCAATCTGTATGTTTTTGGTTCAGTAAACCTGGATAAAATTCATGCAAACATGTTTACAACATACAATATTCAAAGCTTTGTAGCATATGTTTGTGAAGAATTAAAAAACTTATGATAAACAAAAAATTACAGAAGGAAAGCACAATCATGCTCCTTACACTGTATGTATTTGATCAGCCAAGATGCTTAGATACAAAAATAGTGGTGAAGTTCCCAGATGAAAGTCTCATCACATAGTATCAGATGCTCAAAAAAAAACAGTTAAAAACTTGCAAAAGTAAAATACAGCCCTAATTACAAAAACAACAATGAAAATATCTAATAGCGTTACCTCTGCTGATGATAATATAATGAATTATGAACATCATGGTGTATCATAAAACTAATTATCAGCACATGTCTAGCTGAGACAGAGCTGAGAGCAGATGCACATTATATTAAATCAAGTAGAGCAATTAGCATGACGTACTTCTGTGATATGGAGATGTGATTTAATAAATATCAGACTTCTGCTTCTTATCACTTCCTGTGACCAGCTGGGAAGATGTAACATTGAGCACTCAAGTTTCTGAAGTAGCTGTTTCTCAAGACATTTGATAAGATCTGAGTGCATGTAGCTGGAGGCACCTTGTTTGAAAGCTTATAAATGACAAAACTGTTTGGTTCCTTAGGTTTGTAGCAGTGGGGACAGTTAATAACAGGGGATGAGCAGCAAGAAGACAAAGGAGGCCTAATGAATGATAAAACCCATCTGCTGGATGTACCGGCAAACCCTTTTGCTTGCCATGAGAATGTTATGCAAAAAAGTGTAAATTGATAGGCGGTCCTAACTCTCCAGATGAGTAATTACACGCTTATTTGTTGAAAATGAAAGAAAACATTCCTTTCAACAGGCTGTCTGAGATTCTTTTCAAGATTTTATATTACGTGTAGTAAGAGTGTCACAATGACACTGAACATTTTCCCACTGACACCACATACTGATACAAACAACTGACCAATATATCACTCCACTCACATACATCTATCATCTATACGGCCTATCTGCAAGGGTTGAGCTGTAGCCAATCTGATTTCAGACGAGGTGTTTGCTACATGCTATGGGGCAAAACACAGTATGGATGCTTGTTGTAATTTTTTTTTCAAGTTATGCTCCTAATACAGATAATTAGTTTGCCATAAAAAAATATTGTAAAGTTTTTCCTGTTTGGAAGATGACAATCCTACTTCTCTGAAAATTCCAAGTTGCTAACATCAGTCATTTTGCAGATATGGTTTTATGAGTTCCACGAAAATGGCAGTTTATCAGTGTTATACCGTCTCACTTGAGAAATGAATAATCTTAACTGCAATTGTATTATTGATATTTCATCAACATTGTTGATGTTGAAACTGCTGTAATATTATAAAGACACATGACCTATAATAAATGTTGATTGAATTGAAAAAATCCATTCAAAATTACAAAATGTTATACCAAAATTACTAATGACTGTTTTGTGTTACTGTTAAAGTGCTGTAGTGTCTGTACCCATGTCAGATTCATGTTGCAATATCTTAAAAATGATGCAGCTCAGAATGGTATACTTTTTCTGTATGGTGTGTTATTTTGTGAAATCTGAGTAAGTTGAGATTCAATTGTATGAAACTTAAGATGCTTGAAAATTTTTAAATTGCAGCTATGGACACTACTTGAGATTAAATGATAAAACAGATTGTGGTTCTCCTTATCTCAATAATTCTGAGTGATTCTCTAAAGTTGGTTCAAGCTTGGATGAAGTAATGTTACATCGTTCATTAGGCTGCAGAAACAAAGCATTATCATTTCATTCTATCTGAAAACTTAATTTTTAACCTAATTAAGATACTTTTCAGCACCAATACTGTGTTTTAGCCATATTCAAGTATTGCAGGGCTAATTCAAAAGTTTCACATACGTGAGACCAGTTGCTGGATTACAATGGCCACTCCTAGGGAACAAAAAGAGAAATTTCATAGAGAAATTTTTAGATTCCTCCCTAATTTATTTTTACTATGTAAAGCTGCTTTGTGACAATGTCAGTTGTAAAAAGCGCTATATAAATAAAACTGAATTGAATTCCGTGACCATTCTAGCGGATTTTGGGGGCGGTCTCTCACAATAATGGGACGGAGGATTTGCACTTGCCTGAGAATCCTGAGCATCTGCAATGCATACGATGCAAACGTCATGACTACCAACAGTAACAGCAAAACATATGTGACAGCCGCTGTTCCATGTACATTTTTAAATCCACAGAAATCTACAGTAACATCTGGTATGCCATATTTGCCTCTCATATGCCTTCACGGTTGCAGCAGTGTAACTGATCTGGCAACGGACCCACGATGAAGCACAAACCACAAACCACTTTCCATCAGTGGAAGCTATGCCCTCCAGGTTCTTAAGGTAGCTACCGGGCTTTCACTTATTGTGACAGAAGTGTTCAGAACACATATGGGATAGTGTATATAATACAAAGATAAATGCATATATTTCACCATCAAGTGATGCTACCCAGATGAGTAGGCTCAACTTCATCCTGTGACCTGAGATAGGTATCTAATTAATTACTTTAATTTTCCCTGGGGCTCATCTCTGTGTCCTGGGTGAATTAATAGTGTTTTTGATATTTTGTTCAATGTGATTGATTCTTGTCTTCTGCCAGTCAAAATCACACCTAGATGCCACAACTGCAGGCACGATTGTCACTCCACTAAGTATCAGCTTATTCAAGCAGAGGTTACAATGAGAATAATGGCAGAATCAAGGAAAAGAGACGAAACAGACAAACAAAAAAAAAACATGATTTCTTTACAAAAAATAAAAACCCTTTAATAAGGCTTTCACATCTATGGCTAATTTAAAGTAGTCTGCTGATCTGTGAATCTTTTGCTTTTGGGAGGATTCTGAAAACCAGAAGGAAACCCAAGCAGGTACAGAGAAAACATGCAAACGCATCAAAGAAGGACTCCAACCACTAACCACTACAGGGTTTTACTACCATAACACATTAAATGTAATAAGAATGTATAATTAGGTAGTATAATTATGAAGAATAAATAAAGCATTTAATATTCATGGTGTATTCCAGATCCTTACTTATTTGCTGCTATGTCGCTGCTGTCACAGTAATGCAAACCAATGGGCTAAGATAGTCTGCCAGCTTGACCAGCTCAGCCTCTGTTTCCATCGCAAGTAATTAGAAAGACTTAGCTAGATTTTTCAGCAGTGGAGAGCCACATCAACAATCCAATTTCAGACTGCATATTATATATTTCACACTCACTTGATTAGTGAATGCACCTGTTACCTATTTCATGCTCATTTGTTCTGTGTATTTAACCAACATGCTCACCTTCAATCTTCCCATGGATTACTGAACTTCCAATCTTTGTACTGTATATTATGACTAAAGTTGTGACTAAATTTACCTTGTTTTTGTCCTTATGTTGTCTCTGAGATGGTCTGGCAAACTGTTCAGTATGTACCCCACATTCGGCTAGTGTCGGCTGAGATAAGCTCCGGCCTCACTGCAAACCAAGTTTTGCAAATGAGTGGGTGAATTTTGATTTGACAAAAAAGCAGCTCACACTTACATCCCAGGGTTCTACTTCATGACACTTCATGGTAACTTTTAGAGCTATGAAACAAAAAGGAAATGGAAGCTAGCATGTCTTAGGAACATAAATTTGGAGATGCTCGCTATACTAAACTGCATATGCACTATATGGACAAAAGTTCATGGACGCTTGACCATAACACTCATATGTGTTTCTCGTTTGTTGGACTCTAGGTTCCATTCCTCTTTGCTGTTATAATAAAGTTCTCTCTTCTGGGAAGGCTCTGCACTAGATTTTGAAGTGTGGCTGTGGGAATTTGAGATCATTCCACAAGACATTATTAAGGTCAGGCAGTGATGTCAGACAGGGACACCTCGGGCAGTTGACATTTTAGTTCATCCCAAAAGTGTTCAGTGGGGTTGAGGTCACTACTCTACACAAGCTTATCATGTTCTCTCACTCCAACCTCTGCAAGGCAAGTCTTCATGGACCCCACTGTGCTCGGGGGGACTGTCATGCTAAAATAGATTGAGCTTCTAAGTTCTTGTGAAGGGAAATTGTAAGACATTTTGCACAAACGTGTGCTTTCAACTTTTTGACACCAACTTTGCGATGACACTACATATGGGTGTGATGGTCAAATGTCCACAAATTTTTGTATGTATCGTGTACTTTTAAATTTTCTCTACATTGTTTGGAAACATGCTTGCATTTAATAAATTTAACTGTCTGCAACCAAGCATGTCTTTTTCATGAAAATTAGAATATTAATGTCCTGTGCATTATAAAATTTAAATTATAGGATGCACATTATATAATGCACAGGGCATTATATAATGTCCTGTGCATTATATAATGTACATCCTATAATTGAAATTTTAAATGTGGTATGAATAAGCATATTGTACATTAATATGAGTATGTGTTTTTACTGGGATGCGTACAGTAACTATGTATAAATGTTCATATAATGATCACAAGAATAAGACCACAGAAGAATGTGTAAAATGATTTGTTATGTCTTGTTGAAACTGAAGGTCAAAGGCCAGTTTTGCAGACTCAATTTTCTTACAAGCACTGGGTAATGTTCCATTTTCATTTAGCTGAAGCTTTGAGTCATCACTTCTACATAAAGGTTCCAGACAAAACAATATACTTTAAACGTTTCACTCACAAAAAAAACCCATAATCTTTCTCTCTCTCTCTCTCTCTCTCTCTCTCTCTCTCTCTCTCTTTTATCCACACTTAACTGTTAGCTACAGTGACCTAATGGCATCACACCAGCTTTATGTTATCTGAATGTTAAGACTATATGTAACTGGGTCTGGGTCTATATCAGTCTATATATCCTCTATCATCTCTCCTCAGGATGCCCTACCATATCAAGCACCTAAGAGTTTGATCAAATGGAATTTCTTGTAAAACTATCAATCTATCTTGTGACTACAGGTAAACCACTTCTACTTTAAATGATTAGCATGAGCTGGCAGTTAGCTTTTCAAACCTGACTGTGAGAACTACTCAATAAAGAACAGCTCTTTAAACATTGTAATCTGGCTAGATAAAAACTCCAGACCTGGCTTGACTTATTGCAACAGAAGTGCACAGAACATTTATGGGATAATGCCGAATAACATTCGGAAGTAAAATAATAGTAATAATCACCTGCCACCGTCTATCTGAAGTGATTTCTCATATGTGAGAGCATAAGCTGCTTGTTAATACAGAGTGCTCGGGCACTGTCCCAATCAAAACTGCAGATAAAAAGTACATGAACATGTTAAACATAATTTAAGTAATAATAAATAATTATTAATAATATTTTTAAAATATTTAATTTTATTATTGATGGCTTGCTTATATTTACAGTATTTAAAAGCAAAAATGTGGATCCTACAGTTGTAAAAAGGATCGGACAGGAGAGAAAAAGAGAGAGAGAGAGAGAGAGAGAGAGAGCACACCCAGAGAAATGGTAACAGACAGATTGTGAAAGTGTCAGCACTGCTATTGCTGCGTTACTGCTGTCTCTGCTTTGTGCGCGTGTGTGTGTGCGTGTGTGTGTGCGTGTGTGTGCGTGTGTGCGTGTGTGTGTTTAATCTTTTCACTAGGCGCGTAAT
>JBCNYG010000002.1:17758013-17768500 GCA_039654305.1 Porochilus rendahli | reverse complement strand
CAGACTCACCAGCTTCAACATGTCCAGACTCAACACATCCAGACTCACCAGCTTCAACATGTCCAGACTCAACACATTCAGACTCACCAGCTTCAACACATTCAGACTCACCAGCTTTAACATCTCCAGACTGAACGCATCCAGACCCACCAGCTTCAACATGTCCAGCCTCTAAATGCCAAGTCTTAATATGTAGAGTTTTAACATGTCCACTGTTAAACATCCAGGCTGAAATAGTCCAGTCTCAACACCTGCGCACCCAACATGTCCAACTTTAACATGTCCCACTACAACATTTTCAGCCTTAAAATGTCCAACTGCAACATGTCTGGTGTCAACAAGTCTAGCCTCAATATGTTCAGCTTCAGTATATCCAGCCCCAACATGTCCAGGTTCAGTTCAATGCAGTTTAAATCCAGCACATTCATCTCTAACAAGTAAAGCCTTTTAATGACCCGTTTCATATGTTCAGTAACTTTTTCTTTCTTTTTGGTCATGCTGAGAAAATATGTTGAGCTTTTTAAAGAGTCTGGAAAGTCCCTGGGCATTAGTCTCGCTAATCTGGTTAAAAATGTCTTCTTAATGAGTTTACCTTCCATGAGGGAAGTGGGAGATTCATTTCCTGAAACCACAGGACATCGGAGAGACGTTAACGTCTTTCATAAATCTGAGATTTGAAATCGCTTTTGTGCTGAAACTCTTTCATTTAAAATAAAAAATAAATTAGACACCCTTGACCTCAGGTCTTCTTAGCTCAGAGCTTTGTGTGTGTGTGTGTGTGTGTGTGTGTGTGTGTGTGTGTGTGTGTGTGTGTGTGTGTGTGAGAGAGTGTGTGTGTGTGTGTGTGTGTGTGTGAATTTTTATATTAAGGAATTTAATAGCAATAAATCCCATGATACACCATCCTCTAATGAATATTTATACACACTACATCATTTATTATATAAATCTGTTTTAAAACAATAATCTGAACGAAGCTTATAATTAAACGTACAAAGCAGGATTAATCCTCACTACACGCTCTTTAATCTGATCAGATCGGCTGTGCGACTCCGACGAACAGAACATCGGGCGTGTTAATGCAGAGCTGCTGGACCCTGTTTACTTTCCGTCTGTGTGTGAGAAGATTTACAGCCGTCCCTCAACACGTTAAACAAAGCGGGACACGGGGACAGAGGAGACGGCTGCATCCGGAGCTCTTTTCCCAGAAGGCCGAGACGGAATTACAGACGAATGTATCACATGAAAGACTGAGGTGAATCTCACCGTCCCACAGTCTCCACGACGCGCTCGCTTCTCCTCCACTTCTTCACGGAGCCTGTTTGTGTCTGTTTGTCTGAGCGCACGTTGACGTTTCCTGCGTGTGACGGACGTCTGATTCACCGATCTCGGTCTCCAGTGGATGTTTTCAGTGCGAGAGCGACTATCAGTGTGATTTAATTCCTCACAACACCGCAGTATTGACGTTATCTAATCCCTAGCACTGGGAGGACTGGAGCGCGACGGTACAAGGCGACGTCAGCATTCAGTCTCACCGTACTCAGAAGTACAAGAAGGAACGAAGAACCTGTTACTCGAATGTGGTTCCACAGAACCCTGGCGGAATCGCTCTGTAGGGACGTGGGGGTCATGTGACCTTGACTCGTGTAATTCTATTAATTCTAAATGAGACGGGGTGTGAAATAATAAACTGAAAGTCCTCCGTCAGCCTCGCCAGCCTGATTCCCACAGCAGAGAGAATTCAGAGTGTCATCTTCACTAATTATTCCTCGGCACTGATCGTCTACACCAGCGCTGAGATTATAGTCCTGCGGGAATCATTAGGCAAGAGAAAATCTCCACTTTTCACGTTTATTCAATCACTGGCAACCTCATCCTGAGCGAGTTCATCATCTGTGAGCTTCTTCGTCTCAACGTTATCCAGGTTCAGGTGTTCGTTATCAGGAGGATACCGTGTGTGTGTGTGTGTGTGTGTGTGTGTGATGATGATAAGCTAATGTAAATGCTAATGCTCATAATTACTAAAAAATTAAAATTAAAATAATAAAAATGATTATTTAATTGCGTTGTGTGTTCCAGGCCATGCAGAAGGAAGGGAAGGACGTCAACATAAAGGAAGTGATGGACGGCTGGATTGTGCAGATGGGCTACCCCGTGGTCACCATCAGCAGGAACGAGAACCTGGAGAACGCAGTCACCATCAGCCAGGAACACTTCCTCTACGACACGGACACCGAGACCCGCAACCCTCAACTTTTTAACAAAAGGTACCATCCCGACCACATACGGCTCTCAGAACAGCCGCAGTCAGTATGACCTCGGGTGACCTTTACGCTTTGGGTGACCTCCGGAATCCTGTGCAGTATGTGGAGAAGGAACGGACCTGCCTGCTGCAGACACGTTAGCGTTAGCTTTAGCCCTCGTTAATGGCCTCATGAATAATTCAGCAGGTCTTTAGAAAGTCTTTAGGTCTTATTCAAACCGAACGCTGGCAGCAGACAGAAACACACTAGGAATCTTAATGTGTGTGTGAGTGTGTGTGTAAAGGAGAAAGAGGACTCTGAAAAACAATAAACCAACCTGCACAATATGAATCTATATGAATCTATTTTCTACAAACCCATTTCACCTTCTCTCCCACTTTGCTGAATTTCATCTCTTACTTTGCTGGATTACATTCATCACTGCTGCACTCCACTTTTGTGTGAGCTGGATCTCACTGCACTGTTCTTAATGTAGTGACTCACTGTGCTGGGACTTGTCTCTCACTGTGCTAAATCTCTTTTCTCAATAGGAAAAATCTAGTTTCTGACTGTGCTGAATCTCGTCTGTGACCCTGCTGAATCTCGTCCCTGAATGTGCTGGATCATGTCTCTCACTGTACTGGATCTCATCTCCGATTGTACTGGATCTTGTCTCTCACTGTGCTATATATTGTCTCTGACTGTGCTGGCTTGTCTCACGCCGTGAATGAATCGATGCAACGTCTCTTTTCAGCTGTCTTTAAGAATTAATGTTCAGCTGCAGTGATTTACAACCACCAACCCAAGAACACACACTCGCACACACACATGCACACACAAGCACGCACACATACACACGAACGCACACACTCGCACACACACACACAAGCACACACACACAAGCACGCACACACACACACACGCACGCACACACACAAACTCAGGCTCAGGCCTAAGGTAGGAGAGATGATTGTGGCTAAGCGCCTATGGTTGGGGAGTTTCAGCTTGGTTAAAAAAGTTTGGAGAGAAGCTGCAAAAAGTGTGTGTTCCTGCTGTTCAGGGTCATCAAGACCGCAGGCGATGGACGTTCTTGACTTTGCACACCTTACACGCACTCTTCTCTTGAGATTCTGGTTTTGTTGGTGTTGTTTGCTTTCCTTGCACACATTTTCTCTTTTTAAACCTTTTAAAGAGTGCATGGCCATCTGATTTTTTTGTTGGTTGGTTTTAAATGTGTAAGCAATGGCTTGATCAAAATCACAGTGTTGCTTTTCTCCATGCATGCTTGATCATTTGATGTCTGAAGTTCTTTACTTTGAAAGTGGAGCTTTCAAATATCATATACCTGTTAAGCTATTGATGTAGCTATATAGCTATACCTCCTACCGTATCACATTACTTTTGAAATCAGCTCTGCAGCACATTTGCTTTGTGCCTCCAGCTCAACCCACCATCTCTCGAGGCACAAGGAAGACATGCAACAAGATGCTTCTGTGCACTGCTGATCAAATAAATTTCCCTTAGCTGTCCAAACAGCTCAGTTACTCTCTGTCTTGGAATGAAGACAATACAAGTACTTATTTAAAATAAACTTGTTTAAGTGCTGTTTTTGTAAGACCTCACTCTCCTACTCAGACTTTTTGCATCATTGATAATATTTTAGATCATGACCTAGTTGTACTAGCATAAGTGTGTGACGTGTGTAGTAAAAGTGGTAAATGTAAATGTAGTTACTGCATGTAATGTAGATGCACAAAACTTGCATACACATAATTTTCTCCTGTTTACAGATATTGATATTGAGTTGTACTGGAATTAATGAAAAAGAAAATGTGGATTAATGAACGTTAACACAGAAACATCTGCTGCTATTGGTTTCACTAATAATGGTATCTACATCTAAAGTATTAGCATTGTAGGCAAACTCATCTACAAAATTCTGTCATCACTTACTGATTTGCCAAACTGCTTAATCCTATTACGGTCACAGGGATGCTGGCCAACATTGGTGAAGATAGGGTACACCCTGAACAGCTTGCCAGACCATTGCAGGGCCAACACACACACACATACACACACACACACACACACAAGCTACCAAATTACCAGGGGCAATTTGGAACAGACAATTAGCCTAATGTGCATGTCTTGGGACCGGGGGAGGAAAAAGGAGAACACGGAAGAAACTCTGTTTACCCTTGACAGAGGAATATTCCAATTGTTGACTCTTTGTCGCTGCCTGATGCCACTTTCTGACTGACCCACAATGCGACCTCTCTGAAAATCTGATATTTTAATGAGTTAAATTTAATGAACACTAGTCAGACTGCTGTATAAATGTGCACAAAGTTGTGCTAAAGTTGTGCCTCGCACTCCAGGAGCTGAAGAATTGTGAGATTCTCAGAGATGTTCAATTGTGGGTAAGTCAGATGGTGGCATCAGCCAGCGGCAAATAGCCGACAATTGTGCAGTTCAACAGTGAAGGTAAGACCACCACGGATCCATGACCAGATCGACATGGACCATCAGAAAGATTCCTTCTCTCCGTGAAGAGAGCAGTGGAGAAAAATCCCAGTGTCAAGGCCGCAGAAATTGCAGAAGCTCAAAAACTGTAATGTATCTTCATCTAATGGGCTATTATGCCTGAGCAGCACAACACAAGCCTCTTCTTCCACCAGCAAATATTCATTCTGAAACTTTGGGTCTATTTACTTATGTCCGGTATCTGTAGATTTGGTTATACATTTAAACATATGAATAAATACATTTTATATGTATTATCCTATTTATCCCTAATGAGCAGGTCTGTGGTGACTGTGGCAAGGAAAACCTCCCTGAGCTGGCATGAGGAAGAAACACTGAGAGGAACCAGATGCAAAACGGAACTTATTTGGTTGACACTGGATAGTGTAATTGTAAAGATCCCTCTTTTATAACTGTGTTATGTAGTCAAAACACAACTGCAGTTTCAACTACAACACCTGTGTGCATCTGAAAGAAAGAACATGCCAAGTGTGGGCTAATATTTTTTATTTTTTTGCTTGAGCAAAGCCTAATATGGATATTTGTATCATGTTTGAAAAATAAACAAATCTGTGATGACTGAGCTAAGATAACACATTATTAAGCATTAGCAGATGAGTATATTTAATTTCTCAAAACTGTAAAATATAGGTTCCGAAATTTAAAATGGAGGAGACTTTTACTTTGATTTTTCCTTGTTCGAAGGCAGAAAAGTTACAAGCTTTTAGTCAATCACATTTTTAGACTTAAAGCATATAGTCCAAAGAAAGTGAAAGCTTGAGAGAAACACTCACCATTCCTCACCCATGATGCACCAGGCCACTTTTGTGGTTTCTGCGGTTGCAGTGTATGATTTTACCTTAGAGGGTTTTAAGGCTCTTGCAGATCCTGTTCTTCAGACAAAGTTAAGTACAGTACAAATAACTATTGATAGATTCTGTTTTCGACATATTTAATATAAAAAGATTTAGTATTATGAATAGCTATCACTGGTTATCACTGAAGGTGAGATTCAACATGTCTCACACGCTCATTGTCATTTCATTTTTTTCTGTAAGCGAACTTGGTGAGAACCCACGAATTTATTACACAAATACTTAAAACTAAAGAAAAAGCATGGAACAGCCTAGAAGATATGTGGGTGCATAAATAAAGCTACCATGACTTCACATAGATTTTTTTCATTCTTCTGTATTGTGCCTGGGTGAAAGGCTTTGATCAATTATGAAAAAGGGCAATGTCATAACATGTTTCACAGCTGCAACTTCTCACAAATGCTGTTCTTCTCTTTTCCTCCTTTCTCTCACCTCTCACCCCCTGCTCCATCCTCCAATTATCATATTTCCAACACCTTGACTTCAAAAAAAATGCTTCATGCAGATGATGTGTGGGCTGAGTGATATGGTGGTCTGCTGTTGTTATGGTAGACAGACATAGCGAGAGAGAGAGAGAGAGAGAGAGAGAGAGAGAGAGAGAAAGCTTGTCAAATGTGCAATTAGAAGAGGGCTTTTTCAATGCTTTTCTGGCATTTCATAGAATATGATATCACCCACAGAGAATTTCCTGCTGCCTGTATATTTGGACACCGTGTACCCAGGAGAGTGTAGCACACTCACAATAGAAATGCTCCCTTTTATTAGATGACTTTCTCTCTTTGAACTGCTCTGGAGCTCATCCACAGAACCATCATAACCAGCAGTATAGTCGAATGTGAAGAAGCTAGAATACTGGGACACCGCTACAGTGTACATCAACCATTCACATCACGGCCTTTTTCTTTGTCTGAATATTTGAATCCACCCCAGGACTGATTCAGGGCTTGTTTTGGGGAGGGTTTTGGGATTGCTTTGACATTAAGGAATTCCTTCCAAACCATGGATCCATTGCACAATTCCATATGTCACTTCTGTGCATCCAGGTTTGCAAGATACATACAATAATATTACGTATACATAAACATTTTGCAAAATCATTGACTTTATAATTCTGTTTGAATCTCCAGACCATACAAAAATCATTCTATGTGGTTTGTGGGTGCAGACGTACTGGCAAACCTGAGCACCAGGAGGAAATCCACATAAGCATGGGGAGAACTTGCAAACTTCACCCAGAAATTCCCTTGCCAACCACAGGCCTTGAACGCAGGACCTTCATGCTAGGAGGCAAGAGTGCAAACCCCTACACATCCATGCCCCATTTATTCTTAGCATTTTGTTCGCCTTTAAGTAATGTTTAACTCATTATTAGCTCATAATTCATGACTCATAATCATTTAATGCATAATTTACTGAAATCTATATGAACTACTATTCATGAACTACTGATGAAGTCATTGTGGTTTTATGTGATTATGCCCCACTTACTGGAACATTACCTGAAGACTATTAAATTCACTGTTACTACATACATTAATTGATATCCCACCAAATGACACTGATTGCACTGAAAGCTAGCGAGTTGGTACTGTGGGTTTTTTATTTTAGTTTATTGATTAGTTGGCACTGCACCTGCTAGCTTACATTACACAGAATCCAGCTAAGATAGAGGCATATCAGTTCAAGTATGAAGTAAAGATGCATTAACATTTCATAAATAATGATCCAGCAGCATAAAAAAAATAATAAAATCCAGAAATCACATTAAAGGGACCCAATCTACTTCTAAATCTATAACTTATAATGTATATAAAATAAACATGAAATACAGGGGAAATAAAACGGAATCGGCCATAATGTCTTTCTGAAACCATTTGCTTACTCCTGTACTCAAGTGTCAGTGACCCCTGCACCAGACATGATGATATTAGTAAGCATCGGCAACATTTATTTGCTCTCAAAATCGTTTGCCTTCTTGTGTTTCATAACACTTGATCTCAGACTTGATCTTCCACTTTCTATGAATCCGTGTAGCACGACCAATTTATTGTGCATGTGTTAATGTTGTAAACAGATGCAAAATCAAAACAAGATGTAAAAACAGGTGCATAAAAGACACTAAGGCCATAAACCAGGGTGGTTTCACCAGGAAACCTTTGTATTCAGCCAAAATTAAATGAATGGAAGATAAAACACATAAGTGTTCACCAGTGATGTCATCATCAGCTCTGTGAGCAACAGGAATTCATGATATGCCTTTCATTAAATTATGCATGAAATAATCATGATTAAAATCATGCATCATTTAAACATTACACAAGTATATGATCTGTACCATTATTATAAAGTATTACTGGTTATTTTTAGAACTGCAGGGAGGCAGGTGATGCCCAGTTTTTGTAATGCTCAGTGTCAGCACTTACAAGGTGAATACAGTTCTCCGCTTAAAGGTTTGGTTTTATGAAAGCGTGGTTCATATCAATAAGTTATTCTATGTCTTCCTCTAACCAACCAACTTTTCCCCACTCTCACCAAACCTAAAGCAGAAAGTAATGTGTCTGCAAAACCTGAGGATCCAGGACCAGGGATCTGAGATCAGGGATTGATACACTGGACTCAGGGTCACCGAACCATGTTAAAGACTAGAAAAGTATCACCTCATTATTTTAGCAGATTGTTCTCTTTCTCTCCTTATCACCATCTTCATACCTCTTCGTTATCTCCTTCTCCTTCTGTCTATTTCGATCTGTTATTCCCACCTTCCTTTAACTCATGATCTCTTGATTAATTTCTCAGTTCTCTTTTCTGTCCCTTTCTCTTTCTGGTTTTATCCTCTCCATTTTTGTTCTCTCTATTACTGACTCTATTTTCATCCAGCTCTCCACTTTCTCCCACTGTCCCCTTTTGAAAGAACTGTATCTCTTCCACTTCATTTCAGTTTCCCTTCATATCTCTCATTCTATCATTTTCTGTCCATCCTTCACTTTTCTGTACTCCTGTCTAGCTTTTATTTCATTCACTCTGTCTCTCCACTCTCAGTCTCTCCATCTTTCTTATGTGTCGGATTCGAATATGGAATCCACCCACTCATGTTCTTTCCTCTCGTCTGAGTCCTTTCAGTGTTGTGAGCGCAGCTTGTCAAAGACCCAGAGGCCACAGAGACACAGCAGCA
The DNA here is from genome assembly GCA_039654305.1 of Porochilus rendahli. Lineage (NCBI taxonomy): Eukaryota > Metazoa > Chordata > Actinopteri > Siluriformes > Plotosidae > Porochilus > Porochilus rendahli. The sequence continues at coordinate 17,759,687 of JBCNYG010000002.1, read as the reverse complement.
GTGCAGAAGCCAACATTAACAACACAGCACAGGATATGAAAGTGTTCATTTTATTCAGCACCTCCAAGCCATGTGATTATTACCATTGCCCGTCTCTGATCTACGATTTGAAACTTACTAGCACTGCAGTCCCATGAGGTGTGCTAACAAGCAAAGGTCTGATCCATGATCAGTTTTAAGGTCTCGCTCCTGCTGAATAAAGGAAACCGAGTGTGATCGGGAGCCAAGAAGGCAGAGCGTGTCCAGGCTGGGCTCGGAGAGCAGGTGTCAGAGTTGCTTTAGCTTCCTTTCATTACTGGTGCTTTTCTGCACCTGCCAAAACATTCAAAGCTTCTTCCTACACTCTGTCAATCATATCGCAGCCCCTCAGACCAAACTATATACAGACCACAAAACACAAAGGTGTGTCTGAGTATATATATGGAAATGTGGACACATAGCAGTAGTAAGTAAACAGGAACATGCTAACAGCATGTTCCTGTTTACTTACTACTGCTAGCTGTCCATGATTTTTAAACAAAATAACGATATAGAAAAATATCTGAATATAGAGCAATAAATATATATTGAAAGTATACAGATAGTCACTGCAGTAAAGTCTTTAGTGATAGATAGAACTATATTTTAAAATCCTGAAATAAACTAAAATGTCATAAATATAAAATAAATGTTTTACTAATTTCTCCAAATGAGCTGACATGATAATGTTGCCATACAAATAGTGATTAGAAAATAATTCAACATTTTCATGTGGACAAACTAAATTAAGTAGTAACCAGTTTAACACTATTCTTACCACAATGTATCTTAACCTTCTTTATCTGAGGTGAGCAAATTTTTACTGTTTTTTTTTTTATGTATAAAAAATACCACCACAAACCCATTAACCAAAAAAAACACATAGTTTACAGAAATTAGGTCATTACATGACTGGGAAATAACAGTTAAAAACTTTTCCCTAAATTGCCACAGGTTAGGCTGATGTGCTGACTTTTACATGATTTTACCAATTGGCTTCAAGCCAGCTGGTTTTCTATCGTATGCTCTCATTTCTATCATGTGCTCTCATCTAGAAGTGTGTAATGCCAGTCACGATCCAAAAGACACATTCATGCATGTTTTTTACGTGTTGTCATGGAGTCGAATTACATTTAGACATATCGAGCATTATATTAGCACATTATAGCTCAGCACACATTCAGTTGAAATTTTTTTTCTTCATTTCATTTTCCAAAGCACGTTATCCTTTATTGGAGTCATGAGGTGGCTGAAGCACATTGTAGCCAACTCCAGGCGTAGGTGGGGTACAGTCTGAAGAGCTCGCCAGACCATCACAGGGCTAACACAAGCCTGTCCACACTACAGCCTTAGAATTGACTTTAAACCAACCTGAATTGATCTTCCTCAACACATCAGGTTGAAAAACAGTTCAAAACCAGATCTGCCAAGGCCTGTTCCCGAAGTGGTTTTGGCCAGATTGACTCTGCAAATCTGATTTTGCATTTACAGTGTGGACAGAAGAATCAAACTACTGAGCATGTGCATAAAAGGCAAACTAACACACACTGTTAAAAGTGCACGGTTTTGCCTTTTGCTTCTTAATTCTTTCATAAATGCACACCACCATTGCCCCCCGATCAAATATAACAAGTAACAAAAGTCTATATATATATA
>JBCNYG010000002.1:17708362-17720892 GCA_039654305.1 Porochilus rendahli | reverse complement strand
TATTATTATTATTATTATTATTATTTTTATTATACATTCAAGAACTGTATTTAAAAATGCATGGAAATCGAACATCTTTATCACCTCAGGCTCACTTTGAAAAATGGACATTCAATGTTATCTTCTTTAACCCAGCCACAAATGGCTCCAGACTTCAATACTTTATGTTTAAGAGTGCAACCATGATATCAAGGGCTTGTTTCTATTTACGCCAGCATTTTTTTTTTTTTTTTGGTTTGAGTCTGGATCGAAGATGTAAGAAGAGTGTAGTAATTTTCTTTAATCACAGGTCTTTTGTTCGAGGACCTTTATCATATAATTTAACATGAAGTACACATTAAAAACAATCTAGCATAGAAGTTGGGTAAAAATTTATTGGCATCTGCAGTCTAACAGGTTTTTCATAAAAGCTGTTAAAGTTGCACATTGTTTACTTGCACAAACTTTACTTCTGTTTTGTTCTGTATATATGAATTCCTCCTAGCAACAATTCTACTAGTTAGTGTTACCCAGATGTTGGATTTCTTTTTTTTGAGTCTGTTTTGCTACCACCATTTCTTCATAATTCCTCTTTTTCATTTGTCACCTTGCTGACATCTGTTTCAGTAAAAGTCCCATGATGGTTCACCATGTGATAATTTATGTGCTGTATGCTTTGTGACACTGCTATGAAATTGGATTGGTAAGTAACTTAGTGTGTAGGTTTGGAACTCAGGTTTAATTCTCCCAGAATCCTCAGCTAGCAACCATGACCACTGATATTGCTCAAGCTCCCCGACTTACTGATCGACCTTACGTGTTCTAATTAACTAATTAAATTTACCTGTGTATACTGTACAGTATATGTTTTTCCGAGTCATTATTGCTGCAATACTGTTCCCAGGCTTCATTAGTAACTTGTTTTATTTGGTATTCATTGTTTCCCTATGGTTGCGCAGTGGTTTGAACTTTGCTTCACAAGGTCCTGGGTTTGAGTCTTGAAATAATGTCCTGTTATCTTCAACCTGCAATTGCCTCCCCTATTATCACTCTCATTTACAAACAACATTAGAGATTGCTCTTTGTTGTATACCATTGGGACCTTATTTAATCACACCAATCACAGGGCATCATGCACATACACATTTCCATACTTATTCACAGCTAAGGGCAATTTTACATAGCCAAACCACCTACCAACATGCTTTTGGGAGGTTGGAGGGTGGAAATACCTAGACATTTGGGAAATGTAAAACTCTACACAAACATCTACTAAACCCAAACCTGGGGACCCAGTTCTCCAGCAGCTGTGAGGTGGCAGCAGCACCTGCTGTGTCACAGTGGCACTTACATTAACTATATTCATTTACTGACTGTGCTGCTTATCCTGTTTATGAACACAGGAAGCTGAACCCAATCCCTGCTAACTCTGTTTGAAATGCAGAACACCTGGCCAGTCCAAGCCAACACAGACAAACAGCAAATCACACTCACACACAGGGGCAATTCAGAATAGCCAAGTTACCTAATGTGCAGGTTTTTTGGCTGTGGTAGGAAACCAGAGCATGCTGGAGAGAACATGCAGACTACAAAAAGAAACGCCCTTGTCGATCAGGGGCTCAAACCCAGGACCTTCTTGTTGCGAGGTAAGACTGCTAACCACTACACCATCTATTAGCTACATGTCACCTAAAATAATAATTTTATATTGTAGATAAATAAGTAATATTATGCAAAGCATTATTATTAAACCTTTTCCACATTGTTAACAAACATCAGTATTTTGAAAGTAAGCTGTTATGTTGCTGTCAGGTTGCTATTATTCTAAAGGGGAAACTCTGAATCCCATTTTCCCCTTATTGCATTCATACCGTATGCCTGATTTTCCTGATTTACTACCATGATTTTAATGGACAATTCATAAATACTCTGATAACCTTTTGGGTATTACGTCAAGACTTTTATGTCTGAATGCAGCATGTTTTTTTATAAGTCAGACAAAATTTCACTAACAGCAGAAATCAATTAGAATGACATGTAGTATTTACTTTGCTTTGTATGTAGCAAAAATTATTTAAGCGGTATGGCAGTAGTGAATCATCATTCAAAGGACGTGACAGAACTTGTGCCAGAGCAGCACGGCACCATTGCCAATGGTGTTGAGTTATGGAAAGAATTTTAACCACAACTATTTTTAGTAGATTATTTTCATTTAAACTGTCCCATATGCTTCAACAAATGACAGTACTATTTATTCACTTACAAAATAACTAAACTTGTAGGTTGAACTGAGACTGCTGAACAAGTTAATGTGTAACTTTACAGTAGCTTTAATTGATCAGATCTGACAGTAATTCTTTAAAAATCTTGTATACTGCATTCCATGGGCAAAGACAAATCACAACATATGTATTTTATTTGATTTATTTAAAAGGTGAAAAAAGCTGATTGCCTATATCCATAATGTGCTAATAAGAAAAATAAGCGCTTAGCAAATCTGTCTCACAGCAAGGTCATGGTTCGAGTCCTGGGCTCGGCAAAGGCGTTTATACGTGGAGTTTGGGTGTTATCTCTATGCTTGCTTGTTGTAGTTGGCTTTTTATTTTGCTGGTTTTTCTCCGGGTACTCTAGTTTCCTCCCACAGTCAAAAGACATGCTCATTAGGCTAATCGGCTGTTCCAATTTTCCCTAGGCGTTGTTGTGAATGTGAATGGTTGTGTGTGTTGGTCCTGCGATGGTCTGACAAGCTATTCTGGGTCTACCCGGCCAGTGTCTTCTGATATAGGCTCCAGCCTCCCCGCAACTCTAATAGGAGCAGTTCAGAAAATGAGTGAGTGAGTGAGTGAGTGTGTGAAAGGTAACTAACATCAAGTGGATGTGTTAGAGCAAGGAAGACACTATATATGCATGACAGGATGCACTCCAGGACTGAGGTTGGAAGCCACATTTTTTAAAATGACTTCAAAAAGTTGTAATCTATACAGGAAAATATACCAGTGCTTGTTTATGTACACGAAAAACAGGCATATATATTTTTATGTATTATTGACTGAACATTGCACAATTGTTCAGAAGTAGGACCACAGTGTGATGTTATAAAATAAAATAAAATAAAATAAAATAAGAACTTGTTAAGGTTGTTGAAAGAGTTTCGGCCCCAAAGTAATGTCAGATGCTGACCTGAGAAGATCTCCTTGTGGATTATTTCATCAAAAGGCAGCAAGTCAGGCAAGTAGCTTAGTAAATACAGTAAACCACATCCAGTAACCCAAGTTCAGAGATCGGAAAGAGACAAGGAAAATGGTACAATGGTCTGACCAGCTGTCATTTGGAAAGGACTGACCCACACATTTCACTGGTTCTACTGGAGCAAAGCCAGGACTGATTTTATCCAGTTCCTGACTGGAGAGGAACAAGAACAAAGGGGCATATGAGGCTCTATAACTCTCTATTAAACCTACAAGAACACTAAGGATTGGTAGTAGAAGAGAAGACCAACCCATGGGAGGATTTCTGAAGACCTAATACTGATCCATGATGTCCTCTCGACTGCACACAAGTCTAATGCATCATAAGTTACATTAAAGGGGTTCCAGGATTGCACAGACAAATTTGTAACAGGATACTACATACAGATTGAAGTTTTGGTTAAAGATATTTTATATTTAAAGTAGAAATGCTCAAATATATTACTAGTAGAAAAACAAAGGTTTCAGAAATGGAATGGATATTTAATTTAAGATGAATAAAGAAATTAATAGCTTTCATGATAATAAACAATACTTCACACTTGTACAGTCTTAAATAAAAAGGCAATAATTTAATGTCTGGACTGTGTTAATCTTTATTAGGGTTGCATGAAGGCTGGAGCCCATCTTAGTCAACTCTGGGTGAAGGCAGGATACACCCTGAACAGCTCACCAGACCATTACCAGGTCAACACAGAAACACAACACATCTCACATTGACATTTACACCTTGGGCAATCAAGAATATACAATCAGCCTGTCCATGTCTGAGAACTGTGTGAGGAAACTGGAACACCTACAGGAAATCCACACAAGCACAGGGAGAGCATGTAAACTCCACAGAGAAATGCCCTCGCTGGGTACGGGGCTTAAACTCAAGACCTTCTTGTTGTGAGGCAAAAGTGCTAACTACTACACCACCATGTCATCCCATAAGAGCATATATGAGATATGAGATATATACAATGCTATTTATCAGACATCCAACCAACCTCCACCCCCCTTTATGCAGTACATATAACATACCATATTGTTTTCCTTTAGATTTTAATCTAGTTTTAAATTTATTGGCATTCTACTTGTAGCGATCTACTATTTATGTAAATGAAGACTCTGTATGGATCATATAAAATGGTTTGTCTCTGCCAATGTTCTTGGTAATATAACACAGAGTCTCAATTTTTATTTCTGTCATCCATAACGTCTCTCCCTCATTTAGTTCTTCACGTCCGTTACATTTCCCATTCCATAACTGTCTAAGAGGTTCATTTAAGTTTCACAGGTTTCTGTGAATAGCACAGATTTTCTGGCTAATTTCACAACCACTGATTTTTTTTTAAATGAAGTACATTATGATCACATTATATTAAAGCACAAGAGCACTCTAGTTTCAGCACAAATTTAATTAAAGCCTAAGTGTTTGTAGTCAAATTAAAAATAACAAAGCCCCAAACCATTTTTTTTTACTTGATGATTTTTGACATATTATGCGAAAAGAAAGCCTAGCATGCAGAAATGAGACTTTAAATGTCTGTACCTCCCTTTCCTCCATCTGTTTTATTTATACTCAGCATATATGAAATTAGGAAATAGGTTACCCATCGCAGAAAACTGAGTATTACGTTGGGAATTATAACATACTTTGCTGAACTTTAAACATGATTTTTACCAAAACTAGCAACAAGTTACATGCTTTGAAGGCTGAAAGTTCCTGGCAGGTTTGGATTGGTTACTCCAAAACAAGCAACATGAAAACTATGGTATAAAGTTAAAGCTTAAAATTTCAGTACCAGTAACTCAAAATAATAATTTCGGACCGAATACCCACTTTACTGTGATGGGTCACATATATATAAATGGTGTGTTTGTGTGTGTGTGTGTGTGTGTGTGTGTGTGTGTGTGTGTGTGTGTGTGTTTTCGGGTGTGCGTTCCCACATGTGGTTCTTCTGGTTTTCGTTTGCACTGCTGTCTTTTTGTATGTAACTCCAAATCAAACAAAGTACACTAATGAAAACAAAAAACTTAAAGAAAGCAGAGATGCTTACAATTTATTTTCTTTGTTTCATTGCAGATTGTATGAACCAAAGATATTTCATGTTTTGCCTGCTCAGCATCACTTCATCATTTTATTTTCAAATATACATCTATTACTGATGCAAAAGCAGTATCTAGGAAAGGTTTAGTTTAGGAGGAATAAGGATCTCCAGTTTGTCAGCTAATACCTGAGTAAATTGTTAAAATCTTAAAAATTAATATTCTTCAAAGAAACATAGGAGTGGATGTGGATATTTCACCATTTACAGGGCATAATATCATTAAAGTACTCTGGAGAAATCTGGTGCATAAAGGGCATGGGCACAAGCCTTACCTCAACACCTCAATCCCCCAGACAGATTTCCACTGTATCAAGAACCGTCATTCATCTATAGACGTTGTAACCACATAGGTACTGGATTTTAATTATAGAGTTACAGCCACAAATGTCACATAAAAGATATCTATGCAAGCTTTATTTGACTGATGTTTAATAGTGCTGTCAGCTTCTCTGTCCTTGGAGGCACCTGGAATGGACTATAACACAGTGTATTGTAGTCAAACTCACTAGTATTCCAGGTTGTTGGACAAAAATTGGACTCCAGACCAAAGGCCAAAAGGACCATCCAGACTGTTACTAGCAGCAAGCCTAAAATCCATGGTCTGTCAAGGTATGGGGTAGTGTTTGTGCCCTTGGAATAGGTTACTTACACTTGTGTGATTGCAGCACAAATGCAGACATGAAGAGAGTGAATTGGAGTGTGCAAGTCCTTTATTGTCCCCAGTTGTGAATGTGTGGTGAATTCTGAAACAAACAATGTCAACGAACCTTTACTGTAGCATACTTTAAGACGTGTTTACAGGAAGAATGGGACAAACTAACACCTGAAACACTTCATCGCTTCTGTCATCACTGTGTCTTCAATCCCAACACGTTTTCTTAAGCGCTGCAAGAAGGAATAACAACATTGCTAGAATCAAGCTGAAAATACAGTAAGTGTTATTTAAAAATAAAGGAAAACAAAAATCCATGAGGTAAGACATCAAATATTGTGCTGTTTTGAGTGAAATACAGGTCAAAGCTTTTTTTCTAATAGTTTTCAGTTTTATTCAATTTAATTCAAATTTTATTTGTCACATACAAATTATTCACAGTAAAATATGCAGTGAAATGTTTAGTATGACTGTCCAAGATGTAAAGAAATATACTATTAAACAATCAACAAGAACACAAAGAACAATAACTCGAACTTTAAAGGATTTTAAATTACAAGGGGGGTAGAAATAATAAAATAAAATAAAACAAAATATGCATATAAGATAAAATATAGGATACGAAAAAAATATATATATATATAATGTAAATGAAATGTTAAAAAAATGTAAAACATATATAAAACATATATGAAATGTAAAGAATGTAAAACATAAAATGTAAGTGTGCAGGCAGGCAATTTCAACATACATTCCAAACTTTTTCTGATATGGGTTTGTAGTATCCCTCTCATATTTCCCTTCCTTCAATCCTGTTTCCTGTTCATGTTTTTCTTAGTGGCAGATGACACTCATTGCAACGAGCTCTTAGCAGGGAAAGAGCCCTTCAAATGAGCTCCAGACTGCTGAGCACACTCCTGATGATTCCCAGAGGGAATGACAGGAAGGAGAGGTAATTTTGGAGCCTCTCATTAAAGAGCTTTGTGTATATGTGTTTGATGACTGGACCCACCCAAGGTATATAAGGCATATTATAGTCTTCAATTCATAACAAAACACAAATTTATTTCCAAATTCTATGCTGTAAAAGGCTCTTCTCCTTGTAACATACACGTAAATGTCAGAGAGGTTTTCAGTTTATGTAGTGTGTTCTTTAGCACAGTCCATAGGAAATAAAGTAGGCTGTACACTGCACAATTTCTACAACAGTTTTGCTACTGCAGACAAAAATCTCATATCGTAAATTATTTCATTCAATGGGAGTAAAGATCAGTGGACTTAGAAAGCATAAACCAGCTTACTGGTGATGCATTTAGTACCACTGTGTACAGACAGCTGATGACAAAATTCTGGAAACTTTTCTTTCTTTTTATTGGCATTGAAACAGTCACAGGACATTTTTCCATACACACAGTTTCCAAAAAAGTAAAGCTATTAAATTTGACTTATCCTATAGAGGATTAATTTTTATATTTTATAGTTACCCAGTCATCTAGCATACAGTCTAGCAGCTCATTTTGAAAACTTTTAGACATTCAACTGAGTACAACATAGGATCATTAACCAGGGTTGACAGGCTTTGGGCACTGAAAAATACAAATATTTCTCCTTTTTCTTAGGCTCTGAGTGAAAAACAAATATTTCACACAAATTTATGATATACAGACATTATCCAAACCATAATCTTCCTTAATTCTCCAATATGTCTTCATTAATAGAAACGTTTCTGAACTTCATCGACTTAAATATATTTTATCTGAAGTGATTTATTTAGTGATTTCTGGTTCTTTCATTAGCCTTGAAATGCAAGAAATTGCATGGTCAGATGTTGGTACAAAACACTAGCCACGGCTAAGGAGACTCAAACTCCTTTTTGGGGGGGGGTGTGCATATATAGATTTCTATTTGCAGTTGGAGGAAAAGTACCAAGTGATATAAACCTTTGGTATGTCATGTCCACTGTTCAATTTAAACCAGTAAATGACTGGAGTATGTACTGGATTGGAGGGTTCTAATGATTCAATATTCACATACATCTTGGTCTCAGCTCGAAAATATTAGTTAAGTATGATGTTAAAATATTAATTCTCCATACATATGAAAAACTGATGCCACACTTTATGAAACTTCTATGGGAAACCTCCCAGGGTTTACTGAATACATTTCAGGGTAATATAGTGAAAACATCTCTAATCCATAAGGACTGAGTGGGAGGAACAGAGGCTTATCATTTCAATAATATTAGTCATCTTGCTAATAAGGTTACAAAGGCAATGAAGGCAGTGGATAGGAATTGTTTCTGTGGGTGTAGGCCTATATAGTGTCAGAACATTTGTAATGAAATGTCAGAGGTTGGCTGCACACAAACACACGCACACACACACACACACACACACACACACACACACACACACACACACACACACACACACATATATATATATATATATATAAGGATATGTGTGTCTATTCTGTGGAATGTTCTGGGTCAGACTGGATGATGTCATCAGCAGAGTGGCACACAAGAGAAAATTATCTTGGAAAAAGTTTCTAAACTCGCTCCTACTTCCATAATTTTCATTCTACACCACACAATAAATTTTATATCAAAACAGAGGAAAATGTGTGCTGGTTCTGACCATGTAACTTTCGAGTCAACAGCACTCAGAGTCTCTGATTGACAGCTGTACTGGGAAATTCTACATTAGAGTCAATACAAAATAGAGCTTTTTAAAATCATTTAAAATCATTATGAGGGTCATTTTTAAATAATGACTTTTTAAACAGTTTTTTACAGTATAGCGAAATAGTTTATATCACCGTGTTCACCAAATTCTTGGCTCTCAAATGCTGTCAACCTCATTGCGATGGGAAATACAGTCAAAAGTGAGACATGCCTTTGCCTTTTTCACATTTAAGTGAACATTTACATGTATGTGTAACTGTCACTAGCTGCCAGCTTAATTTCTATGGCAACGACCAGCCATCTATGGCAACGACCAGCTGTGTTATGCACCTCATGCACACACCTGCAGCTCATTAAAACACAAAATCTTTTCCATTGCCTCTTTGTTTGGCTCCAGACAGGCAAATGAAATATGTAATAGAATAAATATGTAAGTTTACAGATTTGTATGTGTTTCTAAGTATGAGTAGAGACGGGCTATTCAATTAATGCTTTGAGTCGGCAACTCTATTCTTTTAAAAAACAGAAACATATATTATAAAATAAATAATTATTTAAAAAAAATCTGAAGTTATTATTTTATGGCTGATTTTATGTCCCTACTGCTTCAAATGTCAAATTTATGGCACTTGGCAGATGTCCTTATCTACAGCAACTTACATATTACAGCTTAACTTACAGCTGAGCAATTGATGGTTAAGGCTCTTGATCAAGGCCCCAACAGTGAAAGCTTGGTGGTGCTCAGTCTTGGTATAGAGCTTGGCTTAAAACCTACAATAATGGTTACAGTTAAAGCATATATGCTTAGATTTTTTTTATTTATCACCACCTGTTTTGCCACAGCTACTTAGAAAACTGTTTTCACGTATTTTCCGCCAGTAGTTGCAGCCACATCGCAAAATTTCTTCAGGAGTTTTTTCTTGTCATTATAATTCCCTTAGGCTCACAAATAACACTACTTCGGCATGTGCAACCCCATTTTGGAGTCCAGATCACACTGACTGATAAAGTATTAATTAAGATTATTATTAAATTAAGTACGTCATTAGAAAATCTTAACTGCATTATTGGATACGGAGAACAAAATGCAGTAGTCAGCCAACTGCTTTTGTATAAGAGGAATGATCATGCACATAAACCATGAGTTTGACTAAAATATCAATTAAGCACTATAAACTTTAGATAAATTGCTTACCGACCAATTCCTTTTTGTCCTGTCTGTGGTTACATTATAAAATCACACAGTAAGCAAATATACAGTACATTTTATACAACATACAATTTTTCTTGCTATATAGCTAAAAAGCAATGTCAATTGAATACTCTTTTAGCCAGCACACCCCTTTTTCCTCTATCCAAAAATAATCACCAGATCAGATGCTGTTATATCATTAATTCTGATTGATAGCAGAACCCATGAGCTTCTTCTGGCCTCGTTGCAACCCCATGCCTGCTAACAGGTGCTAAGCAGTTGTCATAGAATATGCTGGAATGCTGAAACAATCTCAGTTCCCATCCATACCCTGCCGAGCGGAAAAGGAGGGTGAGGCATTGTTCTACTGCTTTAACAACAGGGGTCAGCCTGGAAGCCATTATGGTCCATTATGGCATGTAAGACAGGGTGTGAGAGAAGATCATGGATAAAGAAAAGATTCGCAAAATTATATATACCACATTAAATTATTGCTTGTTATAAAAGTGAATTAAATTATCAGTCATATATTCATATGTAAAATGTTTATCCTAATTTCTGAAAAGTGCACAATACTTGCCTTACCATTTAATTACAAGCTGAAAATAGAAGTGAAAGAGAGTATCTGCATAAGAAATAAACTGATCAGATATAAGCCCCACGATAAACTAGCAACCTATCCTTTAAGTTGTATACCCCACCTTTTGCCTATAGTCAACTGGGATTGGATGTAACATTTACTGCAACCCACATGTATCCCAAATACACCATGCGTGAAGGTGGTGCCACCTTCACCACCTTTTGCTAACTATATTTCACATTCATTTATATCCCGTTTTTTAAAATTAATTCATTCACAGGTTCATATTTTGTGTTGCCGCAAAGATTTTGTCTCAGTTTTGGATCAATTTGGTTGATTGCATTCTCATGGATGGGATTTTGACATACTAAATCAGAGTATATACTCCCCCAGTGCAGCTCACTGGGTTATCAAAGGCCAGTCATGTCTCTCACTGTCTGTGGTGAGAAACATGTAAAATAACCATTACTGATTTTAGTCAAGAGCAGGCTGCATAGCAGTCAGCATGTTTCTGCCCTGCGATGGCCTGGTGAGCTGCCCTCGCCCAGAGTCGGCTGAGATGGGCGCCAGCCTCCCCGCGACCTAATTAGGAATAAGCAGTTCAGAAAATGAATGAACGATTTAGTACATACTGAATATATGGATGCTGCCTTATTTACATAACTCTAACAATATCCTATGTGTACTTGTCTGCATGTTTGTGTGTGTGTGCGTGTGTGTGTGTGTGTGTGTGTGTGTGTGTATGTTGGAGGTGGGGGTGATGAGAACTGAATGAAATGAAATGAATGAAATAAAATGAATGATAGAGAACCATCAGAACACCATCAGTTCTCAAATTCCCATACCCCCATACCCTTCTAAGACTCAAATAGTAATTTGGTCTATTTTAATTACTAATTAAATACTAATACTAATTAATAGTTGTGTGTCTTGTCATTTCTATGCACTGCTTCTCTTCATTACCACCTGATAACTATTAAACTTCATCAACATCTTTAAAAAGGAAGAAGTTCGCTAAAAGAGTAACACCCAATGGGCCTCATATGATAACAGTACAAGGACATACACACAGTGTAATTTGAAGACAATATGATGTCCTTTTATGTGGACATTGGGGGTCTCAAGAGGTTACCCATGCACCTGGGACCGAAAAAACCCAACAAAAAACATTTAAAATATGACATCTTCGTATTGCATAAAGTGTGAATGTTTGCATTTCAGTTCTTCGAATCACCTAAAGGAACTTGGAATGTTTTTGCACTAACCCTGGAAAAAGTAGTAGTGATGACCCCCTGTATTTGTCCTCAGGTTTGTGATGCTTTCAGTTTCACCGCAATACATACAAAACAGCCAATCAGCTAAATTAGGTAAATGATCAAGTAAATGATGAGGCACAGACACAGGACAGCCACTGCAGTCATGTTCCATACCTATGGGGCTCCACTCCAGAGCTCCACTATGAAAGGCTTATATGAGGGCTGTTCATTAAAGATTTCCCCTGACTCTTTCCCAAGGAATAAAACTTGGCACAAATATTAGCCTTTTTCTACATAGGTAGCACCAAGTCACACACTAATTCCACTGCTTTATGCAGCAGTGGAGACCTTGCCTGTCGACGTCTATGAGTTGTGACAGAAACCACTACTTGACTTGACGACTTGGTCATCAGTATTGAATAGTTTGGACAGCGCCTGCCTTTTTAAAAATGACTTTGTTGTTGGAAAGAGGTGAAAGTCAGATGGTGCGAGGTCAGCTGAGTAGGGGGTGAGAAGGATCTCATGTCTGGGCAGCATGCAAGTTGTTAACTGGATCATTGTCTTGCATGACGCAGACACCTTTGGTCAACATTCCATGCTTCTTTTTTGAGTTTTGACGGCACTTACAGTTTCTAGAGCAATGAAGCATAGTATGTTCCAGTAATTGTAATACCCTTTTGACAGAAAATCCATTATCACTACTCTATGCTGATCCAAATCCACTGTATGCTGGTGACTTGTTGAGATGTTAATGAACTTTATTGGCATAGATAGATAGATAGATAGATAGATAGATAGATAGATAGATAGATAGATAGATAGATAGATAGATAGATAGATA
>JBCNYG010000002.1:17571095-17596277 GCA_039654305.1 Porochilus rendahli | reverse complement strand
CTCACTCACACACATTCTCTCTCTCTCACTCACACACATTCTCTCTCTCTCACTCACACACATTCTCTCTCTCTCTCTCTCTCTCTCTCTCTTTCTCTCTCTCTCATACAAACACACATTCTCTCTCTCTGTCTCTCTCTCTCTCCCACACACTAACACACATGCACAAACACACACAGTAGATATTGATCATGGCAGCATCTGAATTTGTACAGTAGAACATTGGAGAGAGATTTTTTCCATTCTTCCTGATGCTCTGGAGAGAGGGGGGGGGGGCGCTCCTTCTCTTCCTCCCCCTTCATGGCTGAAATGCCCTTGAGCAAGACACCGAACCCACAACTGCTCTCCGGGCGCCCCAGTGTGTGTAGCAGCCGACTGCTCCGAGTGTGTGTGCGCTCACTGTTTAAGTGTTTGTGTGCTCACTGTTTAATGTGTGTGTGTGTGTGTGTGTGTGTGTGTGCTCACTGTTTAATGTGTGTGTGTGTGTGTGTGTGTGTTTCAGGCAGGCCAGAGAGATTGTATTAAAGTATGAAGGCAGACTGACCAGGACACGAGGATACCAAGCTGCAGGGGCAGATGTATGTTTTTTTTTCTCTCTCACATTAATGAAGTGTATTTTTGTAAGTTATGATTTCTCTGAACTCAAGTTAGAATAATTTATAATGAATTTATATATAAAATATTTATAATAATAAAAAGAGTATTACCTCCTTTAGAGAGTTTAAAGCTTTTTTTTCCTGTTAATCAGAAGGTTGTAAATTCAAACTACATATTGTACAGGTGAGAGGCAAGAAAGGAAGGATCATTTCTATTTTCCCAAAATATACCTAGCCAATACTTGCTTGTTGTTTGATGTGTGGTTTCTTATTTGTGCACTGGAACTGCAAGACTAAGGGATCTTTTACTATGAGACTGATTCCTAATGTTACTATTATTATAATAATAATAATTATTATTATTATTATTATTATTATTATTATTATTATTATTATTATTATTATTACAGCACTACTGGGGGTGGGGTTTGGTGTATTTTGGTTTGGTGTCAGACTGCACGCTTATGTAAATATTTGACTTCTGCTCCATATCTCCAAGGTCTGTGGGTCAATCCTGAGCTCACACTTCTGTCTGTGCAAAAGAGAATAATACAAATTTTTTATTTTTATTTTTATTCCTAAACTAGTCCAAAGAAAATCTGTAACTGGCAGAGCTAGAGGAACTTCCACCTCAACTTCAACTCAAAGAAATATTCCAGTTATGCCATAAATATTAAAACATTTCAGTGTTGTTCAAACGCATTGGAAAGCTGAAAAGCAGCACCTCAGCTGAACTTTATTTGAAATTACACGAATGGCACAGAGCGAGAACCGCTTAATTCACAAATGCTCAGCTCTTTGCTCTTTCATTCTGCCTCACTTGAAGTCAGTTTGCATCAAAACGTCCAGCTAAAAGTAAATGTTGTTTTTATGTTTAATACAGGACGTATTTGTTAAGGTCCTGCTACTGTTCCAGAATGCCTTTCTTCCTGCAGTGCTACAGTATCTTATTCCCCCACTCTCCCTTAATGCTGCTTTCAGATTTACAGCTTGTTGTTACGGCTCGATTTAATTAAAATGCTCCAGTGGTGTTCGGCAAGGCTGCCTGAGCGGCATTAAAATTAATTGACTTTTTAGCAAGTAGATTTTATGAAAAATGACTAATTATGGAAATGGTTCTGTGAAATATTGAAATCAGGAGTACTGCACATTTCTTGTTAAATGTTTGCTTTTGCTCATCTCACGTCAGTGTCATATCATAAATTTAAAAGCCTTTGTAACTGAAAGCATCCTCAATTCTATTATTGAGCAAGCCTTGGTAAAGGGAATGGTTCATCTAGAAATAAAGCTTGCAGTTTTACTTAAGCTACAATGGTAATGTAGCTAAAAAGTAATGAAAGTGAATCTACCAGTTTTCTTAATCTGAATACATAAATTATTACACATGCATCGAACAATACAATTGCAATCTTATTTATAAAAATGCCTTGTTATTTTGGTCTGCATTTGAATGAGGTGTAACAGTGCATTTTGTTTTCTCTTACTACTACTGCCAGTCCTCATACCAATCTTGATCTTTAAATTGTTAAAGATAATTCAAGCTTAAAGATGCATTTAATAAGCCTGCAAACTTTTTTTTAGTTCAGTGATTAGCAGGGATTGCTGCAAAAGTCTTCATGAAATCACATTTCCCTTTTAAAGGCTGTAATGCCTCATGTGACATGTTTAACAGGACATTAGCTTGATTTCTTACCAAGGTTACAGGACAACCATGACACTTAACAACAGGGATGTAACGACAGGATTGTTAATGGAAGCAATGTATACATTTGGTTCCTCCACAGATGTAGTAACAATACCTAACGAGACCTTTATATCAATTTTATTTATTTATTTCTTTCCTAACTATTTTGTTGTACTCGCACATAATTTAGTTGCAAAGTGCAGTGATTCAAATTATTAAACTATCTGGCAAAGGGGAATCTGTATAGTGGACTTATGTGCATACCACAACACATTGGACTTATAACCACACCACAACATAAAAACCTCCATACACAACAAATTTTTATCTGAAAAGCTTCACCCTTTGATAACACTCTCCAATATAGGTTAACATAGATAGATAGATAGATACATACATACATACATACATACATACATACGCACACACGCACACACACAGACACATACACACACACACACAAAGATACATGCAAACATACATACATACATTCGCCCTACATCCCTAATTAGGAATAAGCGGTTTAGAAAATGAATGAATGAATAAATGAATATATCTGCAAGTTTACCAATTGCTTCATGCACAACTGGTGCTACTGAGTAAAACATGATGATTGGAATAACATGACTGTAAATTAAATTGGTATTATTCTTGGATTTACTTGTAGTTGTAAATTTTCTTTACTGGTAATTGAATTAGCATGGTAGCTCCGGCACACAACTAAAGAAGCAAATTTCAGACAACAAGCATGTCTGGGCTGATTGTAAGAGGAACTTGTCTGTTCTTTTTGCAGCTGTTAAAAAAGCTTTCAAGAGTTCTGTACAACATCCTTGTTTTATTCATCCCATGGGAAGTGAGGATTAAAAAGATTGAAAGTAAGAATATATTTTTAGTTGTTTTTAAACATATGAATATAAAATGAATACAATTTCATGCAAAAAAAATAAAAATAAATTCTGATGTCAAAATAAAAGTTCCGTGAAGGTTTGAAGGTTTTTTCTGTTTGCAGGTCACTTTGGATCAGGTGTGGCCTCATACTTTATTTTCCTACGATGGCTATTTGGGATTAACATTGTCCTCACAATCATGACTGGAGCCTTTATTGTTCTTCCTGAGGTTTGTCATGTCTTAAAGGTTTATGTTACAAGATTATAGAATGCTTATTTTACGATATTATCATCAATGACACAATATTATGGATATTTGATATCGGATATAATACATTTTATAAGAATACATACAGCAAATTCTGTATTTTATTACAATAAAGTAATGTGTAAACAATTATTAGTGTGTATTGGGTTACTTGTTTGTATGATTAGTATTATGTTGTACTTTTATATACACTGTGTGCACAATTATTAGGAAAGTGATTATTTTGACCATATCATCATTTTATCCATAATTTTCAACTCTAAGCTGTATAAACTTGAATGCTTATTGGATTTAATGCATATCAGGTGATGTGTATTTGTGTAACAAGGGAGGATGTGGCCTAACGAGATCAACACCCTTTATCAAGGTGTGCATAATTATTAGGCAGATTCTTCTCCTCGGGAAAAATGGGCCAAAAAAGAGATTTAACTGACTGAAAAGTCAAAAACTGTAAAAAGTCTTTCAGAGGGATGCAGAAATCTTGAAATATCTAAGATATTGGTGTGTGATTACAGAACCATCAAATGTTTAGTTGCAAATAAGTAAACAGGGTCGCAAGAAACGTGTCGAGAAGAAAAGACGCAAATTAACCACCAAAGATTTGAAAAGAATCAAACAGGAAGCTACCAGGAACCCGTCATCCTCCAGTTCTTTTATTCCACAACTGCAACCTACCCTCCGAACAAGAAGCGTACGTTGAAACATCAAGACAAGTCTTGATGGACCGGAATGATTGGCACGTGGTTGGATCAGTAACGGACACCGAGCTCCACTTCGACTCAGACACCAGCAAGGTGGAGGTGGGGTTCTGGTATGGGCAGGTATTATTAAACATGAGCTCGTTGGACCCTTTTGGGTTGAAAATGTAGACCCACTGCCAATTATTAGAAGACACTTTCTTCAAGCAGTAGTACAGGAAAAAGTCTGCATCTTTCAAGAAGACTTTGATTTTTATGCAGGACGACGCTTCGTCACATGCATCAAAGTACTCAACTGCGTGGCTGCCAGTAAAGGCCTTAATGATGAAGAACTAATGACATGGCCTCCTTCTTCACCTGACTTAAACCCTATTGAGAACTTTTGGGCCCTTCTTAAGCAGGAAATTTACATTGAAGGTAAACAGTACACCTCTCTGAACAGTGTCTGGGATTCTGTGGATCCAGCTGCACAAAAAGTTGATTCTGATCAGATCAAGAAACTGACGGACTCCATGAATGGAAGGCTTATGTGACTGTTATCGAAAAGAAGGGTGGCTATATTGGTCAATGAGGTTTTTTTTTTTTGGAAATTTCAGAAATGTTTATTATTCTCACTTTAACAGGTGAAAATAAACAAGTGTGATGGGAAAATCTTTATTTTTCATTTAGTTGCCTAATAATTCTGCACACTAATAGTTGCCTAATAATGGTGTACATATAGATATTCTCTTAAGAAAGCCAAAACTTCGCTTTTACTAATTAAATGTTCAGGTTCGAGGGTTTGTTAACATTTTGGAATGACCAAGACCATTGTATAGTTGTACAATAAACACAGTGTAGCTACACTGTACTTGGTGTCCTATATTCAGTTCGATCTTGCTGTCTTTGCAGAAAATTTATTACATCAATATAATAAAATGCTTTCTGTGTAGCTTTAAAGTTACCTTTCTGTTCTTGGCCTTTAATATGACCTCACATGTCTTCATGCTATGTTATGTCGGTAAAAAGAGTCTAGATTTATATTGCTCTCTGACATGGGAACACAAAGCAATTTCCCTGCTTAGATATCCGCCGCAATCACTCATCCTTCTTCCCTCTCTTCTTATATGTGATCTCTCCATTAGCTCCTTGCTGGCGCTCCTTTTGGCACCACACGTAGCAAAACCATCCCAAGGGACCAAATTGCCTCAGCTCAGGACCTTGACACCATCTGGTCACTTGGGGCAAGACCTTGTTAATACATTTGGATTTTGATGATTGATTTAATCTTTTTGTCTCATTGTCTAAAGTGCAGTATTCAGCTTTGGTACATTTTGTGCTCACTTTTTTCTCCATGTTTAGGGTTACCTGCAGTATTCTGTGCTTTTCTACGGCTATTATGGAAACGTGCGTAAGATTGGCAGTGCTGGCTACCGCCTGCCCCTGGCCTACTTTCTTGTTGGGATGGCTGTATTTGCCTACAGTTTCATCACTCTTTTAAGAAAGTAATAATTGCAGATTTGCTGAAAATCAGTAACTGTCTAAATAAAAGGCTTAGTAAGAAATAAAACAAGATGAAGTGTAATCTCACTCACTTATTTATTATATACGGACTCTCCAGAGTCCAGGACTCAAAGCCAGGACCTTTTAGCTGTGAGGTGGTTGTGCTTCATGAACTCCAAACAAATGTTGTGGAACCTATCCAATATTTGACATGTAAACATGACAACATGAATGACATGGCTGTCACATATAATATGTGAACATAGACAAAATACAACTTAGTCGCTTGCCATGCCACACACATAATGATTACATTTTATTGTAACATAATAAAAAAAAAATATTATTTTACTGAGATTCATGAATTTCTTTTCTCTAGAATGGCGAAGAACTCACGGTTGAGTCTATCCAGTGCTTCTAGTGAGAACTACACATTCTGCTGGCGTATCTTTTGTGCTTGGGACTACTTGATTGGTAATCCCGAGGCTGCTGAGAGCAAAGGAGCAGCAATAGTCAATAACATCAGGGTGCGTGCATGCCATAACCCATGACACAGACATCCTGATGTGCATGATTTGGTTCAAAATGATCCACTGACCTTCTTTTATTACAGCATAATCTACCAGGGGATTTTATGTTCTCATATAGTAGTGATAATTTCCATATGGAAAGCCTGTCAGCCTTACTGATTATGGTTGTAAAGGCATGCCCAGCTCTCAGTATTTATAAAGCAACTGCAAAGTAGTGTGCATGGGGCCAAATGTTAGAAAGCAGTCATGACCAGAGCTCTTTTTATTACTAGTGGTAGTATAATTTAGAAGTAATTCTATTGAGGCGGGTGTGGCCATTGTGGCTGTCAGTTAAAGTGAAACTTTTTTTAATGATAATCAATCGGGAGATATATAATAAAAATAAAATTAGTCATTTGTAGACATAAAGTAAGACAGAGTTATAGACAGCGATATATGAGATTATAGACAGACATATACAGAGACTATAGACAGACATAATGTATTGTTAATGGGCTTAACTGTACTGTTGACCAGAGGCATCACGGTGGCATAGTGCTTAGCACATCTGCCTCACAGCAAGAAGAGTCCCAGGCTCGGGCGTTTCTGTGTGGAGTTTGCATGGGTTTTCAATGCGTCCGGTGTCGTGCTACAGTCCAAAGACAGGAACATTAGGTTAATTGGCTGTTCCAAATTGCCCTTAGGTGTGCGTGTGAGTGTGAACAGCTGTGTGAGTGTTGGCTCTGTGACGGTCTGGCGAGCTGTTCAGGGTGTGCCCTGTCTTCACCCATATCGGCTGCATCTTCCGTCTAGGACGCAAAGGTGATAAACACCTGGTTACTCCTGGGTGAAACATAAATCTAATTATTTGATAGTATATTGTACAGCAATGCTGGCATGGCTTCCAGTGTGCTTATATAAAAGAAGGCTGCTCTTTTTTTTGGAGTAATAACTCATAGCAACATACTTGCTGAATATCACATGTAAATGTGTTTGCTATATTGTATACAGTGCATTTCAGTTGATTCTCATATGTTCTTCCATCTCTTACTCTGAAGGAGGCCATTGTGGAAGAACAAGAGAAGAAGAAAGAGACCAGCCTGTGGGTGTTTTTACCAACTTTTTATGACCTTTCTGACCACTTTTGCCATTTTAGCAAATTTTATCATTATTTAATCACACTCCTCAAACCCAGTCTCTCTGCGCGTGCTGCCTGTGCTGACAGTGGCAAATCCAGCACTGCCCCTTGTTCTCTTCTCAGTGAGGGTTACTCGAGTGTTTGTTAATGTTTGCTTTCAAGGAAGGGAAATGATCAGTATCAGTGGATGAATTAGGGTGATAGTGTTGTTCTTCGCATAGAGTGCAAAGCTCTGATTTACTTGCTCTGTCCACATTGACTGCAATCGCAGCACAAAACCTCCCACCGTATTTCATACACACAGCCTTTACTGCAGGATATGACTGCTCCTAAATCACCATCAGAGCTGCTCATATATTAAAGTGAAATACTTGGCTGTGTGTACGCATACACACATACAGTACACACCCAAATAGATACACTTACTGCTGCATAAGGATGCAAGTGTTGGTTTAACAATCATCCAAATTAATGCACATTTTAATTGACACTGTGCTTTTCCATTTATCTTATCAGGCCTTTTAAAGTTCTGAAGATCATACATTCCTTGCTGACCATGATTTACGATTTAAACATCTCAGAGGCTAAATCACTTTCTAGATTCCAAAATCCATATTACTGTTCTAAACATCCAAACCAAACTTATCAGAAAAGCTCAAACCTAAAAAGAAATCACATATAGAATTGCCAATTAATGGACATTGATGGCATTTGGATGGGTGGAAGGATGTATGGATGGATAAGTAGATGAATGAGTGATTGGAGGGTAGAATGAGTGAGAGGAAGAATGGCAGGATGGAAGTAAAAATGGATGGACAAATGGTTAGAGGAAGTGAATATATGGTGGAGTGGACGGGTGGATTTATGAATAAGTGATCTTGAAAGTCTTGCTGTGTTCTTCAATCCATTCTTGAATAATTTTTTGTTCTATGGCAGGAGGTATTATTTTGCTGAAAGATGCCAGTAACGTTATATAAATTGAAGGGAAATGGAAGTGGTGTACTTGATTAGCAACAATGTATAGGTAGGTGGTATGTGTCAAAATAACATCGACATGAATGGCAGGACTCAAAGTTTCCCATCACACCGTCTCCGTTGGCATTCCTTTTTTCCATACTACATCCTTTAGTTTCATTTCTCTTTGAGTGAACGACACCCACACACACACGCACACACACACACACACACACACACACACACACACACACACACACACACTCACACCTATTCTGTTAGAACCAGCATTCACTTTCTCAGCAATTCAACACAACACAAGCCAGCCTTCACTCCCCACGTGCATCACTGAACCTTAGCCGCCCATGAACAGCATTGCTTGATACACTGTGATCGGATGAGCCTGTTATAAAAGGTCCTCCTCAAATTTGCAATTGTAATCTCACTTTCAGTTAGCCTTGTTTTGAACCTCTAGTTAGGCAATGCACAGATAATTGAACAAATTAATCATATTATTATGGAAACCTTCAAAAAAATCAGCAGTGCTATGTATTAAAGCAGTGACATGGATAAGGTTGATTTTATGTGTATTAGCATTGAGCCTTCTCATTATTCAGTCACCATATTTGTACCGGTTATACAATTTAGCATGCGATGAAATTTTATTTAGCGACCAACATCCTTATTCTGTAACCAATGAGGTTTAGTATCTAGTCAAGAGGAAAATATTTAATGACATCCTCTTCCTTATACATAAGCCTGTGATACGGATTATTGACTTGAAATCTAATTTTCATTTAATTGCCTGTATTAGTGAAAAACTATGCATATGAATGAGATGGAAATATTTTTTTACTCTTCCCATGCAGAGCGGTTTTGATCAGCTTGCGGATTCTGGCCAACATCCTGGTCCTGCTGTCACTGGCCGGCAGCATCTATATCATCTATTTTGTTGTTGATCGCTCACAGAAGCTGGAGCAGCAGAAAGCAGAGTTAACTCTGTGGGAGAAGAATGAGGTCTTAGTGATTTTTTTTTTATCTTTGTGTTTCAAAATTAACCGCTACATAAATATCCATCAATGTCAAATTTTAATGCATTTTTCAGATGGATAGATATTCATTGTAAACAGTGCAAAGAATATATATTAAATATTGTGTGGTTAAAAAACAATGTGAAGTTTAATACAAGGATTTCTGAAACAGCAACATGATTTGGTAACAGTAGGTAATTAGTTTTCAGATAATCTTGTGATTTCCTTCTTTGGCCCTTTTTTATGTTTTTAAATCAGGGTTTTCATATATAAACTTCCATTTCTGATTATTTATAACGCATTTTTGATTTCATTTATACAATGAAATGTTATGCCTCATATTTATAAATCATTAATGAATAATTTAAATCACATTTTAGAGTTAAATGAGGTCTAAGGTTTTATAAGGTGCTTGCAATTATAAGCACATTTATAATGTTTTTTTACTTCATGTATTGTGCTATCAATATATTTGTCCTCTAGACATTACAAAGTTGCATTATAAAGTTACAATAAACATGCAAAAGTTACATTAGGGAGAGCACTCGGAGAGCGCAAACCTCTGCCGAGCCGAAACAAGTAACCCTTTAAAAAAGTATTCCTTTGCCAAAGCCTCACCTGTGGTAAAAATCTCATGATTATCTGACTTTTAATGCACACACACACACACACACACACACACACACACACACACACAACCAAACATAAACTCCTTGGTCGACTGCAATCGCAGCACAAAACCTCCCACCGTATTTCATACACACAGCCTTTACTGCAGTATATGACTGCCCCTAAACATCTGACTTTTTATACACAAACACACACACACACACACACACACACACACACACAACCAAACAAAACTCATTGGTGGAGGGAAAATATGTAGTTAAAGTCTGACATTCTATTTAAATAATGTTGTTTGGGTTTAAATAAGCAAGTACTTTAGAACCTATAATTGCATAATTTCTGAAGTGTTTGTAAATCAGTTCACAACTATTTTTAAGCTTAACTGATGCAGTAAGTAGCTTCATAATTTTGTGATCCAGGAAAAAATATTCATGCGTTTTAAAAGGATCAAATGATTGGCCTGCAATAACCAAAGAAAACTAATATGGAGATTGGTAAAATATCTGAATTGGGTAAAAGCCTGAAAGGATAATAATGAAAAATCTGTGTGATGGAAAAAATTTAACTGACTGTGAGCAGAGCTCATGTAAATGCTTGATGATGCTGAATGGTAAAAAAAAAAAAAAAAAAATATTTAGAACTCATTGTTACGTTTAATAGTGAAAGAAGGATCAATTCTGCATTCACTTAACAGTTGGGTGGTCACAAGGAAACCATTTGTTAGTGAGAATAATCAGATGAAAAAGGTTTCAATTTGCTAGGAAACATAAACATTAAACTCATGAGTAATGTAAAAGTCTTATGGTCTGATGAGTCCATATTCACCCTAATCGAGAGCGATGGCCACGTCAGTGTTTCATGCATAGTGACCACTGTACAGGCCTCTGGAGACAGTGGTGGAGTCTGGGGTTGCTTGAGTTGGTCAGGTCTCACCTCAGTATTTTATGTGGCAATAAAATAAAGTCAGCTGGCTACCTGAATGACCAGGCTATTCCACTGTACATGCCCATGGGCTCAAAAGACTGATCAGTCATAGACAGTTGGGTGGTTTTATTTCATTTATTACATTTTTTTTAAAACTTTTTTCAAGTATAACTTAATACATTAATTAGAAAAAGTAAAAAATAAAAGTGAAGGCCTGCTTGAGTATATAATATTACAATGTGTTCTCTCTTTGTGTTAGGTGAGTGTTGTAGTCTCCCTTATTACTATGATTGCTCCCTCTGCCTTTGAGCTGGTGTCCCAGTTGGAGATGTACCACCCAAGAACCAGTCTCCGTTTCCAACTTGCCAGGTCTGATATGACTAAACTGTGTACAAGTTAAATAACAAAATAGACAAGTAAGGTTGTGTCTCAGTTTATCTCATTTTTCATTTTGGGTTTGGCCTGTTTAGGGTGCTGGTGCTGTACCTTGGAAACCTCTACAGTCTGATAATCGCCTTGTTGGACAAAGTGAATAGCATGAGCTCTGGTGTAAGTGACTTTTCTGTTATCCTCCAATTCTTCAACAGACAAAAGTCAGAGTAGTCCAGTGTGTCTTAAGATACTCATTAAAGGTACACAGGGTGTAGCCTTACCGTACCACCTTTGCGATGAAGTAATCTACAGTTGTGTAGGTTTTTAATTATTTATTTATTATTTAATACATTTATTTCAGGCAACTTCATGCTTTGTTTTAAATTATGCCAGCAACATTTACTACATACAAGGAACAACCTAGGTTGCATGAGTAATCTCCAAATGTAGATCATGAGTGATCTACATTTGAATAAGTGCTCGAACAAACTAAATATATTCAGATGTGACAAGATGTTCAGCTCCTACTGCATTCAAAAGATAGCTTTTTTTGATACGATTTGTCTCAGATTCCAGGGAACTGGTCTGACTCAACGTCTTACCTGGCCACCATTTCCCAGCCTGCAGAGACAAACCTGTCCACCATTGTCCCAGAAATCACTGAGGGGAGGAATAGTTCTTTTTCTGTGGCTGTGATGGACCTGAACCATACCACCTTCAGTATCAAGAGCAGAGTGATATCTGAACCACCAGCACCAGTCCTAGCTGGAATTAACCAATCCACACTATATGAATACAATGGCAAAACCCAGCAGGATCAGTGCTGGGAGACGTATGTTGGGCAGGTGAGAAAAGTGTGCACTGCCTAATATGGAAAGATGTAATGCTTAATAAATGTGCATTACATATACTAAGAAGTGGTTGACCTAACCAGCATAGATGTAGTGTGGGTCATATTTAAATAGAAAGTAATTTGAAATTTTTTGCGATATTTTACTATTAAACTTTTTTTTTACTACTAATTATATATACATTATTATTATTATTTATATTATTATTATTATTATTATTATTATTATTATTATAACCTAAATTTTATATTGTGTATATATCTGGGACTGTTCTTATAGTAAATTAATAGAGCAATACGTGGTCTTGTACATGCAGCTGGAGCGAGTAGTAACTCTTATGAAACACTGTGCCAACTAACATTGTGCTATCAACATCATGTGTTACATACAATTTTGTGAGACCAACACATGCACATTTTTAATTTGTGCAATGTGCAGGAATTTACAATTGGATGCCTTAGAAAATGAAGCAATGAGTCAAGTGTCAAAAATGAGTATTTTAAGTGGCATTCATGCTTCAAGTTGTTCAGGATGTAACTGGAGGACAAATGTTCTGACCCTCAGAAGCATCCAATGATATCAGTCCACTGTTGGCAGAATGTTGTATTGGGAGGGCGAGAACTCAATTAATCACTCATTTGCTAAAAAAAATTACTTACTCCAGCTAAGGTCACAGGGAGGCAAGAGACCAGCCAACACTGGGAAAAAATACACATACCCTCACACCTGGGGCAATTTGGAACAGTCAGTTAGCCTAATGTGCATATTTTGGACTGTGGGAGGAAACAGGAGTACCAAGAGGAAAACCACATAAGCACAGGGAGAACATGTGACCTCTGTGAATTTTGCTGTGAGGCAGTAGTGCTAACCACTACACCCCTCTGCCGAAAAGCAAGCACATAAAATTGATCTCGGGTCACCTACAGTTTGCAGCCTGGGTCAACACTATTTTAATACTGTTTCCTTAGCATTGTATGAAAAAAAAAACCCTTCACTGTTAATCAAGCAATTTATGCTAGCATTGAGGCTAATAAGCACTTATCAGCTCCCTTAGTAAATCAGGCTTTAAGCTAACTAAAGTCATTCATCTGTTCAAAAGCTACCATAAACATGGCAGTAATGCTAGATTAAGAAAAATGAAAATGTAATGTCCTGTAGTTATTGTTTTTCCTCTGAATGGCAATGAAATGACTATGGATTCAGTACATAGATGCATGGATTGAATCGTCAAACCAGACAGCTATTTAATGAAACTATCTATAGGCAGAGACAGCGCACATCAATTCTCCATGATACAATCTATAGAGCTGATTTAATAGTCTTTCTCGAGAAGCTCTTCTAAGACTCTTCTGAAGGTGTTGTGTTACACAAGTGGGGGACAGAGTCCAGCTTTGAAGAGTGTCTCCTGCTTATTTTGTTTACAGGAAATGCTGAAGCTCTCGATCATTGACATGATCTTCACTGTGGCAAGCATTTTGCTGATTGATTTTATCCGGGGCCTGGTGGTTCGATACCTGAGTGACTGCTGCTGCTGGGATCTAGAGAGCAAATTTGTAAGAGTGATTTTATTTCAAACTGGAATGCAATGATTTAGTTTGTTGTCAGGTTTTTTTTTTTTTTTTTTTTAACTAAATAAACTTAATGTACATTTCTGTCACAGCCTGAATACGGTGAATTCAAGATAGCTGAAAATGTTCTACATCTAATATACAACCAGGGAATGATATGGTATGTAAGAGTAATAACAGCGTTTGTTTTGACAGGCCATTGTAATAGGTTTAGTGTTTACTTAAATATATGTTGATATTTAATAACTTTTCCAATAGATTCAGCATAATGATGCACTGCCTTATCTAAACGTATCATAATTTCCTGCCCTCTAAACTCGGTTTCACTTGATTTAACTGTACTTACAGTCCTCACAAGGACACATAGTGCTCTATTGGCCCTCAGCGTTGTAATCTATTAATAATGGCTTGCCTTTGGCTGAGATCACTATCAACAGCTTTGGCAATGAGACAACACTACAGTAGCTCATATAAATCTTGGTCACCTCCCTTGTTCTGTAGGATGGGCGCATTCTTCTCACCCTGCCTTCCTGCCTTCAATGTGCTGAAGCTAATTGGACTTATGTACCTGAGAAGCTGGGCTGTGCTCACCTGTAATGTTCCTCATCAGCAGATCTTCCGAGCTTCCAGGTCAGAAGGTGGTACTAAATATTGGTCTTTGATATGTTCGATTTAGAAATAGGTTGATTTTTATTTCCAGGACATTATTAACTCATATAAATCTGCTAAAATGTATAATGTCAAAGCATTAACTTATAAGGCATCTATTATCTTCACACAAAGTTCTTTTCTATTTACATAAACTTTGCCTTTATTCAGTGTCCCCTTCTAACCGTCACCTAAAATGCATTTATTATAATACCCATCATGTACAGTAATATTATCTGCAACATCTGGATTAAATATGCAGATACAATTCTATAACTTTTATTCGTTTTATTTACAAATTCACATAAAATAATCTCACATTTTGACTTCTTGCATACATACACACGTGAAGTTTACATAAATGCTTTATATTCACTACATTTACTGCACTACTACTACTACTACTACTACCACCAACACTACTACATTTACTACAGATTGCTTCTCTTTTATTCACAAGTAGCTTTGTCACATTAGGGTCACGGGAGCCTCTGTCAGTCCATCACGGTGCCAATACATACACACTTCCAATTAAATTAATTAAACAACTAGTTAGCCTAATGTATATGTATTTGGTCTGTTACATTAAAAACATTATGACCACTGACAAGTGAGAGGAATAATTATTCCACTAGATCAAGTAAAACATTAACTGATAGCCAGAAAGTGGTAACCTTTTTTCCACTGGATTGTGTGAAATATAGCATATTTTTATTGGATTTTAAAATTATTTAAGATAATTTATTATAATATGTTATTATTTAAAAGCCCCAGGTATTTGCGACATGGATTCTACTACAGGTTGGAATCATTCCGTTGAAATTCTATTGACAGGATTGCATCATGAATTTTTTGCAGACTTTTCAGGTATTCTCTAAATGTCCTTAATACTGCATCTCTACTAAAGGCCATTGAAGAACATTAAATTTATTGTTATGGTCATGACAGTGCATGTTGGAAATAGCTGTTAGAAAATGGAAAGATAGAAAAATCTTTGCCCTGAAGGGGTGCATATGATCAGTTATAATTTTCAAACAGACTGTTGCATACATTCCTTGACTGATTTGTATAAATCAAGACAAATTATATTACGAAAATGTCCCCCATAAGATTACTATCATTTCCAAACAGTCTAGCCATTCTCCATTAATATTTTTCATCAACAAGCCATTTCTGGCTTGAGACCTGCTGCTTAGAGGGTTTCTTTTCTTTACTGCATTGTTCTGAGTGAACTCTAGGCACTGTTGTGTGTGAAAATCCCAAGAGATCGGCAGTTATTTAAATACTCACACCAGACCATCTGCCGCCAGCAATCAAGTCATGGTCAAAATCACTAAGATCACATATTTTTCCTCACTCTGAAGGTTGATGTGAACATTAACTGAAGCTGCTGGCTCATACCTGCATGATTTTATGCACTGTGCTGCTGCCCCACTATTGAGTGACTAGACAATGGCATGCATGAATAGATATGCACGTGTTCCTACTGAAGTGCTCTGTGATTGAATAAAGTGGTAGAAAAGAAGTTCATATGAGATGTAAATTGGTGAATTAGTGAAAAGAAGAAATGTCATGTGTAAAAGGGGTAAAACAGCATCATCAGCACTTTATCCTATAGATTAGATATTTTTAGCTCCCACCACATAGTGGGAGGGAAGCTATTGGAATTAGTGGCGTCTGTCCATCCATCTCTCACCCTTTGGTTTCACTTTAGTTGTTAAACACACCAGTTTTGATTTCGGTTTAAGAAAGATATAGATCAACTTTAAAATATGAATTTCTGGGCAGCGGGAGCTTTGGACCCCAATGGCCTATTATTAAAAACAGGAAATGTGTCTAAATTTTAGACTTTTTTTTATTTTTTATTTTTTTGATCTTGCTGAAATTCCCCTTTTTTACAGGCTATATAAATCTGGAAAGCAATCAACCTTCAGTCAGTGTGAGTCAGCAAGTGCATTCTTTAAATTTAAACTGGGATCTCTGGCTAAATGAAATTAATTTAGTGTGAAACACGACTATATCAGGCACCATTTAGATCAAAGACCAGTGTGTCTCAATGGTGGAGTTTAGCTTACTGCTCTCTTTTATTTCTCTCTTTCTCTCAATCTCTTTATCAGCTCTAGAGTGTTGCCATGCTATATATTCCTCTATCATGCTCTTCTGCTTCCATGATCTGATTTATTTAAAGGCCATTTTGTCATAGACTGTTATAGGCTTATCAGTCAGTCACAGATGTGAGGTAAGAATGTCATCTCTTTCCCTGCCATTCTTCTTATGACATTAAGCCTTTGATATAAAGCCATGAAACCCTGAAGCAAAATGACTGTGGTGCAGGCAGGGGTTTACATGAGTATTTCTTAATGGTCGTGCATTTTTAAGATATTCATGATGGGCCATGAAAGATAATTTATGTTACTATATTTACATTTCTCAACACAAAAAAATGGTACGGAACATTATGCACAGCCAGAAACTGGAAGAGACTTAAGAGTAAGTAAGTATTGTTCATTCAATTTAAAGTAGAACAAATAAAGTAGAAACTAGAGGGGCACGCAGTATTGCAAGGTATCTCTGATGTGCACATATGACTCATGGTGACAAGTGCATTAATAAAACCGAAAAATCTGGCTAAGACTGCAGATTTCATGTTGACTTGGCATCGCCGTAATCAGGGCGGCACAATGGCGTATGGTTAGCCTGTAAGCCTCGCAACAAAAAGGTTCTAAATCCGTCAAAGGCATTTCTGTGTGGAATTTGCATGTTCTCTCCATGTTTGCTTGGAATGGTAGTCTGGTTTCCTCCCACAGATCAAAGATGTACATTTGGAAAATTAGCTGTTCCAAATTGCCCCAAATTGCCCCAGGTGGTAGTTTGAGTGGTTGTGTGTGTATTGGCAGTGTGGTCGACTGGCGAACTGTTCAGGGTCTATCCCTCCTTCGTACAGAGTTTGCCTGTATGTAAGATAGCCCCAAGTCTCCTTATCACCCTAGTAGGATTAAGCAGTTGGAAAATAAATGAATAAGGATGATAGTTATCAGAAATTTGTTTCCCCCTAGTGGATGTCTTATGAACTTCTGAAACATTGCCCCATGTGAAAGAAGGAAGAGCTTTATGACCTTTATGCGTTAAACTTTATCATTTCAAATATAGAGAATATATATAGAGAGCCAATTTCACTTTGTTTTGAACTAATTTGTGTTCCTATTTAAGCAGGAAGTTGATGTTTGGTTTGATGTTTTCCTTTAATATATGTGAATATTTTATATCAGTCCCTCCCGTATGATTTATTATCTATGGTTTCGTCGATCCTTTCTGTCGACCAAGATTTTTATGATTTTTACAATGTCTGCCCACTAGGATTTTCTTGATAGCAATGTTGACACCTCTGGATTATTTATTTATTTTACATTTCCAGATCAAATAATTTCTACCTGGCCATGCTCCTCTTCATGCTCTTCCTCTGTATGCTACCAACCATATTTGCAATTGTGAGGTACAGGCCATCACAGCACTGCGGACCTTTCAGGTAAATGGGTTGAACTATGTGTGCATGCACAAGTCAATAAAACTAGTTTCATTGGTTAATTTTATTATTATTGCATCACATTATATTATTTAATATTTAATTCAAAAACTTTCCTTAATTGTAGTCAATTGTGTAGTACCATTTTAGCATCATGCTAACCGCATGACAAATTATTGCATACTTTGATCCTCATCTAGTTCAATAGCAGAAACAATCTTGTGTATGTGATTTCTGATAAGCTATGACGCTTTTTTCTTTAGTAATAGACAAAATTATTTTAAAATAGAATCATTCTAAAGTTAATGCAGTTTTTTCATAATTAGATACTTTTGTCTCTTTTAGAATAAAAAAAAAACAAAAAAAGGATGCATTTGATCCATAAAATACTGTTACCCACACTAGTCCGATTCACATCGATCTTACATTGATCACAAAGGTAAAACCCCTTCACCACATGAGTTGGAACACCCATTTAATGTTTCATTTGTAAGTAACTGATATAATGTTTTAAATAATATAATATAAAAAGAATTCAATTTTTTTTTAAATTTATTTTTATAAAGGTTTTTTTTTCTACAGAAATGTTGCTGATGAGCCATTTAACAATGTACAGTCCTAAAAATAAAAATATTATAGATATTTTGATCAAGGACACTGTACTAAATTGCTGCCCTGATGTTTATGCAAGCAAATACACTGCCTCTTGTTCTATTGCTTAGTAGTACTGCTTCTAACGATACTACTGGATAAACAACATGCATTAATATTTAGAAAAATCATGTATAGCTCACTTTTGCTTAATCTGGTCCCTTTATAGTGGTCAAGAGAAGATTTATGACATAATCTCCGAGACAATAGACAAGGACTTCCCTGTGTGGTTTAGTAAGGTGATGGGTTATATCACAAGTCCTGTGGTGGTTCTGCCAGCTCTCTTGCTTCTCTTGTAAGACATGCTCACACTTACTCATGCTCAACCACATGAAAATAAATAATGCTTTGCTTAGCCCACTGAGGCTGCTTATAACAGTGTGGCTCTTCATTGTTGTTTTGTTTACAGCATGCTGATCTACTACCTGCAGTCCATTGCCAGGTCTCTCAAATTTACCAACAACCAGCTACGAATGCAGCTTCAGACCGTGAGTTAGTGGATAATATAAGACTGGTTAAACTCAAAACAAAGAAAAAGTATTGCATTTGGTTAGTTGTAAGATGTCTTAATTGTGATTTCGATATTTCATCGCCACAGGAACGAACAGAAGACAAGAAGAAAGTGTTTCAGTTGGCTGCAGGTAAAAGAGTAAATGTGATATTGACAGTGTTCCTGAAACATTCAAAAGAGTGATTTTGTTTTTGTATTGCATGGGAGCTACTGAGTTTAAGGTGGCTCACAAACATAGGAAATATATAACCACCATTTTAGCAAAGGGAGAACATGCCAGGATCATGATGCTTTCATCTCAAACCACATTGAGTTTCCAGTAATCTCTAATTAACTCCCTCGTATTGCGTTTGACACTATATCCCATACTGTTATCTATAAATATAGAAAAAAATGTGAAAGAACACTATAAATTGATTTAATCAATTATTCTGATGTGGCACATAGGACAGACCAAAGAGTGTCCACTGTAATCCTGCAAAATAGTGTTTATTAAGGACAATGATAATATATTAGTATACACCACATGGAAACAGTGTGAACTGATTGGCCTGCTGTCTGGGGTTAAAAAAACATTATCCTGTGTGGATAATGTTATGCATTAAAATGGAAAAATAAAGGATACAGTTCTTGTTAAAGTCTGGTTTTTCCCATATTTCCACATATTAGATACTAAATCATTGAATGAGTTTTAAAATACCATTATAACACACAGTTTTCTTACATTTATGAGTAGCATATACTAAACTCTGCATGACTTTCAAAAGATGGCATTAGCTACAGGAAGCTTATGCTCTGTACACAGATCTCACCTGACTTTCTTCGGTAACGGTTATCATACAAATTTCAAATTCAAATTCAAATTTTATTTGTCACATACAAATTATACACAGTACAATATGCAGTGAAATGCTTAGTACAGCTGTCTAAGATGTAAAGAATAAACTATTAAACAATCAACAAGAACAAATCATGTGTTATCATGTGTAAAAGTAAACTATAAAAATCGCCTTCAGACGAGCTGAAACATGCCATGACCGTACCCTAAAAGACTAATGGCTAAAGGGTGGAAAACTTGGTTTAGTTTTTGCTTTTTATGTTCTCGTATGCTAAGGCTCAGTGGATATTGCTGAACTGAGTCATTCTGCAAAATCCATCTTGCCTTCTGTACATAATTGTTAAGTATAAGATATAATTAACATAAAAGTGTAATTATCTAATATAATGTTGTGTATTCTGAGGTTTATATGCCAATTTCTCTTTATGGGCGGATGATTAATTAACCAATTTGTAACTGTCACAGTCTGTAAGTGAGTCATTACCCATCAAGAAAGGTTATCAATTAAAATACCAATCTCAAAGTTGGATACATACACAGATTGCATACAGCAGAGGTGGCCAACCTTGTTCGTGGACCTCCCTGAAGACTTTCGCTCCCATCATAATCATACCCACCTAACCATTTAATCATCTTATCAAGACTTAAGGCTTTGAAATGAGGACTTATGTGGTCACATTATAGTTGGAGCTAGACCACCAGGAACAGTGTTGGTCACCACTGGTTTACAGATTTGATTCTCATTAGGGTATTTGTCAGTGATCATTTAATTAAAATGTATTTTATTGGTAGTAACTAGCTCACAGAGAGAAACGGCAGATGTTTATAGAATACTGATAGTGACTACCTTTCCCAAGAGATATGTGAAAGGTACTGTAATACGCCAATTTTCGTTCCACAGGAAATTGTGTGTGTGTCTGTCCACATCCGCGAGTGCCCGCCCGGTCCTAGTGGACTATGGACAGACAAACACAAAAAATGTTTTCAAAAGATCTCGAGCAAGGTCAGAGAAAGCTCTGTGTGTCCATGTGTTCTATAAAAATGTTTCCTCAATACATTTCAGCAAAGATGGAATCAAAAATTTGAATCATCTACATGATTTTAAATGGTGCCAAGTGAAAGGTCAATGAACACGTGTGTTCGCTGCATCAGTCATTGATTTCATTTATCTTTCAACCTCATAAGTCTAGTGCTAAACTGTGAAAGCACACGTTCCACACATGGTTTGTTAATGACGTGATATTTGGAGTCGTGAGTACAAGTCTGTTTGTCATTTATTAGCATACTCAGCATTATATAGTCTTTTACAAATTCCTTAAGTATGTTTTCTGCAGCACGTCTCCAGCCAGCTGAGGGTGCTGAGCAGAAACCTGAGCAGGAGAGTGATATCACCAGCATGGAGTCACCAGCCCACTCTGCTTCACCTCCACGTCGCAACGGCAGTGTCAACAAAGTCCTTTCACCTGGCCGTCACTGTAACAGCATCCGCACAATTGCCCAGTCAGCCCCTCGGCTGGACGACAGGAGTCCCTCTATCCCTGTGAGACCCAAGCCTGGCAGGTCTGTCTTAATGACCTTTCCTGATTTCTGGCCCTTCATCACTCAGTGCATTGCTTTACATTTTCCATAAACCTCCCATTTCCATCTCTGCTTGTGCAGTGCTTACAGAGTATTTGGCAGGCCCTCGGTTCCTCAGAGGGAGATTCACAGGGTGGAATACATCCCAGTCAGGTTTGGCTTTCTTTTTAAAGGTTCACAAAATACTTTTTTATTAAATAGAAAACATACTAGCCTTGAATATGACCTTCCTAAAACATCCTAAGCAAGTCAAATTAGTAGTTGGTATAAAGCTTTACATCAATGCAAGTCATTCATTTCATCATAATTTGAAGCTTTTAAACATCTTTCATCATCCTGGCAGCTTTGCAGCATAAAAGCTGGAGACCGCAGTTTCATTTTCATTCACAAGTGTATAAAAAAGGATTCTTTGCGTAAAATGTGTGTTTTGAAATGGATAGTTCCGCAAACAGACAAATTTAAAGTTTCTGCTTCAACTTAAAATCAGCCGGTGACAAAACATAACTGATGTCTGATAATTATTATATTGAGTTGCTAATAACTTAATGATGATGTAGTAATTGAAGTCTAGCTCACCAAAATCTTGTCCTGAGATATGTACCTCATAATTTTTATTGTGGTTTAGGACACTGTATGACTGAACTAAAATAAGTCCATAAACATCAAGCTAATAGGCTGTTCCAAATTGCCCCTAGGTGTGAAGGTGAGTAGTTGTGTATGTTGGCTCTGCAATGGACTGGTAAGATGTTTAGGATGTATCCCACCTTCGCCCAGAATCAGCTGAGATAAACTCTCTGTGATCCTAGTAGGATTAAGCAGTTCGGTAAATAAATGATTGAACAGTTTGGTATTACTACACACCCTAAGAAAATGTAAAGATGGGTCTGCCTAATTTACAAAATGCTTTATTTACAAATGACCAAATGATGGATAGATGTATCCAGCCCTAAAGGGGAAATTTTTTGGGGGGGGGAATTTGCTCAACAGTGTTCTATGAAAATGTTTGCATTGATGGAAAATATTTGGATTAGACTGACATGACTTGAAAGCTAAATTTGACAAACGAACCAAATGTTGGACATAAAACATTTTTTAATTAGACATCTAGGCTCTTAAGAGAAGTCATGAGGGTCTTAAAGAAAGCTGTATAGAAAATTCAGCTCATTTATACCATAAAATTATAATACTAAAATCCATCTATTTCTCAGGCATCCAGCCTATACAGGCCGCTCCAAGTCATACCACCACATGGCCTACAATCCGTCTGTGCATTTCTCTGAGAGTGTCCATTCAGACCCAGTGTTTAGGAAGAATCTCAGGCCCATGCACCCAGAGGCTGGTATTGTCACAGCACAGAGCTACATGGGCCGGCGAGCTCATACCACCCGGTATGTCATTCTAAATGAGCATGAACCACGCAAGAAGATCATACGTTCCACCACGCGTCTGCCACGGCACTACCGTGTTGTAGACGAGCCAACTGAGATTGTGCAGCTTTATCCCCGCAATGTGAAGTGCTACATTCCCCGGAGTCAGCAGCCCCACCTTAGTGAAGAAGAGGAAGAAGATGAAGCTAATGATAGTGGAAAGAGAGGGTCTTTAGGGCACGCACACCGGCCAAGGTCACTCTCCGATCTCCATCATAGATCACCGGCACGCTTTTACATTGGTGAAACACTGGACAGCCGTCTAGCACGCAGAATCTATGGAGAGGAAGAAGAGGAAGATTATCTTGAGTGGGAAGAGGAAGGCCCTCCTAGCCGCTCCCAGACAAGTATTAAAGTCAATGAAACACCATACAGGCATGGGGAACCCCATGTGAAGCCTAAGAACAAACACAAGGGGGAACCGTCACTGACTGAATCTGATTCAGTTTCGCTGGAGTCCAGCAGTGACCAACAGAACAGCAGCACTGATCAGTACATTCAGGTTATCCACAACAAAGAGAAATACCTAAAACACAACACTAAGATGACTAAAAAGAAGTCCAAAACCAGTGCTGAACTGAACACGACTGGATCAAAAGATCTAGTGTGCTCAAATGTTTGACTTACTGCATATACTGTATTATAACAAAACTGAATGGTGCAGTAGTTGTGTTGCGTATGTTATTTTATTGATTTGTTTAAAGCTCATATTTAGGCAAGACTCCAAGAACTGAAATATAGTACCTACATGTTTTCTGAATGTAAAACTTTATATATTCTGTATATGATACTATAAAGTGATGTCAAGACCTATATAGAGTATATATATTATAAAGATTAACTGAATCTGCTTGTGGCATAAATGTGTAAATCCCTATGATCAACACCAAAAAGTTATTTTTCAGGTCACGCATACTCTAAAGCTTTTCACACACTAAATGAAGGTAAGTATCAATAATTTATCTGAAACTACATACTTTGCAAACTATATACATGCAACATGCACCTATGATATGCTTTGGAACTTGGGTTACATAGCATGGCATTCTATTAGAGACAAGATTCACTGAGCCTGTTGAGTCTTTTTTCCCCACATCATCTTTAATGCAGAGATGCATTATTGGTGCATAGAGATACACATTTTGGATAAATGTATTAAGGTATCAAGGTTTTTTTAATTTTTAATATTTATTTATATCTATAACCCATATAGTGTATTAAGCCGTGTGGTCTTTCTCTAAATCTGCACTTTTTTTGACATGAGCAATGTAGGGACCAACAATGCAGTAGTCCCTGGGGGTGCATGAGTTTAGAAGAGACACAATGATAGGGAAACATATTGGGTCACTCTCGCCAGTCCGTCACACTGTTTAGAAAAAAAAAACACTTGTATAACAGTTACCAATGAAAGTGTGAAGTTGGGTTTGCAAATTGTTGTTACAAGTTACAACTTTTTTGAGGCACATTAAGTTAGGAGTAATGCTGGCTGTCCCAGCACCAAATTTCCAAGTATGATTTGCTAAATATATGTGATTAATGAAATAAAAATTTAAGTGTGTTAAATTTAGTAAACAAAAAATTCAGACGATAATTTTTGTGTTAAAAAGCCTAGATTTAAAATGGTCTGCTCCTTTGTTGCACACTGACAGCAGTCAGCTTTGAATAAAAATCCAAACAAAAATAGTTTGGTACATGCACTGAAAACACAACTGTATTCCGTAATCCTGGTCAGATATGTAACCATAAGTGCCTGACAAGTCACAGAGTCTCACATACTATGTGCAAGAGGATAGGAAGATGGACTTTAAGCAATAGTTAAATTTAGAAATGGAAAGGTAAGCACAAACAAAATTGTAACACACCCAGTCTATTACATATTCAGTGGCCATATTTAGCAATAAAAATATCATAAGTAATAATGGGGTGGCACGAATTTGTAGTAGTTAGAATATCCACCTCACGCCAAGAAGGTCCTGGATTTGAGTATTGAATTCTATGAGGGTGTTTCTGTGTGCTCGTGCAAACTCTGCACAGAATGTTTATTTGCATGTGAGTGTAAATGATTTTGTGTGTGTGTGTGTGTGTGTGTGTGTGTGTGTGTGTTGGCCCTGCTATAAACTGGCGTAATGTTTAAGGTGCCTGTGCCCAGAGTTGGCTGAGGTAGGCTCCATCCTCCCTGTGACCCTAGTAGGATAAAGCTGTAGCAAATGAATGAATAAAAAATAACACTTGTCTGTGGGGTAGCAAAAATAAACTGTGCAAAAGAAGAGGAACCTTTTCACATATGATCTGTATCTAATAAAGCAAGCTTTGGAAAAGAGGCTTCATAACAGTTTAGAATCATGAAAAGGTTTATACAGGGAAAATGTCAGTCCTAATTATTCGTTCACCAGACCAGCACAGGACCAACATAT
>JBCNYG010000002.1:17560020-17570905 GCA_039654305.1 Porochilus rendahli | reverse complement strand
TATATAGCATATATGAAAACAACCTTGCTTTAAACTTATGTTCTCCTAAGTGTATTTTTTATCCCATTTTAAAATTCATCAATTCGCCCCAGTTTCTATCAGAGAATTTAGAACGTTCCTGTCCGATAACCAGTACGCATGCGCGCTATTTTCCGCACATGCGTAGTACGAGTAGGAACATGTCACAATTTACAGTATAAATGAATGAATGAGTCGTCATCATTTCCTTTATTATATTGAGTGATTTACGGGTTTTATAGGAGCTGTAAGTGTCAATTTACGTTTTTATAACAAGATTTAGCAACGCGACTGTCTTATATATTTATGTTCATCGGTATTATCTCGGTTAGCCAATGAGAACAGCCACGGTTCATTAGTGCAGCATTTAAGGCAATAAAATAAATAAACCCCGGTATGGATTATAAGGAAAAGGCCAGTTCTGTCGCCGATCGTCTTTTAAGCTACAGGAAAGACGAGTCCGGATGGAAAATGTGTAAGAAATCGGTTAGTATTGGATTATTTCCCACCTTTGTTCTCTTTATTCCCAGCAGTTTTGTAAGAGTTGTGTTATGGCTGTGTTTTGTGTGTAGAATGAAGTTGTGGTTTACTGGAGACCTTCATCTGAATTCCCTGGAAATGTGTAAGTAAAGCACATGGAAGGTTACAACAAAGATTATAACAACACGTTTCATTACAATGTAACACTGGTGATGGTTGCTGTCTCTGCCCCTGAAGATGTCAACATGAATGCAACAGTACTGTCAGTATAAACCTACAGCTAGACATGATGCAGTGGATTAAAATTAATTGATCATACGTAGAACCAAAAGTTAGTACATCAGTGGTACGAATTTACTCTGGCATGACTGGCATGAGTGTGCACGGTACAATTCTAGCTTTGTAGAAAAAGTGTAGCTTTTGTTTGTTCTGAGTGAATTTATGTTATGTTGATTTTGCAGTTTTATTCTCTGTACTTTAATATGTTTATTTATGTTATCAAGTGCAAGTTTACTCAGTGTAAACCATATTTTCAATTTAAACTGAATTATATCTGTTTTTTACATTTATTACTTTGTGAAATATATTTTAGGTTGCTTAAAAAATAAAACTTATTACATCACTGGATATCCGTTACGCACATTCAAAGACATGAGCACAGAACAATCAACAATTTGAAGGTGCTCATAAAGAAGAGCTCTTAAAGCATAATCCTTTCTATTTCTTTTCTGTATTATAGGACTGGGCAATATGAAAAGCATAATGTACAGTAAGCCTCTCACTATTTCTGTGTAAAATGTAACAGCCACGGACCCAGTACCAGAACCACAGTTCAAAGCAAAGGTCAATCATGCATATCATGCAGCCTAGAAATGTAACTTCTTAAGTCCAGTGACAAGGAAAACTGCCTTTCAGTACCTATTTCTTTTGAGACTACACAGAGTATTCCTCTCATACAGCTGTATATGCATATTTATACTTTAACAGCATAATCACACCCTAGCCAACAGGGCCCCAACCCTAATCCTGACCTCCAAATTTGTTGAGTAAAACCTTTCTAGCAGAATGTGAATGCGAAATTACGCCTTGAGGATTTGAATTTTGAAATGGCAAAGCCTTAGATCTATTAATGTCAACAGTAAAGAAAGAAACAGGTTTATTCTTGTTTAGGTTTATAACATACTATGTGTTGCTCATACATCAGGAAATTGTGGCTGACTGACTGACATTAGGAATTGGAGCATTCAATGTTCAAGTCTTTATATTAAGTTTTTGTATTTGTTATATTACAGCAATGATAATAATGTGTTTTGCAGGTATAAGGGAGAGGGGATAGTCAATGGCAGTCCACAAAAAGTCTGGGAGTGTTTGAAACCAGATCCAAATGGCTTTCGTCTCAAATGGGACAACAATGTGAAGAAGTTTGAACTCCTTGAACAAGTTTCTACAGTAGGTTTCATGCCAGCTGTTGACACTCTAGCCATTTAGGCTGGTTCATGTGTACACCAAATCTCTCAGCAGCCAAGGATAAGTTCAAATCCCATAGTCCTTCACTCTGAAATGCCACACCATATTATAGCATTAAAATATAAGACACAAATATGAGACTATTGCTGTAAATGTGATTTAAGTACACTAGTGATTCAGTAGATTGTGTATCTTCAAGCAAGGCATCATTAATGAAGGCAAAAAGACATGTTCAGTACAATTTCATTTTATGTTATTTTATTATCACATGTTTTTATTTATGCCTAACTTTTTTTTTTCCCCATTCAGGATGTGACAGTATGCAGAACTGTCACTCCGTCTGCTGCTATGGGTGTTATATCACCTCGAGACTTTGTAGATGTCATTTTAGTCAAGCAATATGAAGATGGCACAATTACATCAAATGGTATAACATTTTTACTTTTTCAGTATTTTTTGTACATTCCTCTACTTTTAATAGTTTTTTGTCTGCATTTTTATACAGTAAATTGCACAGTGCGATGTATGATGAATGATTTCATGTCTAAAAGAAAAGTTATTTTAGTTTTTCAGTTCAGCGTTAACTGGAATAAAAGTGTTAACTCTGGGATGTGGAAGGCCACACTACCTACTTTGGGACTGACCGGCACCAAGCCACACCTTTTATACTGGAAGTAACAGGCACAAAGCCACACCTCCTTCACTGGGAGTGATAGGAACAAAGTTCAAGTTCAAGAAGCTTTACTGTCGTTTCAGCCACATATAGTTGAAGCAGTACATAGTGAAACAAAACAACGTTTCTCCAGGACCAGAGAGAGAGAGAACAAGGATCATATGGGATATGAAAATTAAATAAAGTTAAAATTCAGTGAAGCCATGCCTTTACTGAAAATGACAGGCATAAAGCCATTCCCCCTTCACTGGGACTGGCAGGCACGAAACCTCACCTCATTCACTGGGACTGACAGGAATAAAGCTATGCCCTCATCAACGGGACTGACAGTTTAAAAGCCACACTCCCTTTGCTGGGACTTGTAGAAACATAGGTGATACCTCCTTCACTGAGACTGACCAGCACAGATTCATACCTCCTTTAATGAGGCCGCCTCTATTACAAGAAGGGTGAATATAGCCCACATCTCTTTAAACTGAATTGAAATGCCCCAAGACTATATCTGCTACACCATGACTGACATACGTATACAAAGGCCACGCTTGATTTACTGTGCCTCAGTGGCCCAGAAGCCATGCTTACAGGATATTTCCAAATGGTTGTCCTCACTGAAGATCATGTAGTCCTGACTTTAAATCTAATTTTGTTTTGGTTTACAATAAGATGTGTAAATATTAGAATTTGATTCATAAAATATTTTTTATTATATTGTGGTTTTTATGTCGTTGTAGCAACGCATGTGAGCCATCCAGCATGTCCTCCTCAGCCTGGCTATGTGCGTGGCTTCAATCATCCATGTGGCTGCATCTGTGTGCCTGTACCA
Source organism: Porochilus rendahli (assembly GCA_039654305.1). Lineage (NCBI taxonomy): Eukaryota > Metazoa > Chordata > Actinopteri > Siluriformes > Plotosidae > Porochilus > Porochilus rendahli. The sequence continues at coordinate 17,567,444 of JBCNYG010000002.1, read as the reverse complement.
GGGTAAGCTATGGCAGCAAATTAATTTGACAAACTTTATTTTACAAAGAGCAGCAAATGTAAATGGCAAAGTGAATTTCCAGAAAAATAGAGCAGATGGCAGCAAAGAGCTATTATTGTTCTTTCAGTTAGGATTAATCTGTCCATTACAGTCTGAACTGAGTGTCAGTAATACCGAGATCGGGTTTATTGATCCAGCTGAAACTTTTGTCCAAACCATATTAGAATTCAATCTGCTGTAAGTGAAATCAGGAAAATGCTGCAAGGTATCTCCTATCTGACCAGAAACAAATGTGAAATTCTTCTTCTTCTTCTGCTCCTGATACTGCTCCTGTTAGAGGTTACCACAGCAGAACATTTTTCCCCATCTCGCTCTGTCCTCTGCATCCTTCTTGTCACACCAATCGCCTGCTTGTCATCTTTCACCACATCAATAAATCTCCTTTTTGGCATTCCTCTTCTCTTCCTAACAGGCAGTTTCATACTCAACATTCTTCGACCAATTTACCTTCGACCATCCCTCCTCTGCACATGCCCAAACCATCTCAATCTGGCATCTCACTTCATCCACAAACACATCTACCTGTGCCGTCCCTTTTATTCATTTGTAATTTGGTATATTCCGGTAACACCCAGAGAAAAACACATCATCTTCATCGCTGCCACTTTCAGCTCCACCTCCTGTCTTTTTCATTGCTACTGTCTCCAAACCATCCATCATATCTGGCCCCCCACATAAAACCTGTACCAAGTCAATGCTATACCGCATGCTAATATAGCTTCAGGTTTCTCTCTTGTGGGCATGTTGGTAATAAAAAGTAGTGGTAACCAAATACAGTTTACTGCATAGTCTGAAAAAGCAACTACTTTGTCTGAATGGCGGTAATAGTTAGATTGTATGTCCATCTTCTAAACATCTCTGAAAATGCTTCCCTCTCAAATCTAGTATCTCTTGTTCTCTGGCTAGTCTGGTCAAATTAGCTGCTATCAGCTACATAAAAACATGTTTAGGATTTGGCTAAGCTCACAATCTGCCAGGTGATAATTACTTTTTTTACAATTTATACTTATACTTATAAACTTTATGCTCTTGTACAGGAGAGTTTTTTTATAATACAAACTGATCACAAAGTAGTGAGAATTAGTAAAGCTGTAAATGAAAGTGAAGAAAACTAACTGTTAATACTTATAATAAATCAGTAATGATATTGAGCATAGGCTACATTACAAACCATTTAATTTATATGAATAATAGCTGCTTAAAGTCACATGATCCATCTGAATTTTGTAATATAGTACTACTGTATGGTAAATGTATTATTGTTGTTATTGTTATTTATAATGTTGTTGTTGTTGTTTCATTTGTGGCTCACAGGGAAACAGGTAAAACCCAGCTGATCAGCTTCTTCCAGACTGACCTTGGAGGTTTGCTTCCTCGTTCTGTTGTGGACTCATTCTTCCCTGTCAGTATGACTGAGTTTTACACGAACCTCAGTAAAGCTGTAAAATCTCTCAAATAGCACAAAGGCACTTTCTCTAGAATATCCAGTTCCATAAATGTTCAACAAAATGTATTGTCTGATCTTTATATTTTCTGATCCCAGTGAGCACGAACTCACTATTTTTAGATTTGTTATTGATTCTGACTTAAAATTTAAGTGTTCCTTGAACCATGTCTTGATTTGCCCTCTAATGAAAATCTGTCTGTCCTGAAACCATTTCTTTTATCTGAAATTTGTATTTTTTTCCTGAATTTGATTGTGCCCACTGGGTTCACGTTGGTTTTTATTGGGTGTGTGTTCTAGAATTTCAGAAGGTGCAGAAGAGAAAAGTAACTTCCTTGAATATTTAACTTACTACCGGAAAATAACAGCAGTCATAATGACCTTTCTCAGAATCCAACTTATTCTTTTTGTTCATGTGATCGCTACCTGTTAGCTCTCTGTTTAGCAAAACCTCTGCAAGTTCACTCTTAGTGATCTCTATGAAACCCATCTTGTACTTTCTCTTTATCTACACGTCATACGTAGAAGCTTTAAACAAAATTTGCCTTATTATTCCTTTTCTTCACGGCCACACACAATACATTCTCGAGTTTGAGTCCATTACAGAGGGATAATCTAACAAAAATGGAATAAATCGTATATAAATATAAATACTTGGACCAAATATTTTCAGTGTCACATCATAATGTCATAATGTAAATCTAAAAAAAATGTATTGAGGCCACAGTGATAACCGCTAAGCCACCATGCTTGTATTTGGAATAACATATATTGCACTACTGCCTACCCAGCCAGTTTTTTAATGCTTTGTCTGTAGTCACAATTTATACCTCTGATGTTAATCAAATTTTGGAAAAAAAAACGTCCATTGATTATTTCGCTAAATCTCAAGCATCCACTGAATCCTAATATTATTTTAGGTCTCGTTCTGACTGAAGTGGTACTAATTTTTATTCAACTTTTTGTTTTCATGTGAGAAGCTTTATCAGACTTTCGTACAAAAGGCCAAAGCAGTTTGGGTATTGTTTTGATATTTGGGCTGAGTGCAGAGCAGCTGTGTTTGAGGAAAATTTCAACATGAGCATAAAAGTCTTAAAAACCCATGTTCAATGCTAACTGGGATTGTGGGGAATACACACATCACATGAGCCAAAACAGTTATAAATAAATTACTTTACATTACATTACATTATATTATAAAAACATTCCTGAGAAAGTTAACTAAGACAACAGATTTGAACAAATATCTTGTCACTTATAAAAGCACAAATGTTGTACTGGCAAGTAACAGCACGGACATCAGACCACCAGCATTCTCAGACCTAAAAATTGTTGTTGTGTGTGCTGCCTAGTTATTGCATATGCACAAGATTTTTCCTTAGGTCACGTGGTTATTGTTATAAACAAGCTTTTTATTGTTATAAACAAGCATAAAACCAAAAAAAGACATAAAACCAGTGAATGAGAGATATTAAGCCTGTGAGCTGAGGTGATTCTGCCAGGAAATCTTTGTATTCGGGCAAAATTAAATAATAATGGAAGTTAAAACACATATGCTATTCACCAGTAATTGGGCACCATTAAACTCATTCAAAGTTTTTGTAAATACTACACAGAAGCGTAAGTAAACCACACTCAGTAAAGGTTTGTTTTTAAACTCATTCGAAGCTTTAGTCTATACTAAGCAGAAATACAAGGAAAGCAAACCAAAACAAGGTTTTTATGAATTATTTTTTCATAATCACGGATCATGGCGATGATAATGCAACCTGCTCCAAGTGAGCGCGGCATACCCTGAGTGTTCATTGCTTTGATTCACTACAACTTCACAAAACTGCCATGCTTTTGTGGACCATAGTGGAGCTATCAGATCACGCTATTCCTGTGTAGTGTCTACCAATTTCCCATATACTACAGCTTAAAGGAGTAAAATGCTGGAGCAATTTAAAAAATGTAATTTAAATCATTTAGGTTACAGAACAAACCGAGTAAACATGAAATAGTTAGTATAATCATTTTTTTTAAGTGTAGAGTATCATATCAAAAATAAATGGACACCCCTCATTACAGAGTTTATCTGATCAAACGTCTTAGAACACTCTTTTTTCTTTTTATTTTAGATTACAGTACATAAATTGTTTATAACATGAGATGCCATGAATACCAGGAGCAAACTAAATTACTAGAATTTCATTGAGGGCATATTGGGGGTCAGTCTGAGAGTGGAATTAGCCAGTGTCAGATTGCATAAAACCTTGGGATTGCTCATGCCACAATCAACAGAGAGTGATTGTACAATTTATCAGCAAAGGCAAGGATTCAACAGCATCCCGCTCAGGTCGACCTGGGCCCACTGACAGGGGTCTGCGGATTGCTTAAAATAATCCCTGTTGTAAGGCAACTCATTTTTTCAGAGAAACTCCAAGTGAGTTGGAGTACTGCTGTGTATAATTCTCTCAAAAGTGATGTCATTGTATATGCATAAATGCCAGTCCACTTTTAATAATCCTCAGACTCAGCCAGGTTAACGTCTGCACTGTTTATCTCCACAATGACCCGAACATTTGCGTACACAATGTGAGACCTTACATGAGATTTCATCGTAACCTCATTTCCACATTTGTTAATGTATAACTTTGCTTGGAAATGACTGCATGCATAGTTTTGTCATACGTTCAGTATATAAATAAGTGAATATCTGAAAAGAAAAGGTTTTACTCTCACTCAGTCACTTGCAGAACATGTAAACTACACAGAAATGCATTCGTTGAGCCCAGGACTCGAAACCCAGGGCCTTCTCGCTGTGAGGCGAAAGTGCAAACTCCACCACCATGCTGCCCTACCTGGCATTCAAATGACTGAAAGTGTCAATATACTATGATTTTTCAAAACTGGTACTCGCCTGCCCTAGGAGACCACATACAGTGCTTTGCAAAAGTACTCACCCTCCTTGGCATTTTTCATATTTTGTTGCCTCACAACCTGGAATTAAAATAGACTGTTTGAAGATTTGCATCATTTTATTTACAGAACATGCTTACAACTTTGAAGATGTGATTTTTTTTATTGTGAAGCAAAAAACAAATAGGAGAAATAACAGAGTATATCACCATGCTTAACTATTCACCACCCTAACATCAGTACTTTGTAGAGCCACCTTTTGTGGAAATTACAGCTACAAGTCTCTATTAGCTTGCCACATCTTGCCGCTGGGATTTTTGCCCATTCTTCAAAGCAAAACTACTCCGGCTTCAGACTGAAACAGGTTTTGCTTAAAAGTATCTCTGTATTTAGCACTATCCATCTTTCCCTCGACTCGGATCAGTTTCCCAGTCCCTGCTGCTGAAAAACATCCCCACAGCATGATGTTGCCCCCACCATGTTTCACTGTTTGCCTTTTGGCAAACTGAAATCATGCCTTCTTATTTTAACACTAAGTAATGGCTTTTTTCTTGCCACTCTTCCATTAAGCCCAGCTCTATGGAGTGTATGGCTTATTGTGGTCCCATGCACAGATACACCAATCTCTGCTGTGGAACTCTGTAGCTCCTTCATAGTTACCTTTGGTCTCTGTGCTGCCTCTCCGATTAATGCCCTCCTTGCTCAGTCTGTGAGTTTTGGTGGGTGCCCATCTCGTCAGGTTTGTTGTGGTACCATGTTCTTTCCATTTGAAGATGGATTTGATGGTGCTCCAGGGGATCATCAAAGATTTGGATATTTTTTATGTACAACCCTGACTTGTACTTCTCAACAACTTTGTCCCTGACTTGTTTGGAGAGCTCCTTGATCTTCATGGTGTGATGCCTCTTACTTAGTGGTGTTGCAGCTAAGTCCTTTCAGAAAAGGGGTGTTTATACTGACAGATCATGTGACACTTAGCTTGCACACAGGTGCACTTCATTTCACTAATTATGTGACTTCTGAAGGTAATTGGTTGCACCAGAACTTTTGAGGGGCTTCATAGTAAAGGGGGTGAATACATATGCACATGTCAATTTTCAGATTTTTTTTTTTTCATTTCACTTCACCAACTTAGACTATTTTGTGCAGATCCATCACATAAAATTCAGATTAAAAAAAGCCTTAAAATTACAGGTTGTAATGTAACAAAATAGGTAAAAAAGCCAAGGGGGTGAATACTTTTGCAAGGCACTGTATAAAATAAATCTGCAAGTACCATGCTTTATCAGAAATTAAACCTCTGATATAAAACTGTTAGTGATTCTGCATTTTAATTGCTATTCTTAGTCAAGGATTTTGGACTAAGAAGCTTTAATCACTATGAGAACTCCATGGGAGTCTTTTCAGGACAGAGACTTTGAGTTTTTTAGGAACCATTGAGCTCGCTGCTACAACTTATGGGATGACTGGAACTAACTTTGTTTGTACATATTCATAATATTATATTGATAGGAGGTATGAGGTCATTCTGTTATCCATTTTAAATATGTCATCATTGTGAGTTTCTGTGGTTTCCTATGAATCAAACAATTTGTGAGGTGCTGTTTTTGAAAAAATAATAACCAGCTATTCATCTGCCCACATCACACCACCACATTGTTGATTATTTTCCTATAACAGCACTGAACCTCTTTTTTTTTCTTAAGATTGAAAGTTTCATCCTTTAAGGAGAAAAACCTTTTACACAAGGCCATTATACAAGTTACTTTTCTTTTCTGAACTTTTGAAGTAGCATTTGTAAACACTTGAAAAAAAATAAGATTTGGTGCAAAAATATGATTTGAGAGCTTTTTTGCTCTCAAACCATATTTGAAAAACTCTACATTATGGATGCACTAATCTGCTGCTTAATATCACTATCAGACTGAAGATGTCCTGAATCACTGAATTGATATCAGATCTGATTTACAATCAGAAAATGTTAAGGTTTGATCTGCTGATGTTTTAAACATTCCATAAATGTGTGTGGCAACACAAATCTTGCACATGTATGTGCTTGTGATGTTTTGCATTGCATACAAGAAGAAGCTCGCAGAATCGATTTGATTACTGTAAGGATGACACTTATTGTCATCATTTGCTGAACCAACTTGAAGCAAACAGGGTGTCTCCATAGCAACACCTTTTAAACACTGTACATAGTCATTATCAGAACAACAGCTCTGATGTTGGTGTCATGTAAAAAAAAGGATATGTGAATCCCAAGTATAGAAGCATTTTTTTACAATAAGTATGACGATTTTTATGCACTGAGACCCCAGGTGTGGTTCTGTAGGGTGAATTCAAGCTTTATGTGACTTTTAGGAGATTTAAGATAATGTCCAGTTTCACTTCCAGTTTCAGCTCTTAAGCATTTTATTTTCATATCACAATGGCAGTAGTTATGCTTAAAAGTAAACAACTATTTTGTAACCGTTGTCCATTTTGCAGCATCCAAACTCTGCTGCGTCCACCAACTATGATGTCGCGTACATTAATTTTTATACTGTACATGCCTTCTGCTGTCTGAACAGTTAAAATTACAGCTAGGAAAAACAAAAGAGAAATTATAAAGGTTTTACTTCACTCAATTACATGTTGATTTTTTTTTCCTGATTGAATGAACAAAACCTTGACTTAATGAAAATAGGTCACTTTAGTGGAAAGCTGAATGGTTAGCCAGTGTTGTATGTCTGATATCACATTAATCCATAATGGTTGATGTGCCGTAAAGCTTGAATCCAGCCAGTGAAGTACTGCATAGCTTGGTTAGTTATAGCAGAGGTTTGTTTTGTGTGTTGGAGCAGGTAGAGAACACCAAACCGTGCTCAGCTCCAAACCTGCAGTCACACAGATGGGGTCAAAATCGCAACTTATTTTAGAAGCATACAGTGTCTTGTAAAAGTGTTGGGGGGGGGGGGGGGGGGGGGGGGGGGGGGGGGGGGGGGGGGGGGGGGGGGGGGGGGGGGGGGGGGGGGGG
>JBCNYG010000002.1:17527194-17540646 GCA_039654305.1 Porochilus rendahli | reverse complement strand
ATATATACCTTTACACGCTCATTATATGAAAAAAATAATAAAAAACACTACAGTTTATTCTGTGTAGCTGCACTATACCTGTAAAGCTCTGCTCTGTGGTAGTACTGCAGCTGACCTCAGTAGAACCAGAGTCTATGCTAATCTGTGCATCTTTATTCTTGCACACCACCACCACTGCCTGCTTCAGTTCACGTGCTTGCCGGAGTGCTGCTGTAGCATCACTGTGTTTCACATTCTTCAGTGTCTGTCCGTTGATAGACAGCACCTCATCTCCTTTCTCGATGGTGCCTTCCAGAGCAGCTAAGCCTTGGGGAAAGATTTTATGAACCTACGAATTGTAAGAAAATTCAGATATAGAGATGTCACAAATGCTTGAAATCAATTACTTACCTAGTTAATTAGAAAATGATGACAAGATCCAAAACAGAAGTGTGTCATGTACTTCAAGCAGCAGTGAGGACTAATAATTGCTGTTTTAAAAATGAGCTTAGCTTCCAGGGACTGATGGAGTTAAAAGTGAATGGGTGGGTCAGAGTAGATGTTATGAGATTGGATTATAGCCCAGATGTAGCTTGCAAGATAGATTTGGAAATTAAATCCAATCCAGAAAAGAAGTGGAAACCTTTGGTGTTCAATAACTCAGTGCTGTGCAGTTTGTTTTTATCAGGTCCCTATTAGCTGTCGGTTAAGATTATTTAAAGTGAACCATGTGGTTGGATGATTAGCCATGCTGAAGTGGATGCTATAACAAAGTAAGGTCTTACTTACTGTAGTTGCTTTATTCTGATCGATACCACCAGCAATAGTGAAACCCAAGCCAGCTCCCTCCTCCTTGTGCAGAATCACTACATGGATATCTTCCAATTGCTGCATGAGAGTAACGATAAACCTGTCAGCAAGTATGTTCAGAGCATTTCAACCTGTAAGGTTCAAATTACATGTTGCATTACATTAAAATGGTGTGCACAACTACACTGGTATTTTAGTGTTGTTGTTGTTGTAATATGTTTACCAGATGTGGTTATATATGCTGTGCTAGAGAATGATTAGTGTTTAGGAAAAGATCTTAGTCTTATTGCTGGGTAAATAAGAGCTGAAGGGTTTTAGATCATTCAACAAAATATTTGATTATCACTTTTTTTTCAGTGGAGCTTCTCTTCTATCCTGTGCTAAGTACCACTGATATGTCAAAGCAGGTGTTAGTAATATTCTGTCTGGAAATGTGGCATTTTAAATTCAGGAAAATATTAATCACACAGGTAATGCACAGATAATTGCAATAAAGTTATTACAGAAAGTTACACTGTGTGTGTGAATTTTTATCTTTTACAAAAAAAAAAACTTCTGCAGACATTCAGCATAGCCAAGAACACATTTGAGAAGCTAGAGATCACTGTCAAAGCATAGAAGCTGTACTTTACCAAAGGCAGTGAAAGAGTGGGTGGGGAAATAATACACTAAGTGGGCCTCGAAAGCACCATGAGTATATCTTCACTGTTACTAAGGGATCTTGATATAATGACAATTATTTTATGTGCTCTGTGATAGCAATTAATGGTCCACCATTTCTTACTTCACCAGATAATGTGTTTCAGGCTCTGCAGCCTCCTGCACTTCGGCAGGCTCTTTACAGATAAGGGCTGACTTTGCTATAGATCTTAGAATGCTGATAATTATATTAGAGCTGGATATCTTCCCTAACATTAAATGGCATGCATTGCGGGACTTATCCTTATCCTGCAAATCAATTTAGTATTTTTTTTTTTTAACCCTTAAGGTTATTTCTGTGAGAGACAAAGATTGATTGATATGAAATTACTGTACATACCAGATGCAGGAAAATAATTAACACCAAGCTGTTTTGCTCTTTGCACTCAGCCCAATGTGTGTTATCCCTCTTATACCTCATCAAGGTGCAAACTCAACTCGTAGGAAGAAACCTTGAGAGGAACCCATTATCATTCGGTGAAACCAGATAAAAATTTAAGCCATAGCGGAAAATTCACTATAGTTTAACATGTATAGTTTAACATGAAGTCAAACGGTGATATTATTTTATTTAGTAAAGAATACCAAAATCAAACTATAAATTTGTAGTTAGTGGTTCCCTGGCTAGCTTCTCCTTTTTAAATCTTTCTTGAATTTAACAGTAATGAAAACTGCAACACTCTCTCTTCTGAATAACTTCCTGTGACAAAAAAGTTATTTGTCAACATCTATGTGTTACAAAGCACTGATGCTGAAACGAAAAAAAAAAAAAACCTTTCTCTGCACGAAAATTAACACCATATCAATGACTACTTGCTTTTAAAACCCATTTATATGTGTCCAACATACAAGTTTGTACATGTAAAGTATTTGTATGTATAGAAACAATCATGGATTAGAATAAAGATGTTAATACACAGGGTGTATGGAAAAATAATCAGCCCTCCTCAAAATATCCACATTTTGATGCATTGCAAGTTGAAACACACACACAAACTATTTTTCTAGCTGTATTAACTTAATGCAACTTGTAACAAACAAGTGTAAGATATAATAGCAAATGTTCCAGGGAAAAAAATAATCAAACAAAAAACAAAACAAAAAACGAATCACTACTTATGTTTCATTACATAAAAATGCTTTTCATTGCTTGAAAGTGTAACTGAAAACAAACAATCAACTATGGGTGGGAAAGCCCTGTCAAAAGATCTCAGGGACAAGTTTTGGACAGGTACAAGTCAGGAGATGGAAACAAAACTATCAAAGGCTTTAGTTGATAAGCAAATGTGGTTCCACAAAGTACTGACACCAGGGGTGATCCTTTAACCATATCAGGGATTCTGGTTTGTAATTTTTTTTAATCATTTTTTTTTTCTGAACTGTTGCTGTTATATCTTTCATACAAGTTGCAAATACCGCTGGAAAAATTGGTTGTGTGTGCTTATCTACATTTCAGGATTCCAAACAAAAATATGTGAATATTTTAAAGGGGGTATTCTTTTCTATACCCCTGTAAATGTTTCAGCCAGAGCTACTACTGCTACTATGGTCTGACAGAATACATCTTACACAGTACACACTATAATATCTGTATTGACAGTATTATTACAGACTGAATATGACAGCATTAACGGTTGTTTACACACCCAGCAAAGCCACATTCACACATTTAACAAGTGAGAAAATCGATGCACAACCAGCCTGAAACATTTTAACTGCTAAAAAGTAGCAGTGATGTTATAAAAGTACTGGTGATAACCTGGAGACTATCGGTATCGGGTATCAATTTTTGAAATATAATCAAATTACTTTCACCTTGTAAAACAGTCTATGATGCTTAAGCCTGAGGTTTACAAAGCTGTTTGAAAAAAATTGAGAAGATGCATTAGTCTGCACAGCTTGTGTAAAACATCAACATCACCTTTAGTGTGTCCTCATCAAGATCCTTGACCTCCTGGATCAGCCGTTGGATCTCCTGAGGTGGAAGTGCTGAGATCACAGACTGGGCACACACTGCAGAGGGTGTGGTGAGAGGTCGTTCAGATGAGCAGTCAGTCTTCTCACTCTCTTCTCCTCTCTCTATAGTGCGCTCTCTTAGCTCAGCCAGGCTGAGAGTCAAATTAAAGACAGATTTAGTAAAAAGTTTCCCGACAGCTGCTGATCTGATACCTGCTTTTGGACACTTGCCTAGTTTTGTCAGGAGTTTTAAACTCATTTTCTGTTTCAATTGTACATTTCAAAGCATTCCTCTAGAGATTTCAGTTGCCTGCTTTAAGATAAAGCTGTATTTTGTTATTGGAGCAATTGGTAAGTGCTTGCATGTTGTTATCATTTTACAGAACAAGAACTTCTGATAAAAGTGCCTGTAGCAGTTTAGTCTAAGATTCATTTCCTCTTCTCGATTTACATCAGACAGTTCCTTTATAATGCTTCTAGTGGGCAGGATGGAAAAATTTTGAAAGTCAAATGTGCAACCAAAGATACCTCGTCTTAAACAGACAATCTACTACCCTCAATTCGTTTTCTGGAAAGCAATACTTGAAAGCAAGCCGTACCTGACAGAAAAGCCCTTCTCAGTGCAGTCTGGTGCTGGTGAGAGTAATGTCTCAGACGAAGCAATGTCCTCCTCTATGGGGTTATGGTGATGGGCTGCAGATGGTGCACTCCATGGGTTACCAAACTTTAGGCACGGGGACTGTGGAAGGGATTGCATGGAACGCATCAAGGCATGGGAAACCTGGTTGCTGAATGAAAGGATGATCTCAAGGGTTTCCCCTTCCAGACCTCCTTGGCTTGGAGCATCTGAAGAAGAGGAAGTGTTCAGGGGTAGACTCCTGGTTCTTAAGCTTGCAGTGTGACTGCTGTGACCTTCTAATACAGATATCTTTTGTGAAGGAGGATCTTTAGAGCTGCTGGACCTTCGAGGGCAGTGATCAAGAGGGGGCGAGTCTCTCTGATCGGAACTTGCTTCTTCACTATCTTTCTGAGCAGGACATGTTTCCTCCTCATCTTTCTGAGTAGCACTTGTTTCCTCCTCATCTTTTTGAGTACCACTTGTTTCCTCCTCATCTTTTTGAGTACCACTTGTTTCCTCCTCATCTTTTTGAGTACCACTTGATTCCTCCTCATCTTTCTGAGCAGGCGCTGTTTGGTTCTTTTCCTCAAAAGAAGAGGGATTTGCTACTGAAGTACTTGCAGGTTCTTCAGTTTGCTTTCTGGCTGAAACAGTATTATCTGTTTTTGGGATTTCTTCTTGGAATTCAATGTTTTTAGAGGTTGTGTGTACTTCTTCAGAAAATGCCTTTGCAGTAGCAGCTGATTTTGCCCCTGAAGACAGTTTATCACTGTCCTGTGTGTTGATCACAGTAGTTCTACTTTTCCACGTGTTGCTGGTCTCCACAGGTTGTGCTTTCTCAAACTTTGCTGGACCCTTTTCCATCTGAGAGTATGATGAAGGCAGTCTTCTGCTTGTCCTTTCTGCTCCATCTGTGTTAGAAAAGGTCTCAAATGAGCTGAGCTTTTGTTTGAAAGACAAATTTGCTGCTGCTGAAGTGGCCCTCGGACTAACTCCAAAGGTCCTTCCAGGATCCTGACTTCTAATTTCTGGATTTTTAAAAGCTTCAGCTGGAGACCTCCCAGATTTAATTTTTCTAAGACTTTGGTGTACCCAAGCAGGTTTTGGAGCCACTGGAGGCCCCTTTTTAACACTGTCAGCTTCCTCTGGCTTTGAGCTAGTGAGGGGGTCCATGGTCTCTGAGACGGAGCCATTTATCTCATTATTTCCGTTATGGTCACTCATGATTTTCCGATGGTTCAGGCGTTTCTCAAGACTGTCTGTTAGCCTCACCCAAGGGTCAACTGGCTGATTACGGATCAACTCCACTCCGTCCTGACGTCTCAGACTGGTTCTCCTAGTTGGACTGCACAGGTGGTTGGAAGACTGAGAGTCTGAAATGTCAGTCATGTATACAGCATAACACTATTAGTGGCAATTCAACAAAAATAACCATGCTATATAACACACAGCTAGCAAATCACACTGCACAACACTCCACTATCTGCAATAAATGCTTTGTTTTAGAAACATATGATATTATAATCTTTTAAAGAATAGAAAGTAAAAGGGGAACTAACTGGAAACAGTTTACTGGAAAATTGGAAAATGGAAAACAGGCATATTTATATCTATAGATAAATTATTAAATGATGAATAAACCAATGAAATCAAAAGTAAACACACAACAATCACATTGACAGCATACCTCTGTGTTGTCTGCTCTCCCTGTGTATGTTTTCAGCAGTATGAGCAGAGAAAGGCTCAAAGAGTACTGCTTTAGCTTCTTCTGGGCGCTCATCCGCTTCCTGTCACGCAAACAGGAAACGGTTGAGTGAGCACAACACTTATTTCATTGCATTTAGAAAGGTGTAAAAACACATCCGGTGGTAATAATTCCACATGCACCACTGATGCAGACAAGGACAACCCAACTACACACTGCAGAAACTTGCCCTATACCAAGCAGCAAGACAAAGGACAATAGCAACAAATTTTGCATAACATATCTGTGAAGTTTATTGTCATCCCTGTGCACTGTATTCACCAGAGCAGAAAGAGGAAGAAGTAGAATGCCACATACTTTCTTAAAAAGAAGCCTTGAGATCTTTCTCAAAGCCTTGTATATACTGCAGAACAACTAGAAGCATGTGGAGAGAGGAAGAACAGGACAATGAGGGATTAGTTTAAAGACACTAGTTTTGGATTCAGTGCTACTTATTAATTGTACCATGCAGTACAAAACCCATGCAGATTCACTGTGAGTTGTGGTTTTCATGAAGCAGGAAATGTGTTGGTTAAGGGTGAATCATTTGTAGATTGAAAATCTAAAATGTTTATTTGACTTAAAGCATAAAGAAAAACACATCTTGCAACATTAGTATGTTCTGTTGTGCTGGATGAGTCATTAGAACACAGTAAGGACAAGAATTCAAATATAGTTAAGCTGTAAATTAGAGAATATTATAGACTAATATGTTTAAGCAATATGCAGAAGGTTATGCCGCTTTAAAGTAAATGTATGTAAGTAGTATTCCAAGGATGACTGATTTTATAATCTAGTTATTAAACATTGCCATGCTTTCACACTGTGAATGGTTAAAGACGCTTGCAGTCTAGCTGATCACACCTACTCTCACTCAACTACCATTTATGGACAGTTTGCTTGTCCTGATTTGTCGTATCTTCCTCTTTAGTAAGGTTGGTGCTATTGCAGAAGTACCCTACACAAAAGATGCAACTAACAGTCTATGGCAGCACTAAATTAATAATTTATAGATTGTGTTTAATTTTGAGATCAGTTTTCAAAGTCAAAATCAACAGTCAGTATTTTTACCCTGAAAGAATGGTTTGTTGAGTTTGTCTCCAAGCAAAAAAAAATCTGAGATGTTATAGGTTCCCAAAATGTAAAGCCGTGCATACTGAAAACTGAAAACATTGAAGACAATCTTACCTGGCAGCTTTGTGAAGGCAATGGATTTTCCAATTTCACTGGTGAACTTCCATTAGAGCCACTTGAGTCAGATAGTGCCTCTTCACTGGTGACACCCTGCCGTCTACAGTACCTTCGTGGTAGAGACCGAGGTCTACCCTTAAAAGCTCTTGTCCTCCCCAAACCTGCATTTAACCTCTCATGACTCAAAATGTTCATTTGAGAGTTGTAGGGAACGTTGTAGTCATCTGCATATGAATGTGGGGACAACCTGATGCTGGTCTGAACCTCACAGTTGGCTGTCATGGAGGCTTCCATGCTATGTACTCGGGTGACGTTCTGGTGCTGAGAGATGGGTAACATATTAGTACTGGTTATTGTATTGCGCTGGTTGTAGGCACCCTCACTACAGGAACGGATCATGGCTTTCTGGGCATGCTGGCTGCTCAGCTGGCTGTGGCTTCGCTCTATATAGCACTCACACTTTGTCCTGTGGTGAGAACATGGCTCCATCTTCTTCATACCTGAGGTTAAACTTAAAATTAAATTTCAAAATGCATGATGACCTACCAGTTTTACCACTTATACCAGACAGTTTAAGTGCTCTGTATAAATATGGGTCAGTCCATCTAAGACCTGAGGTTAGATGTTTGTTAGTGCTCAGATGCATTAAACCCTGACAGTTAAATAACTGACACCAGTTTTTTAAGTGCCGCTGAACAAATTATGTATCCAAATTGATTTATTGTACATCTTATTTCATTAGAGAGGCAGATATCTTAGCTATGATGCATTTTTATACAAAAATGTATATAATAACAGCCTATGATGAATCATACTATACTTACCCTCAATACTCCAGTGACTCTTGTCTCGCTTTACTTTGCTGTTTTCTACTGCCTGTGCAATGGCCTCATTCAGCTGCTGTTCAGAAACCTGTACACAAGCATACAAGATGACCTTAAAATGTAATTTGTTGTGCCTTATTTTACATGGAAAATCAATCAGTGCATCAGCACTAATGTTGACATCAATATTATAGGAGAAGCAGTAGCGTTCCTCTAATGGCTCCATATGTCGTATCTGGCAGATCTAAATTAAATACAGTAGAGAAAATCTCAAAGAATGTGATCAACTACAGGAATACAAAACACCAAACTCAGTAACTGAACAACAGCAGTCCTGATGTGATGAATTCCATTATTGGAAGATGAATGTAAAGAGAAAAATCTATTCAAGTCGAAAACTAAACTGCCATATCAGTGTATAGTATGTAAGGCAGTGGCAAAGGGAATTGCAACGTGATGATCCACAAGCCCACACCATTTATCATCTATTAAATATTAAGAGTAAATTGTAAGCACCCAGTATGCATGTGCTGTAGAAGTATTTACAACCGTGCATGGAAAGCTTTTCAGGCATAGATTATAGATTAGCTGCAAACCTACTTTAGGGTCAGGGTGTCGACTGATGATGAGCCGAATTGGCCCTGGGCTGCACTGACTCAAAACTGTGTACGCATCATTGAGTGTCAAGTTGCAAACCACGGTGCCATTAATCTCCACAATCTCATCTCCACATCTGCAAAACATATGAATTTAGACTAGAAGATTGATAGGTAGAAAAGAGAGCTCTTAACAGATTTTAAGATGTGCTTCTAGATGCTTATTATTATGCATTTATCAAATACAAATGTAGTCTCTTTTTAGCCCATGTCTCTTCAGCAAGTCTGTCTTTACCTCAAGCGGCCATCCATGTGTGCCACTGAACCTGGCGACAGCGTGTGAATATAGATTCCAGGACCGCCATCAGCAGACGGAACACAACACAACCCAATACCAAGGCCCACACCAACCTCTACACACACATACAGCACACACAACGTCATACAAAGTACTATAGATTTCATTATTGTTCATTTCTAAAATGTCTGTTGCTTTATAATGTGTATACTGACCCTTCTGCAGGGAGATTTCCATCATTATGCGGTCTCTGGGCTTGGCATGAGTAGCCAAGTTGGGGAAGTCAGCCAACTCATCACTGGCTCGGCTGATACCTGCAGAAGAACTCAGAGACTTTGAGCGGCACAGCTGGGCCATCTGAGTCTGACTGCCAACTGCTGCACCTAACCTGGTCCTTACCACCAGTGTTAGCAGACCTTTCTTCACTTGCTTCAGAAGCCACATAAAGAGAAGGAGGGAAATGATTTTGAACAATGATGGATACATGAACAGTGGACAAATGGATGTGGTTTTAATGAATGTCTTCTTATATGTAGAGAAAGGAAAAATTTTGAGTTCCCTGGGCAAAAGCATCAATGAATAAATAACTATAGATAGAGGGATAGACATATGCATAAATGCATACAGCGAGGATAGACACAACTACAGGTGGATGATGTGGATAATGATATTGCGAAAGTGTTTTCCTTATATACTCTGAAGTGTGCAGGGCAGACGTGGCTGCAGGTACTCATTTAAACCAAACAAGATGTCTAATGACCAAGATCAGGAAACTATTGAAATCAAGTGTGGCTGTTTATTAGCCGGAGTGAAACGTTTCATGGAAGAGTTAGTATAGTAAGGGTGCAACTTCATCTCAGGACAGCATGCACACATTTACAGTATTAACATCTATGACAAATTAGCACAGACACACCATCTAGTGGCAATTTCATGGGAGGTGGGAAAATACTGGAGAAGCCAGAGGAAACCCACACATACCCAATCAGATCATGCTTGGGAATTCCACACAAACAAACCTATGAACCGGATCAAACCTCGGATAATAGTGGGTATGTCAGGTGCAACCTTGGGATCAATGTTCTGGGGCAAGTTTAGCATTATCAAATATAGCTCCATGGTTGTTTTTTGAATATATAACATGGATTGATGAATGGATGGATGGAGGAATTATTGAATGAACCTTTTAATTTTATATGGTTTCTAATGTTTGAATGTTTAGAAAGATAACATGATTGGATGGATGGATTAATGTAGGGTATAATGGATGGATAGATGAAATGATGAATGGATTCATTAGTGTACAAAGCAAAGATCAAGAAGGCCGCAATATAAAACTAACGATGGAAAAAAAAATACTTGGTAATATCAAAGAAACCCAAACATTCAGGATATTTTTGCACCATGCAAATAAACACAGCAATGACAGATGGTGAAGAGCTCACTTTAAACTTCTGTAATGCATCTTCATGTGTAAGACCATGCAGAGAATCTCCATTCAGCTCCAGAATCTCATCTCCTTCAAGAAAAAATATATTAACAAGGTTACAGGAAGTCTTTAAAAATGTGAATCATACATTCAGTAATATGATTTATTTTCAGTAATGACTGACTGATGGACTTATTCAATGCATGTTTAGTCTTATTGGAGACAATGGATCATGTGCATAAATCAAAGCATTGGTTGATAAATAACTGAAGCATTTTGACATCTCTACCTTCCTGGAGTCGTCCGTCGGCTGCAGCTGCTCCACCAGGAAAAATGGTTTTTACATAGATTCCCATTGGACCATACATGCTGTCCCTGCCTCCAACTATACTGAAACCTAGACCCTAAAAGATATGTTTTTTATATTCAAAGATATATTTGGGTTCAGGTTTTGTGCATAGTCAATATAGGATCATCGAACAATAGAAAATAACTTTATTTATTTATTATTATCAAAAAACAGCTACTGAGTAATAGTGTACACTAGGCCTTTATTCTGGAGTGTGTGTTTCTGCAAACAAGCTTTACCTTGCCAGGGGCCTTCATTAACACTATATTACAGATGATGAAAGCCTGGACACTGCTGCTGGAATGGAGCAGATGTGCTGAACTGAGTGAGCGAGACGGTCTTGGCACAGCCTATGAAAAATCATAAACAAGTCAACATCCAATCAAACCAGCATGACAAGAGCTGGAAAAACAACAGAACATTACATTTTCACACTGCACCAGCTAAACATGCTATATAGAAGACAAGTTTCTTATCAGTGTGTAATGATGATCAAGGTTTACAGTTATCCAGGTGTTGAATGTCTCATAGTCTGGGAGATAGAAGCTGTTATTCAAACATGGAAATATTTTAGCAAATCATCACTTCTATTGAAAAAACAGTGTGAAATCCCAGTTACTGCCACCCAGACACTGCATGACACACCTATAAATGAAGATATAACAGAATAATGCTGCAGGGGTAAACAAGTCAGCATGGAATTGTAAATAGATGCTAGATGTTATTGCAGACCGCCCACAATGATCTTGTTGATGTCTTGCTGGAACGCAAAAATCTGACATTAGCTTGCAGTTCCTCAAATGGGGATCTTGTTAAAACAGCGATTAATATACAACAGGAACAGACAAACACCAAAAGAAGGAAACCAGAGCAAGCAGAACAGCTTTGGTATCAACTGTGTGCCAGGGGCATCAAAAAGGCTCTGAAAGATTTTCAGTAAACATTTCATTCTTGTGTAATTTAAAACGCAAGTGGAGCACTACATTGTGAAACACAGTGTCATGCCACACATTGTGTAGTCTGATACTTCTCATGCAAAAACATAGGCTGCAACCCAAAAATTACAACAGCCTGTTGCATCACTAAAAAATTAAGAAGGTGGCATTTTAACATATCACAACAAAACTTGTAACGGTTGAGTCAGTGGAAAAATTTCCAGTTTACGTTTAAAGTGAATAGAATTCGAATTCAGCCACGGTAGCTAAACAACAATCAATTTTACTTATTATCAATCTTAATCTTACCTAGGGATGCAGATATAGAATAAATCTTTTATTAACAGAAAATATGGTCCCAGCCTACTACTTGCTAAATTGGTCCATGGTTAGATTGTTTGTATTATAATCACATTATGTGGCCCAGTACAGGGATGCCTACATGTTAGTCAACTGGTCATATTACCATCAGATAATTAACAATGTTTCTCTAAAGGCACATAATTATTCACAGAGGGACATCATTTTAAATTTTGATTTGATTTAAACATATATATATATATATTACCCAGACCTTTTAAAACCCTATTTTCCCACTAGGTCTTTAAGATCTGGGTTGGCAGCCTGCTAGTTTTTAAAGCACTGCTAAAAACTCAAATGTACTCACTGGCTTTCAACCTATATTGATAGTTGGGCGGAGTGGCATTTTAATTGTTATTTACTACTAGATCTTTTATTTGTAATTTACTGTGTGGAGTTTTATTTACTCATTCATTAATTTGCTGTGTTCATTCAATCGCTTAATTCAACCACTCAATCCTACTAGGGACTGGAGGAGGCTGGAGCCTATTTCAGCTGACTCTGGGTGAAGGTGGGGTACACCCTGAACAGCTCGCCAATCCATTGGAGGGCAATTTGTACAACCTGGTAGTTTTTAAATGTGCTTTATAAATAAAGATGTAATGCACATAGATTTCTAGCTTATTTTTTGCATTTTCCTTAATCTTGACAGTGGCAGGAAAGCTTCAAAGTGCAAGTAAAGGATTGTAGAGCAGCTAACTGTTGTTCAGCTCACTTGCTTTGTACAAGTCTTCCACAGCTTAGCCAAATTTCTCCAGACTCACTACTTTTAAAAATTACTTTTGTGCCTTATTGCTTCAGTAAATTCTTGTCTGCCTACAAATCTTGTTTGGCTGTGGAAGCCTAAGCTCTGGCTTCTTACACAAAAGTCTTTTCTTTTGTAATGTCCTGGGTTTGAGTCCTGGGCTCAGGCATTTCTGTGTAGAGCTTGCATATTCCCCCTGTGCTTGTGTGAGCTTCCTCTGGTTTCCTCCCATAGTCCAAGGACATGCACAATAAAATAATTGGTTGTTTCCAAATTGTCCAGAAGTGTGAATGTGAGTATGAATGGTTGTTTTGGCCCTGCAATGGACTTAAGAACTACAGGGTGCACCTCAGTTTCGTTCCTAGTAGGATTAAATGGTTTGGAAAATTAATAAATCATCGTTTTATTACTTCTCCATTGTCATTTCTGCCTGAATGGTTATGGTCATTTTTATCACTCCTACATGTCAGTTAACATCTATGAGCACACTATAGTCTCACTGTGTCACCTGTGGAACATTGGCAGGAAACTCCAGTTGTTGAGAAAGAGACTTCCTGTTTCCGTAAATGCCAGTGGCGCTGTGAGCATGAGAGGAAAACAGCTCAGGTGTCTTCATAATGATAGCATCCAAATCACCAATCCAGTATGGGTGAACACCTGACAAAAGGAAGAGTGGGCATTTATGTAAAAGATGCATCATATGATTGGGGAAGAGCTACAGGGGAAGGATAAAAATAAACTGAGTTAAAAAAAAATAGAGATTAGTTTTGCAAAAAAAAGACCCTGTGGGTTATAACAACAAATTTTGTTATGTCAGGCCTGAGTATAATTTTTGTACATCAGTTATGTGTGTGTGTGTGTGTGTGTGTGTGTGTGTGTGTGTGTGTGTGTGTGTGTGTGTGTGTGTGTGTGTGTGTG
>JBCNYG010000002.1:17461387-17472878 GCA_039654305.1 Porochilus rendahli | reverse complement strand
CCTTATCACGTACATTGACGTCACACACTGATCCGGGTGAGAGGAGTGATGCGAACGCATGCTTGCTTTAGATTGGCCGTCAAGAGTTCAGTAGTCCTGGCTGCATGCGAGTGATCGGGATCTCAGAGCTTCATCACACGTACAATGGGCACTGGTAGCACCTGGTGAATCTTGGCATGCTTTTTATCCACCACCAGTTTCACCCAGTTTGGCCGGAAGTCTCCTTTGAAACCGACAAACACCAGTTTTTCTGCAAATAAACAAAAAAACAAGCTAAATTTCCACTTTCACCTCCGTATTTGTCTGTGTGTATCAGGTTACAATGAATGTGATGTCTTTTGCTGTAATGTTACAAGATGCACCAAATAAACAGAAGTCACTTTTTTTTTTTTACCAACCCCTGCTAATTTCAAGCACCAGGAAGGAAAAGGGATTTGCAGAAATGTAAAAATGGAAGAAAAAAAAGTCTTCACCCAATACTTTTTAACCCCGCATCATTCTCCACAGCACATTTGGCAATAACTCACGAATTAATTTGCCAGTGAAGTCCTGTAGCCATGCAGAAAATGAGGCCTTTTCACATTTTCCTGCTTTCTGACATTCATACCATCCATGGCACCAATGTTTACCAAAATGCAATTTGGAGGGCTAATGAAATCAGCAGTATTGCCGTACATCAGCATGTCTTAGCATATTTCTATCAAATTGTCATCATTGGGAAAAAGTGCTGAATGCTATTTCTCGTCCTTTTGCTAAAATGGAGGCTGATCAAATAGTGCTTCGCTCCTTAGTCTCTGTTTATACCTACACTTAATTTGATTACTTTTGACTGTACTTTGGGTCTTAACAGTTAAATATCCAAGAATGCCCTGCGTTTTAAGCTTCAATCGCACTCTCTCACTCTCTCTCTCTCTCTCTCTCTCTCTTTCTCTTTTTTGCTTTGTTCAGAACATTTCTCCCTAAAAAATAGGTTATTAAGAGAATGAATAAAACTCTGAGAAGATCTCACACTAAACATTTGGAATTTTACTCAGGGGACTGAGACTAATGTGTTAGTAGACTGAGAAGGGAAGGGCAGGAAGAACCCTGTGGCTCTAGCATGTGTGTCTGAACATTCCACTGTTAAACACATATGTGTAGCATGCTCCTTTCACATGCTGAGCATTCTGGGAAATGTTCTGAATTCCATAACTATAGCTGAGCAACACTTAATGGACTATTAAGGCTGAGACTCATTCATCAACACCTTAAGAGTTTCAGCATTTTCATCACTTTTCAGCTCTTGGTGGACTATTTAAACAACACCATGTTCCAAACTGTTTTATTCCTCATCTACCACAGACATCAAATGACAAAAGTTTGAGATGATTAAATAATGACATGCCAGTTTTATACAATTTACTACTAGTTTCCCTGTTAGAGAATAACAATTAAAATGCTTTTAATTTTGGATTTGGATTACTAAATGACTACTACTAAATTAATATACTTGCATTAAATGTTATTTTATTGAAAATGGCATACTATCTGACTAAACAGAATTAAGTTGAACTGCACTGTGGTGTAAAATCACCGCCTCCTTGGAGTGGTGTTTCGGACATGTCTAACCAAAAGGAGACCCTGGGACTATGGCTTGGGAGGGACATGGAGGCACTATGTCTCTCGGCTGGTTTGGGAACGCCTCCGTGTCCCCCTCAAAGAGTTGGAGGAAGTGGCTGGGGAAAGGGACGTCTGGACCTCACTGGTGCCCCCGTGACCTGACCCCGGATTAAGTGGAAGAAGATGAAGATGTAGAAGATGAAGTAACATAAAGGTCATAAGGCTCTCTATTTTAAACACACATTACTGTTGAGCATTATTGCCCCCTAATGTCTAAGTGAATTGTATGCATTTAATGTGTATTTATTCCAGCACAGAATTACTGTATACGCTCTGGAGAAAAGGTTGATTTATATATAAATGAGACTTAGTTATTTTCAGTGGTCAAGGTGCTACTATCCTCTTTCTTGATATATGACCAATGCTGCCCAAGCTATCAATGTGGAGAGAAATTTTTTAGTAATTGTGTTTGTTACCTTTCAATTTCACATTCGGGTCAGCACCCAGCTTTTCAAGTATCTGTGTCCAAGGTCCCTCTGTGGCCAGCTTGCCCTTGGAGGTAATCAACACTACAGAGCTGGTTTAAAAGAGGTTTAAAAAAAAATCTTTTAATGTGTTCAGAGATTCAACTAGCAGCCATACAGTATATTTGATATTAAATTTGACATGTCAATGTTCAGTCTCCAATGAAAATAATGCATATAAACTATTTGACAACAGAGAACAGCAATAGCAACATCAACATTATAAGTCCTGTTTTATATTTTGGTCACTGGTTCATTCCCGTGCCCATGATGCACTGGGCCACATTCTGCTGTAGTATGTTTTCAGCTGAGAGCACTGCAAGCCCTTTAAAATATTGTTCTCTTTGGAAAACATCTATTCACACTCCCATTAACACCCAGGGCAATTCAGAATAACCAAATAGCCTACCGTGCATGTCTTTGGACCACGGGAGGTCATTATTTAAGCACCCAACTGATCATTAACATACTAATGAAGTCAGATTAGGTAATACGCATAATCTGAAGTAATTCAATCGCACAATATGGAGTTATCACCTTAAACAAACACCTAAAAATATACATATATGAAACTATTTTGTTGCATAATAAAAATCTGACATGTCCTCTAAAGGCACAAGAAAGAGATATGAAAAGACAGCATGGCTGTATATTGATGTCTTTGAAGGGGGGGGGGGGGATCTGCATTGTTTTTTGCTCCAACATTTGTCCCTGTCTATGGTACTTTAGCACAGGTTGCTAGTTATGGTACAGCTCACTTGGTAAAGGGTCAGCTGAAATGAGATTACAGGCTGTCTAGGAAAAAAAAGGTGCAATAATTTAAGGTGTGCAAGTGTGTACATACTCGTCCTTCAGGCTGTTAACGTAATTTTCGATCTGAGCTGGGATGCCTTTCAGCACAGCATTCCTGAAGCCTCTCTTTGCCACAATTTTGCCACTGTGGCCATCCAACACTATCAAATTGATTCCATCCTCTGGTTGGTAGATCTTCACACCATTGGACTGCAGGAAAAATAAATTGTAGGAGCCAAGATCTCACAATAAGCCCTCTTTTGTATTTCAGTCTTTGACAGTTCATATCTGTTGGACTATATGTATATGTAATGGAATATATGTATATGTTTTGGAATATATGTATCTGTAATGGCTACAGATCAATGTATATTAATTAATTTATGCATTGTATATAATAAAGTATGCAAACATATGCAATGTATCATATACTAGAAAAAATGGTTCTATCCAGATATTAACTGGAAATACAGTGTTAGCTAATTATTATTGTACATTATGTCAAATATATATGTAAATTGTGCCTGTCTCTTACTTCAATGTAGGCAAAGTCCTCTTTAATGTGGAAGAAACGAGTGGTATAAGACTCCAACTTGACTTCCAGAAAGTGTTCAGATAATTGAGGCTATAAGAATACAAAACAAGCATTTTAATATTCAACCTGACTAACCTTCGATAAAGGTTTCTAAAATACAGGGGTAGATATATACCTGGGGTGTTTCTGGGGTTTGAGGAAATTTGGGGCTTAACCCTGACACAGGTACTGATGCAGGACATAATTTATTGCATATCAGTTTCTATTAGTGCGAGACTGATACACGGGTCTTGTGGCCAATGCTAATATTGGGAATTTAAAAATCTGATCTCAGTATACTGGATGTCAGTATTCTGACATACTGGCAAAGCTCATCATAATTACCTCATACACTAACTTTTTCTGGAATACAAACATATAAAGCAACACCAAACTGCTGTGGTGGTCACCAAGCTGCTGTCTCTTTCTTATCTTTTCTATCCTCAACAAAACCACAAAATGGAGGTCAAGCGGTCTTTTCCAGAAGTAGAAAATGCCAGACTATGCTGCTAATTTTGGTTGTTCTAGAAAAAGAAAAGCCAAAGAAAAGTCACTGACTCTTCTGAAAGTAAGTTAAGAAAGTAAGTTAACCTCTCAGTGAAGAAAAAGGATTCTGATTTTTATTACTGTTAAAAATCTGTAAGATTCTGAACTCACTATCATACATCTGCATAAACACTGATGAGATTATACATAATATACATTGATAAATAAGTTACTTCTCTTATGGAGTAAGGTTAAAAACTGTAAGACTAGTTCATCAGACTGTGCACCATTTAGGCAACATCTGTGCACAATCCTGCTGATGCACTGCATATACTGTTTATTTATACTATTTATATTTTTATACTTAATATATCGATTAGCAAAATATGAATATTTAATTACAATTATAATAAAAACATAATTATAATGCATATTTGTATTAACGTAGCTACAATGATGACTGTAAAATCTGGTTGCTAATTTAATTAAGCTTTTTGTCCAGTTTATTCAGTTTATTTTTAATACACAGATTTGAATAGCGCAGAAAAAAGTAAATGGGGAAATTACACTGAATGGACTCAAATTATGGGTTATTTTTTCTTGTAAATGATCGTCTGTGACAGAGTAGGCAGATTTTTTCCTTTGTAGAAAAATGGAGTAATTGATTTTGTAAATAAATATAATATTACATAAAATATAATTATAACAGAACGGCACAGTGGCGAAGCGATTAGCACATCTGCCTCACAGCAAGAAGGTTCTGAGTTTGAGTCCTGGGCTTTAGACATAATTAGGGCATTAGCCTAATTGGCTGTTCCAAATTGTCTGTAGGTTTGAGTGTTCTTGTGTGTGTTGGCATTGTGACGGACTGGAGAGCTGTTCAGGGTGTACCCTGCATTTTCCCAGAGTTGGCTGTGCCTAGTAGGATTAAGCAGTTCAGTAAATGAATTAATGAATGAATGTATAAAAAATTATAACACTTATGTACATTATATAGGACAAACACAGTGAATTATATGACTAGGTTTCAGTACTGATGTATTTTTATTCTTTATTTTAAATGGACATAATCACTTATTCTTTTATTGGGTCCCCCTGTACCCAGGGATCCTGACCCATGTGCACATGTGCATTGTGTATGACAACAAGTGTTTGGTTAGAATCTGGCAGTACAAGCACTGAGAGGACTATAATAAAAGTGGCCATCCCCTCTGACTCTGCTGCAGCCACAACTGTAGTTTAAAAAAAACTTTCCTTTTAAAAAAGTTCCCAAATTGATTGGTTACCACAAAACAATGTTCTTTGATACAAGTTAATTCACATTCGTTCTGTGCAACTGATGGACCAATAAGCACTGAGAGTTTACAGGTGCGCTACTCCACTGTGATCGGGTTTTTATGATTAGAGTAGATTGGTCAGAAAGAGGGGGGAGTATTTAAGCTGTGACCAATCACCTGTTAAGTATTTTTTAATATGCCTGCTCTATTTAAAACAGATTTCACTGTCTATTCAAAAAACATTCAGAGCTCAAGACCTGGGTGCCCAGGGCTAATAATGCCTACAAATTTATCCATGACATAAAGCCACAAATGTACAAAATCACAGATAAAATATGTAGTGTGATGTAAAGGAAAGATTCACCAGCATACTGAGGGCTAGTTATGACTCATTCATTCATTCATTTTCTGAACCGCTTATTCCTAATTAGGGTCACCGGGAGGCTGGCGCCCATCTCAACCGACTCTGGGCGAGGGCAGAGTACACCGTGGACACCTCGGCAGGCCATTGCAGGGCAGGCTAGGTATGACTAAGCTGGAAAAATGGGAGGAAATTCATGACAGGTGATTTAAGAAAGGATTTTAAAATCCATCTTACTAGACTGGTGCGGGGTAGTTTCTTGGGCATGGGTACATCCACAACAGGCAGCTTGGGAGATCTGGAGAAGCCAGGTGCCATGCAATTACTAGGGCTGCTGCCTTTCGGGATGTCAGCCTTGATCTTTACTCTCTCACAGCCCTTCAGTGAACAGAATGCAAAGACCTCTCTGTCATTGTGGGCCTGGAGCCTGAGGAAGAGCAGCCTGCACAGAATGATACCAGACATTAAACACACACACACACACACACACACACACACACACACACACACACACACACACACACACACACACACACACACACACAAACATGCTTCAGTCAACAACATTCCAACAAAATGACTCACAATCTTATAAAATGAGTATTAATAATCAATAAAAAGAAAAATAAGAAGGAGAAGAATAAATTATTTAAAATAATACACAGGAATATGTGATAAACATGCACTATTAATAGTAAAAAGAAAATGAAATATTGAAGAATTTGATTTAATATTACAAAACACAAACAACTGAAATCGTTAGTATTAATATAAAGCATGCCGAGAGCTGATAGGCTCTTACCCAGTTTTCTCCTCCCAGTAGTAATAACCTTGTGTGTTAAGTGTGTTACTGATTTTTTCCTTCTGTGTCGTTTTCAGAAACACTCCGGTCTTCCTCGTCTTCTTGGTTAGCCGGTTGTGAAGGTCAGATATGATACTGAATGTTGTGCCTTTCGGGTAACAGAGGCCAATGTTTATCCAGTCATTCCTGTCAAGAGGAGGCAGAGGTTTGGAGTTGAAAGTGCAAACTAGTCAGAAGGAGTGGTACCTGCTGATTTTCATTATACACACTAGGTGGCGAAAGAGAGCTATTTTTATTGCACAGATTGATGATCTTTTAGCTAATGACCTATTAAAAATATTAATCATTTTTGTTCAAGATGCATCCGAGAATTTGTAATCATTCTTTATATTAACAAACAAATACATAAATATAACACAGAATATTGCTTTACTGCACTTAACAATGTTTCATGATCTCACTATAGAAAGTTATAAAATAATTATAAATTATATAATTTTAAACTACCATTTCAGGAAGGTTGTCATTATTTTAAAGGGGAATGTTATCTAAACCATAACACACCACAGGACACAAATCTGTATCCCCATGAAGAAAACAAAATGGGAAATGGGAATTCGTAATATTTTTCAGAATGTTTTCTGTAACCAAAACAAAGAAAATTCATATTATTTCATTACATTATATTTTATGCAGTATTCTGGAAACCAATCAGCTCCATGCAAAATAAGAGAAATGGAAACATTTCTCACAGTATTCACATAAACTGTGAAATGAACAGCATTTCAACATTTGAAACTCATTATAATAGTATTCATTCATTCGTTTTTAAAAGACACATAATCCTAATTAGGTTTGCAGGGACCCATCTCAGCCGACTCTGGGCAAAGGCAGGATACATCGTGAACAGCACTCGCCATACCATCACCGGGCCAACACACATACTACCATTCACACTCACTCTTACACCTAGGGGAAATTTGAAACAGCCAATTAGCCTACAGTGCATGTTTTTGGACTGTGGAAGGAAACCAGAGTACCCGGAGGAAACCAACACATGCATGGGAAGGAAATGCAAACTCTACACAGAAACGCCCGAGCCCGGAAATCAAACCCATGCCTGCTTGCTGTGAGGCGGACGTGCTAATCACTGCGTACTATATTGCATGTACAGTAAGCAGCCTGTAAACCCCTGTATGTATAATGTATTGCCAGCTGGACTGCGCTTAGTTCACAGTACTAAAGAATGATAAATACCTGACTAAGTAATGTTATTAGATATTTTCCACTCCCAGATGTACCAAAATGACTGTATGAATGCATAGTGTTATCTAATAATGATTTATGTTTGATTTTGGTATTACTGACTTGTTGAAGTTGATAATCCATAAAGTGACTTCTCCTGGTGCGACAGCATCCCAATACACCGTGTAGCTCTTGGCCAGTGTGACCACAGGCTGGAACTGCTGGTAGTGATGCTTCTTTCCCAGAGCTCCTTCAAGCTCCAGCGGCTTGTCCGGATAATCATCCTTCACTATCTTCATATTTAGATTGGCTGGATTCAGGACCTGGATATAAATCTAAGGCAGCAGTAATTGAAAGGGATTTAACTATAGATATATCAAACCTAAACCTGGTGCTTTAACCTAAAACTGATATGCCTTAGACACAAATGAGATGAAGTGAACTCATGAAAATGCCATCATCCTTGGCTGCGTTTGTATTTGAGAGCCTGTGAACATTGAATTCAAGACAACATGCAATTCCTTTTCAAAGAAGAAAGCTTAGGAAATGGTATTTGCAATTTATCAGGTATTATATGCTGGATTTTAGACAGGCAGGTGAGATGAGATGACTTTAATATGGTTTACCTTCTCTTAAAATCAAACACACTTCTTGGACAATAGTTTTAATATTGGTAGATAATATTAACTTTGTTAAGTTATGGCATGTAATTCCTGCTGCAATTAGTTTGTAAGGAAGATAATGCTATCATGATTAAAACAACGCTAGCTTGGGAACACACATTAGTTCAAATGTTTGTATCGATCAGGCCTAGAGCTGGTTTGCCTGCTGTGCCAAGCTTGGCCACTAGAGGGAGGCATGAGAAGTTAGCCAGTTAATTAGCTCAATCAGTCTCAACTCTCCATGACCCAATTTAAGAGAAATTTGCACTAGATGCTCAGTCCTGAAGCCACTTTGTGAGGAAAAGGTTGAGCTGGTATTGGTCATTTTAAAATGAGAGCCGTATTCTAGTATTTTCTCTGCACAAGGTTGGCCTTGCCTTGTCAACCTTGCCACTTTTTTTATTTTTTAAGTTCTTTCTTTTAAGGGGGAAAATAACCTACTTTTAAGTCTACACTCTCCCTTCAGGCTCTTTTAAGAAGGGAAGGTGTTCTTGGTCTTCAATTTTCACTAAGTGTTTTTTTTCTGCTGTGCTTTTTTGTGGTGCATTAAGTAGTATGTTTTGTTCAGGGTTCCAATGTCCTGGGTTTGATTTATGCCATTGGCAAGTGGAAATCCAATGGCAGTGAAATATTTCTTATGTTTTAGCTTTTCAATGTAAATTTGCCACCCCATCCCTTCTGCAACCTTCTGTAAATCTTTTATAAGAATATGATCCTAAAAAATATTATTTACTTCATTTTATTTTATATATGATTTTATTAATTTTATCAAATTACTAAAATTAATCATATACTTTATACCCCCAAAATATATAATATATAATATCTGTGGTATTGTGAGATGAACAACATAAAGTGCATTATAGCACCTTGAACACATTCTTCATGCTCTATCAATTGGAATTACTTGTAATTACAACTATCTACTTGTAATAAATGTCATGTAAAATGTTATTATTTATCCTAACTGAGCAGCATACACTTTTCAGGTGCCCAACTAAATTGTTTAGCTAATGTTTTTAACCCTTCATTTCTTTTTAAAATTCACTGTTTTTTCACCACAATAAGTATTTTTGCTTTAATTTTACTTCTTATTCTTCCTATGTTCCATTTATAATAGACATTGCTTTTATTAATTGGTCACTGCAGATTTTCAATACTTGGTTTTCTGACAAAACTATTTGACAGCTCATGACATGCTTAATCACGTTGAGCTAGTTAGGAAACAGACAATCATGCTTGATAGTACTACTAGAATGAGGGTTAGCTCTTACCTGGGCAAAGCGTCCACTGCACAGGGCAGCCTTCCAGTCCGGTATGTCGATACAATCAGGGTGGCGCAGAAGCCAATTGTCGTCTTTCACCACAAAGGTGCCAGGGTATTCGCTTACTGAGCCATCTGTATCATGGAAAATGGTGGTCTTATCCCCATCCATGTGCATCTTGTTGAACCAGGGACCAGGTTCTCCAAAGAACACTCGAGATGTGATCTGAAAGCATAATCAGAGTCAGAGGCGTGTTTATCAAATCAATAGGATAATTTACATTTTAATCAAAACACAGAAAACGGAGGGAAAAAAGAGCAGATGCAAGTCATTTTGAAGCAGTTGTCAAGTGATGGAGAAAGGAAATTGGTAAGAAAGGACTGGATTCTTGGACAGAGATGTGAAGGAGACAATGTAGATTAAATGGATGAAGTGGAAGGAAGAAGTGAAAAAGACAACTGAAAGTGATGGACAAAGTGGTTGGTGTGGATGACTGGGGGAGGGGTATAATAAGAATATATAAAAAGAATTCTATAATAAACATATATATTTTGAAGTGATGACTCTTCTTTTCTTTCTATTGATCGTTCACAGCTTAAATGCATTACTCCATCAGTTCAAGGCCAATGGCTCGTCGCATTATTGAGATCTTACCGGAACGTCCTCAAATCTGATGCCTGTGAAGTTGTTGTTGGGACAGCTCTGCCATGAATTGTTGAGTCGAAAGCCGATAGCGCTTGTATGCCGTCCTTCTAGAGCGACATATTTACGAAAGGTACAGTTCTGAACATTGATGGGGCCATCATAAATCTGTATGCCACGAATGGGGAAATCCCTGCAGGACACAGAATAAAGACGGTTTAAGACATTCATACCTGATGCTATTTGCATGCAGATTCAGGCCTAGTTCATGTAACTAATAAAATCAGCATTACCATTAATGACTCTAAGGAGGTTTTAACATTCCATTTGTAGTAGCTCTATCTTTGGTAGTGCTGATGAGACACACTAATGAAAAATGTCAATACCACCAGTGGAGAAAAGAATTATGGGAACTGTAAGTGCTTACGTTCCCCTCGGGAGGGTCCTGCCGTTGTGGTCCAAACCACTTGGTCCCCAGAAGTGGTAATCAGGGAAAGGCATGCCTCGGTTCTTGCTCTCTCCCACAAACAGCGAGTTCTTCACCTCTTGCTTAGAGCCGTCATCATCAGGGAAGGTACCTCCACTACACACACACACACACACACACACACACACAAAGTCAAACTGGCAGTGTGAGCAAAACGCCCAGATAAATGCGGCTCCCACTGTGCATGCTCATCAGGCCCCCCAGCCGCTAGTTTCACACCACTGAATTACTTTCACAACTACTCAAAGCCTCCGATTTCCCCAATGAATCTCACGAAGCCTCCCATATATGGTATTTTCCAATTACAGCCTCAGCACCATGGCCTCCATTCAGTAAACATAAAGGCATCCATTTTTATTATGATTGCAAAATGTGTGAGGGGTAAAGAAAAAAAATGAACGATTAGCAGTCCTACCTGGCTAGAGTGAGGCCGATTCCATTATCAGCAAACCTGCAGACAATAAAGACACACAGAGTCAATGGGGGTCAGACAGCACATATTCTTTGTAATAAGGCTAAAGACAACTTATTCAAATTGTAGTATGCATCTAATATTCAATAAATGATCAAATTGACTGATAACAATTGTAATCATAATGACAACAGTGTTTTTCCTTTTCTATATATTTGATCTTTTACATCAAAACCTTGTGAAGCACTGCATGAATGATGAAATCTAAATGATAATAATCACTCTCACTCTTTCCAAGGTTAATTGAGGTGAAAAAAAATCCTGAACAGTATTTATTGGAAGAGTAAAATATGCTGGAGCTTT
>JBCNYG010000002.1:17425726-17436884 GCA_039654305.1 Porochilus rendahli | reverse complement strand
TCTGGAAAAGGGAAATCAGGAATTTCCAGAAGGGGGCCTTTACTCAGAGAAGTTCGGAGGAGAAAAAACAGGGAGCATAAAACAGGTTTTTTTTTTTTTTTTTTTTTTTTTTTACCAAGAGAATTTCAGGGCAAGGTACCTGAACTCCCATCTATTACTCTGGTATGCATTAAATCAGGGCTGACCCAGATTCTAATAATCCTACTGATTTTTCTTTCTTATTCCCTTTATTTTACACTGGTTCCAGGATTAAGACCAGGACGTGACCATTTATTTATTTCTAAATGGACAGAATTATTACAGTTATTTTATTTTGATAATATTAAAATTTAAATATTTAAAAACTTTCTGTAGTCTATATTTATACTGCACACATACCTTAGTTCTATGAATTTGCACACATTGTGTAAATAAATATGTTGAATATATATGTAATGATATAATAAATTATGTTAAATGTACTGTATTTATAAATAAAATCTGTTCTGTATATTATCTTTATTTAACAACAACATATACGTATGGGAAAGCTGTCCATTGCAAATGTTCATGGTGTAATTCTTGATCTTTTCAAGTCCAGCACACACTCAGAACTATTTCTATCGTCACTGAACTACATGGTAACACACCACATGTAAAAAAAAGAATGAATAATAGAAAAAGTCTATAAAACGCAAACAGGATATGGATTTCAACTGTATTCATGATATTGTTTTGTCATATGTGAATAAATGAATTATCTGTAGTCTGAAAGAGAAATAAATGTCAGCAGGGGAACATAATGTTTTATCAGTAGGGAAGTTAACACCCCTCACTCTTACAAACACACCCAGAAATAAAGAAACTCTGGCATGATAATTAATGATTACAGAGCTTTGCTTTTGCAACACATTTTCTCTTTTTTCTTATCAAAATCACTGCTGTCGGTTTGGGTGGTGAAGTTTACATATACTTATATCCTTTGATGCAGATAAAACCTGTCACGGTATTGTTTTTCAACTAGCAGCCACACAGCACTGATCGCTATCTTAAGCCGTACAAAAGAGAACAGTAATGAACTCCCACGACACAGACAGCAGTCTGACTCCTTGGCACAGAGTTTCTCCCCTCATAGTGGAGCATGAAGATGGACACATTTTACAACTTCAGAAGATTTCATGGTACAGTGTACTTTCAGTTCTCTTATAAATGGGATGAATAAATAAAACATATATTTTTTTATTATGAACAGAAATGTATAACAATATATGGCACCCACATCACTGAGAGCCAATAGGAGTATGGTGAAAAACATCACCTGTGTTCTGTTAACTCAGTTTATAAGACGCATGAATGAAATGTGCTGGAATAGCGTGTTATGCCAAAGATTGTGGTTTCGCCAGACTCACGTTGGCATGAACAACAAACTCTGACCTTTGAAACATGTTGGTGTGATTTCCAGCGTCTGTCTACAGGGGTAGGGGGTACAGATCAAAGATACGAGGGATCAAGGAAAGGAGAAGTAAAGATAAAGGATGGGAAACCGATCCAGACAGACAAATAGAGAGAAACCGAAATCTGTTTTTTTTTATTTTAGTAAATGTTCCTTTCTTCGTGTTCTTGCTTCGTCTTCTGTATCTATATCCCTGACTTAAACTTCAAATTTCATCAACCTTTCCTTTGCATCTTGGCAGTATGACTAAATTTATCTATATTTATTTAGGACTGTCATTTTTATTTCATACATTAGACTGATGTTCCACAGACATGGCCAAAGAAGCGCAGCACCATTTCCAAAACCTGACGCTATAACAACTAGAGTGACAGCTAACATTATTTTTGTATATTATAAGTAATTCAAGTAATAGTATGTACAATTTAGGGCTATGATGTGTACAGAAAGAAGTTTACCCTACCTGAGTAACCAGTGCCTGGTTAAAATCTTCACAGAGGGCTAAGCATCCCTTCGAGGCCACTTTGCAGAGGCAAATCAGCTCTGAATCCCCAGCTTTATGCAAGAGCATACACAAGCTGTGAGGCACCAAAAAAGGTTTGCTGAAGCAAAGTTGCACTTCATCAAATTCCAGAAAGCATTATTTCTAGTCGTGAGCACACCTATCAATCATTCTTCCTTAAACAGGTATGTTGCTGATTACAGTGTCATTGTCTTAGGACTGCAGCCAAGGGATTGTGTGGTGGATGATGTCAGAGCTAAACTTAATAGATGCTTTTAGGATAGGCAAAATATCTAGTCACGGAGCTGTTACTTGTTTGAGACACGCAATGAGATTTTCCTCTCAGTTTACAGTCCAGGATGCTCTTGAACAAACAAACACACACATAGACATATATGTAAAAACACACAAACATACCACAAGGGAAGCTTGTCTTTCCAATCTGCCACTGCTATTAGGTTAATCCTCAACAAGCTGTGAGAATAGAGTGCAGGGAGGGAGAGAGGAGGGAGGAGAAATAGACTAGCCAGCATCTAAAATAGGTGAAGAGTTCATTAAAGCAGGGTGGATTTGGAGAGTGGAGCCAGACACTTGAATCCCATCAATGTCACTTGAGTGTTTGCGAAATGTCTTAATAAGTGTCTGAAGTGAAAATGTAGAAAACCTGCAGAGAGACACTAGTGTAAGGTCTACTAGAACTTCTGCAAGAAGTAGTTAACAGAATAAGCTTTGGGAAGCTCTCAGACAGGGAATAACATTAAGGTGCTGCCAACAACAAATACATTGCAAAAAACCTCTTTAAAGCTTCCGTTTTGGCCTGCTGTGTGGGGTCCATCCACCTCTCACAACAGTACATCAGGCCTAGTAAGACAGGTAGTCCCAATTAGGGAAAGTAAGACAGAATCAATCCTTCATGACCTTCCAAACAGGAATTTTACATTAGTACCATAGAGTTTCTTTCATTCATTCATTAATTTGCCGGACTTCTTAATCCTAGCAGGGTCACAGGGAGGCTGGAGTCTATCTCAACTGATACTGAGCAAAGGCAGGGTACACCCTGAACGGCTCGCCAGACAATTGCAGGGCTGACCCACACACAAACATTCTCACTCACATCTAGGGGCGATTTGGAACAGCCAATTGGCCCAATGCGCATGTCTTTGGACTGTAGGTGGAAACTGGACTACCTGGAGGAAACCCACGCAAGCACAGGGAGAACATACGAACTATGTTCCAAACCAAGATCCAAACCCAGGTCCTTTATCCTGAAATGTGTACGTGCTAACCACTACACCCCCATGTTACCTGCAAAATAGTCCAATGATGTCATTTTTAATGATGCCTGAACGTTTTATTGATATATCCATATATCAATATGTT
The DNA here is from genome assembly GCA_039654305.1 of Porochilus rendahli. Lineage (NCBI taxonomy): Eukaryota > Metazoa > Chordata > Actinopteri > Siluriformes > Plotosidae > Porochilus > Porochilus rendahli. The sequence goes on along the minus strand of JBCNYG010000002.1, from coordinate 17,433,570 downwards.
TATATTAAAATCAAAAAATATAAAAATATAGGGCAGTGGTAGCCTGGTGGTTAAGGTGCTGGATTACTGATCCCAAGGTCGGGGGTTCAAGCCCCACTATCAGCAGGTTGTCACTGCTGTCCCCCCACTGCAGCTGGCCAAGTCTTTCACTGTCTGTGGTGAGAGGCATGTAAAAGAACCATTGCTGATTTTCGTCAAGAGTAGTGCATAGCCGTCAGCGTGTTTCTGCCCTGCGATGGCCTGGCGAGCTGTCAGAGTGCCAGAGTGTCAGCTGCCCTCGCCCAGAGTCTGCTGAGATGGGCACCCTAATTAGGAATAAGCGGTTCAGAAAATTAATGAATGAATGAATAATCTAAGCTTGATTACTGAGTGTTTGGGGGAATCATGCACATTGTAACTATCCATACAAAAATAAATATTATGCATTAAGAAGACTGACAAGAATTACTGAAGACTACCTGGGACAACATGACAACCAGTAGTACCTAAAAAACCCCAGTTAGTAGCATGAGCAGGGAAAACATTACTGCCATGTGAAAGAAGGCTAAACCAAAATAATTCTGAAACCATGCCTAATTCTTGTTGTCAAACTGAATCCATCACAGTGGTAATGCAAACCGATCATCATAAACGGATTACAAGTAAGCAGGCATCAAATCAAAGCCAGCCTTCATTCACCTGCATTAGACTGGCACAGCCAGCGACAGCAAGTGCATTTAATTCCACCACTCTTCAGCGCCAGGAATAGACCTGATGAGGTTTTAATGTAATTGCAACGTGAGAATATGTGTGCGCTGTTTAGCAGTGATGAATCACAATGGGGAAGAATAGGAGGAGGCGCAAATCTTCTACATGCTCAAAATAGAGATACAGCTGGCAGAGGTGCAAGAAAACACATGGAAGTCTAGAAATACTCTGAGGTCATGAAGAAGGGACAAAATTAAAGGAGATGGAAAAGTTCTTTAGATTCCAACCAAATGTCAATTTAAATGCGTATGAAGTGTTAATGTGTGTGGTTTTATTATTATGCCAAAAAATTCAGAATTGAAGCAACATGATAATGTTATCAAAAGAGCACTATATTATACCAAACTCTCCTGTAACACGGTAACGTGTACATTTTCATTATCAGGTGGTTTTTACTTAAATTGTCCAAGTTGTAATCTGCTAAAATCCATTAATTAGTTTGCATTAGCCAGTTTAAAAAGCCTGCCATTTTACTAACATGACTGTGCAAAATCTTGAAAAATCAACATGAATCTGTCAGTTCATATAAGGCAAGATAATGGTAAAAATAACATTATACAAATATTAAACTGACAATTCAGATATAAACAAGTGAATTTTGGAATAAAATAAAACCAGGCACATCTACACATAGTATGTTTACATGCATCAGACAAGCATCAGCTCACTTACATGTACGAATGGTATACCCAGACATTCATTCCTTTGCAAATTACTTCCCTGTTTACCGTTGCATATGTAGAACACATGCACATTTTTCATAGTACAATGGAAATTTATTACTAGTTTACTTGTTTCTTGCACACCTTTTCTAATAAGGTGTATCCCAAACACTATGGATTCAAAATAACATACGTTCAGACATATTTACAATGGATAGAAAAATGTAGAATGGAGTTGGACTAGTTCTTTATCCCTACAAATAAATACGTAACAGCTGCTGAAGAACGTGTGCATATGTGCATAGAGCTGATGTGGTCACCAATACACATAAGAAAGAACAGCTGCTAGAAAATGCTAACTGCAACCAATTCATAGGTATATGTCACTGCTGGCTTTGAGCTGAATTATCTGTTAGCAGAATAGCATGCAGAATTAATAAATGCACAAATAGCTATGCAGGAATAGCTACACTCATACAGCCTTTACCTATTCAGGTATATCAGAGTATATATTTTCATTCATTCATTCATTTTCTGAACCACTTATTGCTAATTAGGGTCATGGGGAGGCTGGCGCCCATCTCAGCCGACTCTGGGCGAGGGGCAGAGTACAGCCTGGACAGCTCGCCAGGCCATCGCAGGGCAGAAACACGTGGATGGCTATGCAGCCTACTCTTGACTAAAATCAGCAATGGTTCTTTCACCTGCCTCTCACCACAGACAGTGAGAGACATGGCCGGCATTTGATAACCCATTTAGCTGCACTGGGGGAACAGCAGTGACAACCTGCTGATAGTGGGGCTTGAACCCCCAACCTTGGGATCAGTAATCCAGTACCTTAACCACCAGGCCACCACTGCCCCTTGAGTATATATTTTGAGTTGCTATAAATTATTACACTATCATAGTGTTAGTATTAGCAGTGGTGGCTCAGTGATTAGGGCTCTGAGTTACAGATCAAAACATCTGGGGTTCGAGCTCTAATACCACCAAGCTGTTGGAACCTTAAACATGGCCCTTAACCTTCAACTGCTCAGTTGTATAAATGAGGGGAAAAAAGGCGTGTTTGCCAATGCTGAAAAATTTAAAACCAGACAAACTATCCATATCAACTTAAGAGTGAATTGCATTTATTTTAGCATTCTTTTACTCTATGGTGTGGGAAAGAGCATAATTATCTCCAAAGAACCACTCCCCTCTTTATCCACATGCCAGCATCTTTTTTACACATTCCCCCACACCCCCACACCCAGGTCCCAAAAATCTTGGCGTGTACATTTATGTTTTTTTTTCACGTGGATAAATATAACGTATGAGCTTTATATAAAAGCCCAACCCCTCTAAGGGGGGAAAAAAAAGAAAAAGATGGATGGAAAGTACACCAGAGTGATGAGATGACACTAAAACAAAAACAGGCCTAGACTTGTAAACAGAGAACACAGAAATCATATGGAGGAATGTTCTTGAAAAGTCAGACTTCTTCCTTCAGGGTGTCTTTTATATTAGGCCTTAAATGCAATAAATAAAGAAATAAAATCTTGAGAGTGCTTTTAGTAAAATAACTACCAGTTAAAACACTGCATCCTCTGTCCTGAAAAAGAAGAAAATTAAGTAGTGACTTGGAGGGAGAGTCTGAAAGCATTCTTTCCCCTTGGCCTAAAAGCTTCTTCTCTGCTGAAGAAATAGATCTTGCCCATTTCTTCCCACCTGACAGTTTGCACTTCCTCCAGCCAAAGAATTTAAATCCCTTAATGATTATGGCTACATCTAATCAGATTACATACTGATACAAATAAATTCTTTCCACTTTCCATCACCCATAATCCTGCTGATCCTGTGATTATTCATCTATTTATTTATTATTAATATTTGGTGAAACATGACATTCCTCACTTTCACATTTGTTAGTGGTTTCCTGTAGATGTGATTTTTAAGGCGAAATGTAATGTACCTTTGGAGGTGAAATAAGCAATTACGTTCCATGAAAGCCAAAGCCCTGTCAGGTTTTGACATGTATAGCATTACTGAAGATCTGAGGCTGTCAATGTCAGGCGATGAATTGCTTGCACCTTTACATAAAAAAAATGAGTGCAAGCATTGAAAAGGGTAGTAACCAAATTAATCCCACTGGAATAATGTGAGTGAAAAGCACTTTCTGCCCTATTCTGCATGCATGAGCAAACAGACACTCTTGATTGGCTAGTGTCACTCAGAATGATGGGGAAGTCAGGGTAATTACATCCCTCCCATTCAGAGAACATGGCCAATTTTTGGTTTCTTAACTAACAGCTAAGAGGCAGTGGTGGCCTGGTGGTTAAGGTGCTGGATTACTGATCCCAAGGTCGGGGGTTCCAGCCCCACTATCAGTGGGTTGTCACTGCTTTCCCCCCCAGTGCAGCTTAATGGGTTATCAAATGCCGGCCATGTCTCTCACTGTATATGGTGAGAGGCATGTAAAAAAACCAGTGCTGATTTTCGTCAAGACTAGGCTGCATAGGCCTGGCGAGCGGTCCAGGGTGTACTCTGCCCTCGCCCAGAGTCGGCTGAGATGGGCACCAGCCTCCCCGCGTCCCTAATTAGGAATAAGCGGTTCAGAAAATGAATGAATGAATGAATGAATGAATGAATGAATGAATGAATGAATGATCTGCTGTTTACGGAAAAGAAACAGTTCTCGTGTGTTTTTGTGGGTTTTCTCTGGGCACTCTGGTTTCCTCCCACAGCCAAGAACATGCACAGTAGACTAATTGACTGTTCCAAATTACAGCAGGTGTGGATATTAATGTGATTAGTTATGTGTGCTGCCCTGCGATGGTCTGGTGAGCTGTTCAAGGTGTACCCCTCCTTCGGCCAGTGTTGGATGAGCCTTCAAAACCTAATAGTAGGATTAAGCAGTTCACTAATGAGGAAATAAGTGAGTGAGTGAGGATTACAAACTTTAAAAATATATATATACAAAGTGCACATTTACTAACTCAAGAAATACTGTATGATGTCATAAAGTACACCACTCACTGAACACAGCTTTTCTATCACGTCTCATGTCCTTGACATGAAAATCAGACAATGATGTAAAGATCTTTGGAAAACAAATCATTTTGCTGCATTGCACCCTTCTCACGAATTTCTGCTCTGCTCAGCTACACTGAAAATATCTGTGCAACAGCAGTTATCAGGTGCGCCATGTTACTCATTACAATTCCAGCTCATCCAAAAACATCACAATCCCAGCACAGACCCACGTTAAGCTACAATATAACTAGCTATACAACACCATGAGCAAGTACTCCTTCTTGGATATGCTCTTCATGACTTTTTATCCAGAAATAATTTTGTTGCTTCAGTGATCAGAAAATGCCTAAAATAAAGGAGCACAAATTTGACCCTTTGCGCAATCTTGTGGAAAGTTTTTATGTGCTGTATGTGTTGTACCACTGGTTCAAAACATAATGCTGGAAAATTGTTATTAAAGTCAATGTTAAAAAGAAGTACACTATTATTAGACTTCTCTCTCTCTTTCTCTCACTGTCTTTCTTTCTCCCTCTCACGCTTTGCCTGGATACCTGGCGGTCCAGTGGGACATCTCCTGGCTGGCGCTCTAAATTGACACAGGCCTGCATTCAAGTTGGAGTAATTAAGCTGAAATCAGTCGAGACCAGGTGTCAACCAGCCACCTGCTTGACTGCAGGAGATCTGTAACCTTCTGGGCTAATAGAAACTTATGGCTAGGCAACCTTGAAGACTGATACATCCATGAAAGATTTAACACAGTGCAAGACGGATTGCAGAAGGGTGTTAGACAGGCTTTGATTAATCTTATTCTCACTTTCGTAAATTGCAATCTTTTATTATGTGTTTTAAAATGTTAGTAAAATGAAAGGTGTTATGAGCATACACAGTGTGTTTCTTTAAACACAATTACCTACAGAAGCTCATAGTTCACCAACCTGACACTGATCATGTCAAACACTGACATCTAGTGAACATTACATGACAATACAACCCACTAATTGACTTGGACACACAAAACTTCCATGTTGGTTGGTTGGTTGGTTGGTTGGTTGGTTGGTTTGTTTGTTTGTTTGTTTAAAGCAAAAAAGCAAAAAGTGTCTAAATATCCAAAAAACAAATTACATTTTTTTAAAGTTTAGGAGTAAAATGACCCGTGTCTCGTAATGAAACAATAATATAGGTTGGGGAAGTACAGTGGCGTCGTATTTAGCACATCTGCCTCACACCGTCAGAGTCCTGGGCTTGGGATTTCTGTGTGTCTGGTTTCCTCCCACAGTTCAAAGACATGCACATTAGGCTAGTTATGCTTAATACCTAGGTGTGAGTGTGAATGGTTGTGTATGTGTTGGCCCTGCAATGGTCTGTGAGCTGTTCACCCAGTGGCTGAGATAGGTGCCAACCACCCCGTGACCCTAATAGTATTAAGCGCTATACACACACTTTCCACAGTCCAAAGCCATGAATATTAAGCTGATTAGCTTTTCCAAATAGCCCCTAGGTGTGAACATGAGTGTGAATGGCTGGCTGTGTGTGTGTGTATATGTTGGCCCTGTGATGGACTGCCAAGCTGTTCAGGATGTACCCAGCATTTGCCCAGAAGCAGCTATATAGGCTCCCAGCGATCCCAGCGGATAAAAGTCTCGACTGGGACCATCACTCTAAACAGTATAAAGCAGCTAATGGAGATGAGATTACTGAAAATAATTTATTTCAGATAAAATAACAATAAAAGTATTCTGCCCTTTAAAAACAATTAATTGTGCTTTTGACAAGAGGTATGCGGCTATTTTAACTGCAACTTATTTGGGGGTGGCATGGTGACATAGCAGTTAGCATGTCAAGAAGTAGTGGTTAGCAGTCCGCCTCACAGCAAGAAGGTCCTGGGTTCGAGTCCTGTGCTCGGCAATGGTGTCTCTGTGTGAAGTTTGTATGTTCCCCCATGCTTGTGTGGGTTTCTTCCAGGTTGTCCGGTTTCTTCACACAGTCCAAAGACATGCACATTTGACTAATTAGTTATTCCAAGTAGCGCCTAGTAGTCACTATGAGTGTGAATGGTTTTGTGTGTGCGCTGGCGAGCTGTTCATTGTGTACCTGGCCTTCACCCAGAGCTGAGATATGAGTCGGCTGAGATAGGCACCAGCTCCTCCGCGACCCTAGTTTGATTAAGCAGTTCAGCAAATGAGTGATTTAGTGAACTTTCATTCAAGTATATGGATTTTATAGTAAACAGCAGTAGTTTTTTGCTCTCCATAATTGAATGGACCAGACCACCATGTACATTTAAATTGTTTTTTGTTTTCGAAGAAAGAATATTGTTTTATTGTCTGTCAAAATAAAATGTCTTCAAATTTATTAACACAACCACTTTTATAACGGGGGTTTTTAACTTTTATTTTTGACAAACTTTTATTTTGAAGTGTGTAGTGTGTGGTTTTTGGTTTCCAGCTGCACCACCGCCTCCTTTTTAGTCATAGATATAGTAAAAAGATAGACGGGTCGTGCATCGCGGTGTCGACTTGACGCCATCTTGGAGAGGGCTCCTTGTGGGTTTTTCCTATAGAAACAGTGGGGGAAGTGAGCATAAAGAACATGTTTTAATGCCACTAGAAAGCGACCTGTGGGTTTATTTGGCACATATTGGATATTATAATATTAGTGTGTTTATTTTTATTGTTATGGAAATCATAGTACAGAATAAATACATGTTATTTATTCATTATAAACAAAGTAATTATTCCACATCAAGTCATGCAACCTGCAAACATTTTTATTCCAATAGTTATTGTTTAAATAGAACAGGTAAATATATAGAAATCCAATTAATTTGCCAGTAATTAGACATTTAGAGAGTATTATTATACACAATGTAACTGGAATTTTAAGAAGATTAATCATCATTTTCTCCAGGGACCATCAACTCCAGTTTATAAACAGAGCACTGGTTTAAAACAAGGTCTTGGAATGCATTCATTTTATACCCCATTACACACCATCATACAGTTTCACCAGTCACATGGTTAAGAAAGGTTTGATGATTAATCCATTTCAGGTGGGGGAGTGCTGTGTGGCAAGAGAGTCCAGGAGGAACCACGGCCTGGTGGTGGTTACCTTGAGGATCTATAATGTGGGTGAACAGAACGGCCTCAGTAGGTTTCATCTGCACAAATATTAGTGTCTAGGGTATTTTATTATTGTTGTTGTTGTTGTTACTATTATTATTATCATTCATTCATTCATTTTCTGAACCGCTTATTCCTAATCAGGGTCTCGGGAAGGCTGGCGCCCATTTCAGCCGTCTCTGGGCGAGGGCGGGGTACACCCTGGACAGCTCGCCAGGCCATCGCAGGTCACACAACCATTCGCACTCACACTCACACCTAGGGGTGATTTGGAACAGCCAGTTAGCCTACTGTGCATGTTTTT
>JBCNYG010000002.1:17329915-17359765 GCA_039654305.1 Porochilus rendahli | reverse complement strand
ATGTTAGGGTGAATGGTTGCATTTCTGTTCAAGCTGTACCACGCCTTCGCCCAGTGTTGACTGAAATAGGCACCAGCCTTCCCGCAGCCCTAATAGAAAGATTAAGCAGTTCAGCAAATGAATGAGTGAGTGAGTGAGTTTAAATTTAGGTCTTTCTGTTGAACCATATAAAAGTCTGGTCTCATATGACTGAAAATTATCACCCAGGAGTGTAAGATAGACCTACCTTTGTCTAAAGCTTAACAAAACGGGGGACAAACCTATATCCGTAAATAATAAAACAATCATTTACTCCACCCTTTAAGCTGCGCTACCCTGGATTCTGTCTGCTTGTAAAAACTCAATCTCCCTTAAGCTGCTTCACAGTGTAAGCTGCACAGATGTGCAAGGCATTTTTAACTGTACGCAGTCTCTGAAATGAAATTCCAGCCCCCTGTTGGTGCAGTTAAATTTTTTTATCTTATTTAGTGTTGCTATGCCTGAGCCCTTTATTATTTACCTAAGTTGAAGTCTACACTTTAGTCCTTATCATGGTCCCGTTTTTTTTCATCTCACCAATTTTGCCCACGTCTTCCTGCCAGCAGGACTTCCACATCATTCAACATGGTGATAATACATTGCCGTGCCGATGATCACGGAGCAATCTAATCTTAGCTTGTTGACAATTCGTCTGTTGGCACATTTGCTTCATTACTGTTATTGTTTTCCTCTTTCATAAAGACTCGCACCCACACAGCAGCAGTAGGAAATGACAGGCCTGCTTGCGCTTATGAAGGCGATTTGCATAGAATATTCATTCTCTGATGCCAACCATCCTCGACAGGGCCATTTGTGTCCCTTTCACATTGAAGCACGAGCTGCAACACAAAAGCTTAATTACTTATTTGTGCAGCCGCCAGACCTGTTATTAACTACACTAAGACAGAGCACACTTTTCATCTGAGTGGAATAAAAAGTGAATGTGGAAAAAGGCACCGAAGGATGAGAAATGTTTCTGAGGGCTGTCCCTCGCCCCATCTGTTTTTTTTTCCCGGACAGGAATGGATTCAGACATTTAGTAAAACGATATGGAATGAGGAACGCCAGAAATGTTTTCATTTCTGTCAAACTGCATAAAACAGAGCTACGCATACAAAACTCCTGGAGGAGAAACTAGTGAAATATTTGAATTAAAGTAAACACACACACACACAAACACACACACACACACATAAGCTTCCTGCTTTTTTTCAAATTGAATTATTTTAATACTCACAATCTGTTTTTTATACTACATCCAATCTGATTCTTCACTGAATTAATTAAATGTAGTTTCTTATCAAGTGTCCCCTTTTCTGCCAAGCACCTGTTACTCAATTTTTGCTAGCATTTAACCTGATCTCATTTCCTCTATGCATATAATAACTTCCTCTCATGAGCCAATAACAATAAATTGGTTTTAAATCAGCAGTAAAAGCCAATTTCATATCATGACAAACAATCATATTATGTGAATAACCCAGCAGGTGAAGGTGCTATCTCACAGCTCCAAAGGTCTTGATCCAGTCCTGATCTCAGGTTACAGTCTTCAGACTTCAGACTTTACATGAGTAAAAATTAAATTTTTAAATTCCACATGGGTTTCATCTGGGGTTTCTCCACTTTTTCCTCACACCTCCATAAAGAACATACTGGTAGGCGGATTGGATAATCTAAATTTGGTGATGGACTAATGAGCACAACCTCTTTCCACCTCATTCCCTGTGCTACTGGGATCAGAAGTGAATCCAACATCATCTTGACCCTATATATGAACACTCTAAGCCACAATCAACAGGGTCAAATTGTGTGTAATCTGTAAAGTCATGAATTCAATTAAGACTATTTTGAGCATTGTGGCTTTTTCTAATCATTTATATTATTTCTGTATTATTTCTGTATATTATAGTGATACTACTTCTGCTATTCCTTAGCTTTTTGATACTAGCTTTCTGTGGTCATGTTGTTAATGTTATGTCACAACAAATTTACTCTCAAAATCACAACTCTATCCATGTCACATAGATATTTTCACAATTGTAGAATGATTCCATAAAGTTTAACCATGTAATTTTATGACAAAAAAAAAACTATTTCAACAGATTTACATCCATCAGCCATGGATGGTGAAGAAAACAACATTGATTACCTGGTTTCAGTGGCTCCTGCCAAGCAGTGGGATGTATTAGTCAGAAAATGTCATTTCTCAAATTTGATTTGTTGAAAGTAGGTAAAATGGCCAATGTAAGAATCTGAGTGACTTTGAAAAGGGCCATATTGTGATGACTTAATGACTGGGTCGATTCATCTCCAAAATGTCACATCTTGAGGGGTGTTCCTGGTATGCAGTGATATGTATCTACAAAAGGTGGTCCAAGGAAGGGCATTCAGTAAACTGGCAAATGTATTATGGGATCCCAAGGCTCAGAAATTTGTATGGGGAGCAAAGGCTAGTACATCTCATCTGATCCCACCAAAGAGCCACTGAAGCACAAACTGCTAAAACTGTTAATGCCGGTTATGATTGGAAATATCACAAAACAGTGCATTGCAGATTCCTACTTATTCCTACTTAGCTGCCTAGTTTCAGACCAGTCAGGTGTTGTTAATGTTATGGCTGATTAGCGTATATGGTGTATGCATGACTGTTTCTACTGATTAAAAAAATGCAAGAATGCTCTGATCTTCTAGATGTAAAACTGATAAGGAGCTACCTCATTACAGGAAATGGGAAATCATCATATCCTAGGACAACTACTCCCTAGGAAATTGCCCCCTGCTTCATGGGGAATGTACCACCTGCTGTGCTTATTGTTTCTCAACAAAAAAGCTCAGAAAATGTGCCAGATACAGCCCAGTTTGATGCCATCTGTTACTGTGCTCACCCAAACTCATTTTCCTGTTTGCACCTGCAGAGAACACTGATGTCAAGCCCATAAGTGATTCCATGGGTGTCACAACTTTAAAAAATAGTATGTGTGTATTTTATTATGATCATTTATAGATCTATCAAAATTGCATAATACGATGCTATTGATTCTCTGCCAAGCGTGGAAGAAGCTGATTCAGGAATGTGTATCCTCAGCATGTGAGTCCAGTTTCCTTCCACAGTCTAAACATATGCATAAACATATGCTGTTTTAGATTGCCCGTAGGTGTTGGCCCTGTAATAAACTGCTGAGCTGTTCAGGGTATACCCCACTTTTGCCCAGAGTTGACTGAGCCCTAGACCCTAGTGGGTTAAGCAGTATTGTAAACAAATTAATGAATGAATGAATGTATGATTATATACATTGTTTAGTTGGAGGCAACTCATAGGATGAAAGGTTTTCAACATGAACAACTAAGGAAATACAGACAGAACCAATTACTATTTCTTAAGCATTGAAGCATAATTTTTGACAAAATTTAGTCATGTTACTTTCTTATCAAAGAAATATTTCATATAACTCATATAACTCCCTTACAAAATATTAGTTGAATTCACCTGGTATACATGTTTTGTTATATACCTGCCCCGGCAAAACTGTGTTGAAATGCCACTAAATTATAAATTAAAAATTTTTGCCACTACATTCTTTAGCCAGGTATACCATGTATTTGGATATCGCTATAGTCTCTGACCACTGAATCAGCTTCTTCCACGCTTGGCAGAGAATCAATAGCATCGTATTATGCAATTTTGATAGATATATAAATGAGCAAATTTACCTTCTCCACATAATCCACTGCCTTTAGCTCCACTACAATACAGGAAATGGAGGATGGCAATAGTGTGACCCAAACAACACCATAATATCCCACTTTATTTTGCCTTTTAAAGGTCTAGTTGTTCATTGTGATTGATGTGCATACTCCAGCTCTCCAGGATGTAACACACTACAGTAGAGGTCATTATGGCCAAAGTCAAAATAAGAGATGGATTTAACCCTTCAAAATTTCACACGGGGCTTTCACATGCATCCACATCCCATTACCTGTTATAAATTAAATTCCAGAGAATAGTTGAAAGTACAGAAATCTTAAGATGTGCTACATGAAGCTGCATGTTTCTCCCTCCCTGTGGGAAGGAGGCTCATTTATTCAAAAACACGAGCAATTATGTTGATGCAAGGTGCTGGCTCAAAGCAGGTGGCATACTCCATTATGGATTCCAACAAAACAGCCTACTGCTCAAGGGCCAATTAAAGTGTGACCTCTCTGCACTTTTTGGAATTCGGGTAATGAAGAGTATGTAGGGGTGAAGCTGAAGAAATACAGGTGGGATGATTTATACATGGTACTTCTGTACAGTCACACCAATTAAAAACTGTACACAGAAATGGAACTATTTACTTCATTATCTGTTGACTAAGCAAATCAGACAAACAGTATTGTACGACAGTACCTTTTTACAAATTTTAACAGTTGAAAGTGACAGTAGCAAGCACTACAGTAAGAATAGCATGTTACCTCAAGCAAACTCTGGCACAAGAGCTGTTTCAAGGAAGGCTTGGATAGATGAACATGAGGACAGTGGTGGCTAGGAAATGTGGAAATGACCTTATGTTTCCTAAATGGAACCAGAAGAAGTGGAAAATAGGAGTACAGAAACTGGGTACACAGACATTTACATAAAAGCCCTGAAAATGGGATGCTAGTCAATGATGCTTTGGCAGACATGCAAATGGGCTCTGAAAATAAGTGATTTGGACTTTGCAAGCATCTTGTATCTGACAAGCACTGACAGAAGAGAAATTTCAAAGCAACTCAATCTTGGAGCTGTGTGGTCAAAATTCAGTATTAAATCAGCTGATGCAGTTATGTTGTGTATTGATCAAGCTCAATAAAATTTTATTGTAAGGACAGAAACAAAGTGTATCTCAGGACACTGTGGTGAAAGCAGATGACTTTTATGAGATCTCTATCCCCATGAAGTATATGGGTCTGGTTTCACTGTTTTCTATATTTAACATTTTGTGAGTGAGAGATTCAAAAGCTTATTTACTCTTAAAAGAAATCAATATATTTGTGTTGGGGCACTTCTCAAGACAAAAAAAAAAAGATTTTCTATCTATAAACTACATTAAAGCATTATCTTTTGAAGACAGCTCTTTGTCGTTACCTGTTCATAGCTATTTTCAGCACAGAGCTGAATATCGATCGTGACAGTATCATGGTCAATGCCATGGCAATGAGTTGGACTTTACAGCAGCTGATCTGTCAGTTTCTGAGAATCATTTACATCTGCAGCAATCTTCTCATATTGCTCTTCCGATACTTTGCTATTGAGCAGCATTATTATTTTTAGAGGAGCATTTTTTCCTGAAATACTTCCTTTCACATTTCTCTCTGAAGGGGTAAGATGACTCTAACCCTTGATTGCACCCATTTAAAGATACAGCTCGTAAAAAAACTAATACAGCAAAACATTATTTAAATAATTCTTCAGTATTAACTGTTAAGCAGAAATGGTCCTATTGTGAAACATTGCTATTTTTATTTTTCACATTTAAAAAAAGATGTGTTACAAAATGAAGATAAATAGAGTGGCGTCCTAATTTGGCAGGTAAAGAAGGACAAGTGCACTGTCAAATCTGAGACAAATCTATGTTTTTTAAATATTTGAAAATAAGAGTAAAATAAGTAAGTCAGCAAGTAATTAAATAAAGAGTCATGTAAAAAAAAAGTATAATCAATGAAAATTGTTGATTTTGTCAACATGACCAGCAAACATTTCACCCTTAGTCTCCAACAACCCCAAGATTTTCATCTCAGGAGCTGCACATAACTCCTGCAATTGTTGGTGTAAAAGTGCATACATCTACAGTCGGAAATAGAAAGGACAAATATGACCTGCATGGTAATTGTACCTTTAACAAGCTTTTGTTGTCCAAAAATAACAGTAGATCAAGACAGTCACAGTACACATACGAATAAGAAAATAACCTCATATCACCTGAGAAGCATTGTGGAAATGATATTGTTTGAGGTTGCTACATTTTCTCAGGGACAGGAAACCTAATGGTCCTTGATTCAGCAATTTTGCATCATATTAAAGAGTGCTTGAAGATAATGTAAAGCCATCTGTATGAAAATTGAAGTAGAGCAGGATGGCTTCAGCAGGATAATTCTAATCACACTAGAAAATCTACCAAAGAATGGCTACAAAAATAAGAAAGAGGAAGAGACTGGTGGACAATTATGCAAAATGCCTGCAATAAGTCATTTCTGCTAAAGGGGGCAATACTGGCTTCTGAGTGTATAATGAATTTCTCCACAGAAAAATGTTGACATGTTTGTTAACTGAATGATTGGAAAGGCTAATTTTCCTCGTGGATTTGTTCAAGTACATCACGTTTATGTGTTGGGGATGTTTGCTCAGTCAAATGTTTTGAAAAAAATTAAATAAAATCAACAGTGCCCATGAAGTATACTTTTTCACATGACTAGATATGGAGTTTGTGGACACCTAATGATCACACTGATACGAGTTTGTTGAACATTCCATTCCAGGTTCTGCCCTCCCTTGGCTATTGAAATAACTTCCAAAATTCTGGCACTTTCCACTAGCTTTTGAAAAATTGCAATGAGAGCATTAGAGATATCACACACTGTTGGAAAACCATGTCTTCAAGGACCACGCATTGTGTACAGAAGCTTTGGTTTGTTGGAGCATACATTATTTGGGCTCTTTAGTTCCAGTTAAGGAAAATCGTAGCTCAGAAAGACATCTAGGATTAAGTACTTCCAATTTTGTTTTAAGTTTGGGGAAGTCACATATAACTGTCAGGTGTCCAAATACATGTGGCCCTATATATACTGTAAATAAATAATTATTATTTTACTTCATTAGGAATAAATATATCTTTATTACATATGGTGTGTCTCAATTTGCAAACTTCCCGTAGTTTACTTCCATGTAGTATACAATGTATACACATGTGTAGTGAGTAAATTTTCACAGGGTAGCGTTGTCTCAGATCGAATAAAGCAAGCTGTGCTTGTACTGAAACTGATGATCTCAACATTTGACCATGATTGTTGCATAACCTATCAAAAAAAAAAAATCTACTGGCTTTTTATTTATTTTTTTATTTTTTATCACAGCTTAAAAAATGAACATGTTCATTTTTTTATTTTCATAGATATTTCATACAATGTGGAATTACATCACCATTAACAATAATGCCCGTTGCCAACTAACTGGAGACAGGTTGGTAATGCCTTCTGTTACATAATTAAGATGGTTACCATTGAGGGTAAGAACAATTTTTTTTCACCATATGGGTAAACACAGTGCACTACATCTTGTCATAATTCTCACTGTCAGTGTACTTATGCACTCAGCATATCAAGTTTGCAAATTCAGACATACTTGTCCCAATTTGACTTGTATGCTCTTTCTCTGTTCATTTTTTGTCTGGTTGTCTGAAAACCTGTCTGATTTGTCTGTGGCAGAATTCTGCTACCTGGTAATAATGACAAAATTTCCTGCCTTGACTTTGACACCTCAAATTTAAAGGGACTGTCTGGTTGTTTGAAGAAAGTAACCTAAGTAACATTAATTATGGTATCATAAAAACAAAGCCATTTATATAAATTCTAAATAGCTTTATAAAGGCTAACAGAAATGAAATTTGGTATATACAACCATTTTACTAGGACTGTGCAACAGTTTCAATCTTTGAAATCTGTTGAAAATGTTCATGCTGCAAGCAATTCCCATCCACTCTATGTTCTAAGTTCACAAACTTTAAATTCTTTTTGATTTTTAAGTTCAAAGCTATTTAACAATTTTAGACTAGTATTTTGAACATTCATTGCATATTTACAATACCTTTTTGGCAAATTATGACTTATCCTTTAAATTATATTTATCCTTATCACGACAGCACTAATGCTGCAACAGTTGTGTTGGATACAAAGTTTATCCTGTGCAGTGGTAAAACACTTAGTATGCCTAACTGTTTTTGTTTTGTTTGTTTTTTTAAATAAAACTGACTTGCTAAGAATAATTTCCTCATGCAGTGAAAGCTCAGACTAATAATTATATGACTGACACCGTTTCATTCAGTTATATGCGATCAACATGTTTAATGCTCCTGTTCCACAGCTGAAATACTTTAGTATCTGGTTAAGATACTTGCTAAATAGAAACATATTTCTACTTGTGTAGATATTTCATAACTGTATGTAGAAGAAAAAGATGAATAAAGTGTATTCTGTTAGCTAGCTTCTGCTTCTGAGCAATAAGCCTAAACTATGCTATAATGTCAGTTATACTTTACTTTTTTTAAATACTATATACTAAGTGGTACAGTTTTTTAAAAACTTTTGAATAACATTTAAATGTCAGCACAATACAGTTTGCATTACATTTTTGAGCTGTCAGCTTTTATCCCAAAGTCAACCACACACCCAGTTCCTTCCATCCTGCTGTGAATCTTTTCAGTACACCCAGCTGTTTCTCCCATCCGTTTGCTTGATTTTCATCCTCCACCCGTCTCTCGTTTCCTCTGTCAGTTTCTGAAAACGTACCTCTAGCTGTGCCACCCTGTCTCCTTCTCTCATGAGATCAGTTGGACACCAGCATTCACCTCAGTTTCCTTACAAGAATTTATCACACTGATGTGCCGAGTACATGTACTCTCACAGTCTCTGTCTCTCTCTCTCCCTCTCTCTCTTTCACATTCACTCACACATACTTCCTTCAGTATGGCTGGGATTTATCCCACATCACTCCATACAAGAAAGACTTGAGAGACACCACCAAACATTAAACTCCCAGAGTGACACAAGTAAACAACAATTTAAAAAACCCTCCAAACAACCCCATGCTCTTTTCACAATTCGTATGTCAACACCTGTCGTGTGGAAAAGGAAGGCAATGTGTAGGATGTCAGTGAAATGAAACAACACTAGGTGCTTCAGGAGGAATGAAGAGCTATGCTTCCCATGTTGTTTGTCATAATGGTCTAGGAGGCATGACCTTTCCTCATAATTCTGGACTACATGTTTTCAAAATTATGAAATTTCACTAGAAAAACTAACATGCATAATCAGATAAGTTCATTTGTTATTCATGGATAGTTTGCAAGTTATGGAATTGCTGCCTGTTGCAGGGCATAATTTTCACAGTAACTTAGAGATACAGATGAGAGGTAGAGATGCACTGATTGCAATTTTCATGGCCGATTTCAATTTCCAATTTTTGTGTGACCTGCCCATTCCGATTTTCTTTTGAACAGCTACAAATGACAGCATGCTCCTAATAACAATAATAATAATAATAATCATAATAATAATAATCAAAAGAAGAAGAAGACTTAGTAGTAGTATTAAAAATATTGTTATCAATTCTACTACTAATAATAATATTAATAATATTTGACTGAAACTAATTACAGTGTTAGTGAAGTCATGGGTGGCACGTGCTAACTCTGCAGTTTTCCCTTGTTAGCGTGAAGAAATGAAGCGTTCAACTCCTCCTGGATGGGACAAAACCGGAGTACCTGGAGGAAAGGTACGCAAGCATGGGAGGAGTATACAAGCCCGGGACCTGCACCTATGACTTTCTTGCTACGAGTGCGCTGCTCAAAAACAACAACATATAGTCTGGAAACTATAAAAGGCAGAGTAGTATCTTTAAAATCACAGCCTCCATTCTCTAAAAGCATTCAAATGACAGAGGAGCGATGCACTGCATCATGTTGTACACACAGACCTACATTGCAGTGTATGTGAAGTGTGATAGTACTGATTACAGTGATTATAACCACTCCTCATAAGTGGAGGAGAGGACAGACACAGTGCTTGATGAAATAGCAGTATCATACCATGTTCCGAGGCGGACTGAACAAAGCTGAAAAAAAATGCCACAGTGTCAGATGCCTTCTGTGTGATCTTATGTAAATATATGTAAATAGAAAATACCGACTGTCAAATAAAAAACAAATTATCATGTTAATATTTCAAAAAGTGCACGGTAAGGAAAAAGTCTGAGACAGACAGATTTTGGAAGGGTAAAAGGAAGTCAGATTTAGCTTTTCCAACAACCACAAACTGCAGGGCTGTTGCGTTTTCCGACACACTCCAACCAAGCAAAGAAGGCAAAAGGTCAGGTCAGCTTCAGGACAAAATGTCAGTAAGTGTAAATAGTGCTGAGACTGCACTTTGAAATCCACCATCTGCCATTTTCAACAAGCTACACAGAGTCAGATAAGCAAAAATCTACAGACTTCAGGATTTGGCTGTTATTGTAAAGGCTGAAGGAATAACCCACCTATGTGGATAATAACAGGACAGAGGAGGGCGGCTGCTTATCTGAGTTTAAGAGCTTATGTTGCAGTCCTGCCAGCTTGCTGTAGAAGACGACTGCCATTTCATGAAAGAGATGAATATCGTTTTAAAGCAACAGAATTGGGTGGAGACCCAAACACACAGACAAGCTCTCATAGAACCTTCCCTATGCCTTACATGGTTAGAATTTAATACAGGTTCACAACGGGTTTCAGTAGATCATTAATAACCATTCTATACTTGTATCAAAATAAGAGCAAAGGCAAATTCTTTCACTCACCCACTCATTTGCTGAACTGCTTAATCCTATCAGGATCATGGAAGGCTAGCACCTATCCCAGCCAATATTGAGCAAAGTCAGGGTATACCCTAAACAGCTCACCAGGCCCACGCAGGGCCAACACATACAGAACCATTTACACTTACACCCACACCAAGGGGCAATCTGGAGCAGCCAGTTTGCCTGATGTGCATGTCTTTGAACTGTAGGAGGAATCCGGAGTACCCAGAGGTAACCCACATAAGCACGTTCCACACAGAAATGCCCAAGCCTGGCACTCGAACCCAGGACCATCTTGCTGTTATGTGGATGTGCTAACAACTATGCCAAGACGCCCTAAAATCCTTCCTGTATAAATATCTGAATATGTTTAGTGCCCATGGCTCACTGATGCACATGGGTAGCGAAGGCTGGTATATCTGGTCTGATCCCAGAGAACTACTGTATCACAAACTGCTGAAACTGTTAATGCTGGCTATGATAGAAAGGTTTTATAAGAAACAATGCATTGTTGCTGCTGAGTATAGGAGTTCCTTGCCACAGGCCTATCTGGAGGTGTCAATGTTATGCTTTATGGGTGTAGATACACTGTATTCAGTAAACTAAAGAAAATCATGGTACTGCATTTTAAAACATGTTCATGTTTGCTTATCTGCCATCTCAGCTAAAATACCACCATCTTTGAAACTATGTGATTCTTGGCCATATATTAAGGAGCTAGAGATCTGGACCTGCTTCCTGGGATGGAAGAATGGCCTAATGTTTTCCATAATGTACTGGCAGTAACATCAATTGTCCCATTAATCAATAGGTACTGGATGAACAGAAACAGAAATGTGCACACACACACACACACACACACACACACACACACACACACACAATTCTAGAATTTGTATGCTTTGCGTTATGTTTCGAAGTAGTAAAGATCTTGCCAATGCCTTAATAGTCAGAATTTTCATATAAAACTGGGCTGTTGTAGAACATGCATAGTGAAAGCTTCAGAAATGTATCCGTTTTTAATCATTCATCCCAGAATAATAAAAATCAAATTAGAATTTGATATCTCCTTAAATCAAAAAAAAATTCTCAGACATTTAGATTTTCCTGATTTTTGACATTGCTGTCTTTCACACTTCTACGTCCAGAAAAATGAGGACTGGAATATGAAGGAGATAGGAAAAGAAAGACAGGAATTATTGAATACAAAGAAGAAGAAATGAAATGGCAAGAGAGAGAGAATAAGAGGGCAAGAGGGCAAAAGAGAACACAGCAAGAAAGTGGATAAGAGAGGATCAGAAAGAGGGTGTGCAGGAGTAGCAGGCTGGCACTAATCCAGAGTGAATCCCAAGTGGACAGACAGAGAGAGAGAATTCACACTAAATAAAAGAGCTCAGCAAGGGCACACAACCTCACGCACACTCACCTGATGTGCCAAATTCATTAGTGCCACTCATTTCACAAAAAGCCAAGTTTGACTGTTGTCACACCTGTACATTCCTAATTATTATTCAGAAAAATGCAAGTTTCATGATCGATACTGTGACGGGAGCGCTCATCTGTGCGATTGTCTGATAATTCTCTTGTACAGACTTAGTTTTTAAAAGGAGCATGAGCTCACTTCGAAGTGCAAATAGGCATGTGGCAATATTACTTTTTAAATCTCACCAATAACAAAGGCTTGTATTATTATCATCATCATGGAATATGGCTTGGATTGTTGTCCCGTTTATGCACGTTGTAAATAGAAATATCCTATCAACTTTATGTTGGATGGTTGTTTTGTTTCAGTCCCATGCCCATCCCATGTCTGTGTGTCGCTGTATAGAAGTAATTCATCGACTACATTTTGGATGGTGTTCCTGTATCTGTGCACTGTTGTATAGAATAAACCCATCGACTTCATTTTAAATGGTTGTCACATGTCCATGCATCACTGAGTTAATAGTAATTGACTATCATGTATCGTTGAATTGCATGATGATGGTTGTCAAGGACACTGAAACTTGTCTACGCATAGCATTATAAATAAACAAAATTTGTAAAGACCTTATGGGGAGCTCTGCAATTAGGTAATGCCCTAAACAATGTATTATTTCAATTGTTTATTATTATGGTAACACAGTGGTGTAGTGGTTATCACTGTCACCTCAGAGCAAGAAGATTCTGGGAGGTTGCATGTTTTGAGGTGCCAGTGTGGGTTTCCTCTGGATGCTCCAGTTTTCTTTAACTGGACATTAACATGCAGATAATGACAAATGGGTCATGGTGCACCATACTTATCTTTATTCAGTTGTATTGCTGGTGTAACTGAGCAGCATTTAACCTGAAAATTCATGGTGGCAGTTTTATCTGTCCAAAATTATGAACAGAATTATGGCATTGTATTCACCATAAAGAATCAGCCAGACTTTGGCAGTAATTGGACAGCTGTCTTCATGCTGCACAAAAATCAATGCTGCTTAACTTGACTGTCACTTTTTAGGGAATAAGGGCTTATATTTTTAAATGTGCACTTTAAAACCAAGGTTCTGTATATCACAATAGCCAATTATCAACATACACATAGATGTGGGTATATACTTGAAAAATGTTTAAATCAGAAACGACACCAGAGGTTATACCATGTCAAATTTGCAAATTCCACTATGTCAGGAATGGAATTTTGCACAAAGTAGTGAGACAGTCCACATTGCAAAACTGTGTCTGCTTACTGAATGACACAATGCATTGATGTGACTTTAAGAAATCCTTTCAATTTTGCAAATAAAATGATATTACAAAATGCTAAGAAAATTTTATTCACACACAGGCGTTTGCCTCATAATTTCATAAATATTCCTTCCTATACGCATATATGCTTTCCATGCAACATATTCATGCCATTGTAGCAAAGAGATCAATCTCTTGGCCAGCAAATATTTATATCACGGCTTGTGAGGAACCACATTATAGACGTGTAATCTGCAAATAAATATTTGGCAGGAAGGGAGAAACAAAAATTGAGGCAGAGAAAAAATGAGTGAAGACAAAAGAGACAAGGGCAGTATGATTATGAAGAGGGATTATTCAGTATTAAGCTCAGCATGCTCTTCCATCTCACTTTCTTCTTTGTTTGCTCCCTAAATATTTCTCATTATTTTTCATACAACTGTAGCGTAAAGACCCAAAGTAGCCTGCTCTGCCAGACTTTTTAACATGAATAGCTTACTGTGATTCCTAAATTGCTTCTAGAGTGCCATTCATGAACTGCTTTTCACAGGAGAAGCCAAATAAGAGAACATATTCAGTTCAACATTTACTGTATAAACCTAAGTGACTGAACTGAAGCAAAGTGTTCATTTATGAAAGGATGTTCAACTTGTAGTATGTTCTATATTTAGACTTACAGAGCAGTTTACAAAAAGGGCAAAGAGATGAATGATTAACATAAACACTCAAAGAATCTGTAAGGATTCAGTCCAATAACCCATACAGTGGCCTACTTAATCTTCCGAGGTAACTTAAAGCTGTTCAAAAACCTGCTACTTCATGACTTATGATTAGTGAAAAAGTAAAAAAACAGGATTGGTCAATCAATGTTTAAAAGGTGTCATAGACCAGTTAACTTTTATCTAGATGTAAAACAGAGAAAACAATCTAAAACCTTCAGAATGCATGTTTTATCATGAAAACAAAATAAAAAAACCACATTTGTTTACTGCTGAACTCCAATTTCAATTAAATTTTCCAGGTAAGTCACTGGTTTTTGAGATGAGATGCAATTTAAAATATGTCTCCATGTCAATTATTTCCTAACTTGTTAAGCAATTTTTGTTAGCTAGATGTGACCTTTTATGGTGAAGAGACTTTCATGGAGTTTTAACTTGACTGTACTTTTAAGTATATAAAACTTCAAAGTAGTCATTGTTTCTGAACAGGTAGATCTTTAGACCTGGCGAGGGACCATGAGATGTGAGGGGAACGCTTATTTCACCAATCAGAAACCAGAACACTCTAGCAGCCCAATAGAATTAAAGCACCATGACTCTGTAGACCTAATCGAAGTTTTGTTGTGTTCTGAACCATGGTCAATTGAAAATATAATGAGGAAAACTGCAAACATGTTTTCAGTTCAACTTTTTTCTGTGCGGTTTTTACTTACTGCAACCAGGAGTCAAAAGGTTTACAGCTGCTGATATAGTGGCAGTGGTGTAATAAATGTTGTGCTCCCTAAGATAATGGTTGCTGAATAAAGCACAATAAAGTTGCAGTTACTGCTGGCAATTACCGTAAGCATTGACAAAATGATGTATTAGTTATTTCGGTGCTCCTACTCCTACAAATTCTGGCAAAAGTGTGGGCATGAAGCTATTGATCCATGGCTGGAGGAAGTCTAACGGTATCCCCATCAAATGGAGGGGGAAACTACTATGAAAAGAATGGGACAAATCTGTGTTGTGCCATTCCCTTTCATTATTCATTTCTCTGATATCTCTAAGTGACTTGTTTACTCCTCAATTCGACAACTGCATCTTATTAAGATTTGGCCAGACTCTAGACTGTGTTATTGCAATAAACTGTTTGACCATCATTCGTGTATAGCAGGTTTATTGTACTTATATTATTCTGTACAGTTCAGGTTTCCGAGGCAGTGGTGGCCTGGTGTTAGTGTACTGGATTACTGATCCCAAGGTCGGGGTTCAAGCCCCACTATCAATGGTTTGTCACTGCTATCCTTCCAGTGCCGCTAACTAGTTTATAAAAGGTTGGCCATGTCTCTCACTGTCTGTGGTAAAAGGCATGTAAAAGAATCATTGGTGACTTTCGTCAAGAGTTGGCTGCATAGCCGTCAGCATGTTTCTGCCCTGCGATGGCCTGGAGAGCTGTCCAGGGTGCACTCTGCCCTCGCCCAGAGTCAGCTGAGATGAGCAACCCTAATTGAGATTAAGCAATTCAGAAGATGAATGGGTTTAGGTTTCTGACTTTTGCTGATTTTACTTATTTTCTTTTTTTACTGCAGTTAAGCCAGTCCTAAAATCCATTTTCACTTGTACCTAATTTCCTTTGTTCTGGTTTGACTCATGACTAGTCCTTCACAACGCTTTGTAAACTTTAGCTGATGTGAGACCTGTTCATAGTTCTTTTCTCAGCGTGTCTCCATTCACTTGGGTATTTCAATTTGGGAATGCAGTGAATTATAACATTTGGTTTAAGCATGTGAGTACTAATTAAACAACAATAAACACACACCAATTTCACAATGAGGTCAAGAAATGTGCTGCAGCCGACAGTGTTGACACCTGCTGTGCTATCATGTTGTCTGTATTCTCATCAATGCTACTGAAGTACAATCAAAGTCTTTTAATTTGCTTTTGATCTATTTGTTGTGGGTATGTCTGACCCACAGAGTCATAAGCAGGATGGTACTATACTTAGATAAAAAAGAGCTGTGTAAATGCCAAATACTATGAGGTATCAGCTTCTTGTTTTTGCAACAAAGGATTCAGAGAAACTCAAAAAAAAAAAATGGGCCTATTGAAGGCGACACCCTTGGCACCTCTAGTACAAGAGAAAAGTCTGTATATCAGTATTAATATAACACACATCAGCAAATCGCTAAAGTCTTAGAAACTTCATACTAAAATAATACACCAAACATGCATAATCCTTCTTTCTCTTTTATCCTATTTAATCAATCTTCTGCTCATCCAAGCTGTAATTACCATCATTAAGCAGCAGTCTGTCTAGACCACTGCTGAAAATGACATATTTCAGCGTCATATTTCATACTGAGAAACAACATGCTAAGAAAAGGTAATTACTATGTATTATATAATAGCTTTATTTTTCTTTTGCAAAGTCTTTTGTAACTCAACTTTCTCCATTGATGACGTAGCTTGACCTAAAGGAATAATAAAGCTGCCTTTAAGAACAGAACAAAACCAGCCTTTGTTTTCCATTACACTTACTTAATACACCACTAGGTCTGTAACTATTAAGCTACTAATCAGATATCAATTCATACAAAAATACATAAGGTCTCGTGCTAAGTCCTTGATGTTCAACTTATCATGTTCGAACAGTGGAATCTAAAAATACCAAGCTCAGTTTGATTAAGAAACCTGAGAATTCTGACCTTCTGTAAACTAAGGCTTGAATTTACGCATTAAAAAGTATTATCCAACAAAGGAAGGGACGAATACAATTAAAAAATGCTAATGATTTGCTAATGTGTGAATACTCCCCAAGGATCTGAAGCGACCCTTATGCTGGTGTTAGAATTTAAGCTCACTTTAATCACACTGCACAGAGAAGGCTCACTTTAATTCACTGCTCTTTTTGGAGATTTAATGAAGGACAGTCCATTACTCTAATACAAATCAGCTTAAGCCTGTTGAAGTGGTAAGAGAAGCAGGTCTCGCACCAGCCAGGCTTCGGACTTAAAGAAATGTTGTGGGTGTGAGGACTGTTCAAGAGTCAAAAGAGGTTTTGATAAAAGAAATGTTCAGTACATATTTAATGGCTTGTTTAAAAGCACAAACTTTTCCTCCTTCTTTCTGAGGACAGGCTAGAACCAGGCACAACATGCTATTAAACATTTCCACATTTATTTAAAACAGATTCAACAAGAGTGTCAACAAGTTGCACTTTTTTTTTATCTGTTAATAGTTTTATTAAAACAGTTTTAGACTCTAGGCCAGATGGTGAGAATGATGCCAGTAAGTCAACTCATCTGTTTGCCACAGATTCCACACATCACTCACGCTTTTTAACTGCACGTAAGAACTCCTCAATCACAAAAACCTACTTTATTTCCCTACAGGTAAGAGACGTGAGCACCACTCATAGCTGCTACAAGTCCCGAATCCATGAAGTGGTACACATTTGCAATTTAGCTTAGCAGACTGATGTTAGCGGGGACAGGTGGAGTAAACAAAACACTGATCTCACACCTGCCACATACTTCTTATTATTCATGATGATCTGACAGCTGAAGTTTGCGAACAGCAATTATGAAGTTTTGCAGGTGAATTTCTTACAAATGGTACGAACAGTTATAGCCACCCCAAGCTTGGTTTAAAGATTGATATTTTTCTTCCCAAAGTAAATTCTTAATTGAATTATGTGTCGATTCCAGACAAAATGACATTAGAGATCAGATTCCATTAAACGTATTAAACATCATCAATAAAAATCATTCTATTTAACATAAGCATCTGCAAGCAGCACAGTGGTATCGTGGTTAGCACATCTGCCTCATAGCGAGAAAATCCTGAGTTCGAGTTTTGGACTCTGGCGCTTCTGTGTGGAGTTTGCATGTTCTGCCAAAGTTTTCTTCAGGTAATCTGGTTTCCTCCCACAGTTCAAAGACATGGATGTTAGGCTAACTGGCTCCAAACTGCCTCTATTGTGAATGGATGTGTGTGTTGGCCCTTGGTCTGGCAAGCTGTTCAGGGTGTACCATGCCTTTGCCCAGTGTTGGCTGAGATAGGCTCTAGCCTCCCTGCGACCCTTATAGGATGATGGGCCAATGAGTGAGTGAGTGAGTGAGTGAGTGAGGGAGGAGCATTAGCACATTTTATTTACCCTATGTATGTGAAAGTTAAAGCACTAAAGGAAAAAGTACTGAATAATTTTCTACAATGCCATGGCACTGACCCCACACATAGACACACACACACACACACACGCACGCACACACGCACACACACAAATACATATTTTGCCAAAGGCTAAAAGACAGAACATCAAGTATTATACCAAAAAGATGGTATACATATTTACTATGTGCCAACCAGAGTACCTGCAATCTGATTGGTTGATGCAGAGGCAACAAAACAGATATGGATCAGTGTGCATCCAGCAAGTTAGCCAGTACACCAGCAAGCTAGCCATTACCATCCTGCACCATGATCTTTCATGATGATGAACCATATGAACCATTCAGCCTGGGTCATTCTCTGAAACTGGTACCATAGAGTGTGACATTGGGCTGAAAAAATTCACAATCACCAAATTTTAAATAGCATGGCTTGAAACATAAGTTACAAAAGTCCCAATTTTTGTTCAAACGGTACAACCAATTTTAAAGACTTATTTATTAAATTTTTTTGCTTATGTTCCCATGTAGTATGTACTAAATAATTATCCATCTCAGGCTTGGTGGATACACCAAGTATATATACTTAGTGTTTAGCAGCATCCACCTCACCTTTTATGAAGAATTGTTAATAATGCATAAACTTATGGCACTTTCAATTTTAGACAGAACCTATATATTACTTTTGGTATTAGGAACAAATATTACATCTTTAGCTTTTTTCTGCTGAATTACCCAAACCCAGTTTTCACACATTAGCTAGATCCTTATATTTCCCTAGAGTTCATTAATGGAATGCCAGTTTACAGTCATTTAATAATGGGATGAAACAGATTACATTCAGTGTGTTATTACAATGTACAATTGTATGAAACTTGGGTAGTCAAGTTTCACAGTTTGGCAAATTTGTCGGGTACTTGAATTAGGCTCAAAATCGTCTTACATTTACACTGCCTCCATGGGATGTTTCACTCACTCTCATGTATATATTCCTTTTGTAACTAAATATGTAATACTACAAGATCGAGGGAAATAAATATTTTTTATTATTTTTAGTTATTTGGGCTTCTACACTTAGAGCTGGAAAGCCTGGCCACAGCACACAATCACAAAAAAGTTTAAAAGAAAATCCAAACAATAAACAGAACAAAATTACAAGTGACTACAAAATATAGTTTTTATAAAATGAATCCAGTTTGACTGCATAAAGGTTATTCTGTACACAGCCTTTCTTTTAATTTAATATAATTAATGCATTCCACACCATTTACTAATTTTGTCATGGGGTTTTAATTTAATAAATACTTTAATTATGTACACATCTTTGTTACTAAACTTCCCTTTTCTCTTTAATAACTAGTTCTTTGATGGTTGACCATTTCCAACACTTCACTGTGGCTTTTAAATCACTGTCATCTTCTTAAGTACATAAATCCAGCCCTTTGATTCTATATCGGGAAGTTTTCAAATAGAAAAAAGGAAGTCATTGGAGTGGCAGATTTCTAGCTATTTATAATTGACACTCCTAAATGAAACTTTAAACAGAGTGGTCTTAAAAGGTTCAAACTCTCAAACTCTGTGCTTTTATCATAATCTGATGACACTGAGAAAGCAAAGTGAAGAAGTCACTCACGGCCTTGTGATGACATCACCTCCTTTGCCAGTTCGTTGTTTTACTAGGCTATCGTGGTTTTTGACAGAAATCTGCTGGAAGACAGAAAACAGGTGGCTTTTTGCCACATCTGAAATAACATGCACACGGAATAAAGACTCTCTGTGGATTCTGGTGGATGATCTTGAGATACTGTGGCTGGGGTGAAGCTGATGCTTTACTCCCATACAGTAGCATATAACATGATCTCAGGGAGAAATGCTGGGTAGGGGAGTTTTCCATGTACATTTTCAAGTATTACAATCAACCACACTTAGAATTAGACCACTAAATATCATCAAGAGCATCTGTTACAGTCTTTAATTACATAAGCCATATTCCTATAACATTCACAAAACTTTCTATAAAATTCACAAAAATGTACTATGCCTTCAATTCAATTTGGATAAAAGACAGATTAATATCCTGCACAGAGCACGGAGCAGAATAAAATACAGAATTCTTCAAATTTATGCAAATAAAAAGTGAATACAGAAGGTAATATTTGACTGCACATCAAATGGGAGTTAAAATTCATGATTAAAAAAGTGTACAAACATTCAACAGAATTTAAATGAACCTGAACAGCTTAAGCAACTCTGCATGCACTTCGTTCCAATCCCCAACTGCTGCTGAACAAATAATTTTGCTTCCACGGTTTGTGAATGTAAGCATAAAAACATGTTTTCTATTTTCACAATGACATATCAGATGACAGAACGATTTATGGAAATTATGCTGGTCCAGACTGGGCATAGCTCTGAGTCAGACTAAGTGGTGTGAGCCTATTTACAGGGGTATACAGATCACATTCTATAATTAATGCGCATGAACATATAGGCGGCAATACACAAAGCATAATTCTCCTCTAATGCATATGAATTATGGGGAGGACGGAATGCTTAAAAAGGAAATTCAGCGCAAAAATTGCGGTGGTGAAGGAAACTGATTACATATTACATTCGATATATTAAACTTTGGGTGTCAATTTTCGCTATGGTTTTTGTCCTCACAAAACCAGTCGTAAATCAGCACCATGCTATATCGGCAGATTTTCTAGGTGTATTATTTACCCTTTAAATCAGCCTACTTAAAACTACTAAAATAGATTTTTTCGTGCTAACTATGATTACAGTTTAATTCAACTGAGATTTTTGCATTCTGTCTTTAAATTAAACACAATTAGTGTCATTGACACCATTTACATCAGAATCTTATGTAGTAAGATTAAATTATGAACACATCTCTCTTACTAAACGTTACTTTTCTCCTCAATCTCTAGCTCTTTGATGGTTGACCATTTCCACCTCGTCACTGTGGCTTTTAAATCACTGTTTTGTGCTCCCTAACATAAATCCGGCCCTTTGACTCTATATTAGGAAGTATTCAAATAGATAGAAAAAGGTAATTGAACTGACTTTGCACATCAGATTTCTAGCTAATATGAGCTAACCGAAAAGTTTTCCAGGACATTTTATTTTCAGCGAACAGTATTCATGATAGCTACCCCTAAAGGAAATAATAATTGACAGCTAAGTGCTAGCAATGTTGTTGACCCAGTCGTTTCTTCATGTCATTGGTTTTAACTCCTGCTGTGAGAAATGTGACAGCAAACAGAAAGGTAAAATTACATTCGGGAAAACATTTTTACATCATGGAGATTTAGTCTGCAGTTAATGGAAAACAAATTGGCTGCCTGCACCGTGAGACCATTATCTCCAAATGCAACCAATGTTGTTTAAGTCACATTGTACAGACAGAGATGTACACTTTTACCATTAGTGAATGCTTTGCAGACTCTTAGATGGACTATGAAATCCACACAGAAGGCTCTCTTAATGATGGATGAAATGTGGTAGAAGGAATATGAAAAGGAGATCGTTGCCCTGGCGAAAAAGGATTCCGGGTGTAAAAATGTGGCCTTTCTGAACGGAGATTTCATGTTCTCACTTTCTCTCATTTGTCTCTGTGTAAACCATGTGATGGATTAACCGCCTGTTCAAGGTATACCCCATCTCTTTCCTGAAATCAGCTGGGATTGGCTTCAGCTTCGCTATGACCTTGGAATTTTCTACATTTCTGCATAAATTTGACCTAAAAATCATCAGTTTTCATACCAGTCCTAAAAGTAGATAAAGAGAACCCAGTTAATTAATTAAGACAAAAACTTACTTATTCATTGAGGAAAATATGTTACATACAGTATGTTACATATCTGTGAGTGGCAAAAGTATGTGAACCTCTAGGATTAGCAGGTAATTTAAGGGGAAATTAGAGTCTGTTGTTTTCAATCAGTGGGATAACAATCAGGTGTGAGTGGGCACCCTGTTTAATTTAAATAACACAGACATAGCAAACTCATGTTTGTGGAACTTTATCATGGTACCAATAAAGAAGATTTATGAGAACCTCAGAAAAAGGGTTTTTGATGCTCATCAGGTTGGAAAAGTTTACAAAACCATCCAACCCACCAACATCCCAGAGTTGAAGTTGTTCTATACAGAGAAATGGGCTAAAATTCTTCCAAGCCAATGTGAAGAAATGATCAACAGTTACCGGAAACATTTAGCTGCAGTTATTAAAGGTTATTAAAGTTAATAAAGTTATTAAAGCTATTAAAACTCACAGATAAGAAAAATTGGATAATTTTCTTTAATAAATAAATGACCATGTAAAATCTCATTTTCTCATTAATTGGTTTTATTTAACTGGGTTCTCTTTATCTGCTTTTAGGACTTGTGTGAAAATCTGATGTTTTAGGTTGAATTTATGCAGAAATATTTAAAATTCTTAAGGGTTCACAAACTTTCAGGCACCACTGTATAACATGGCAAGAACCTACTATGCTCTGGTGGGTAAATGGGTTCACTGAGTGTTCTAGTTTCCTTAATACGCCTGACAATTTCTGAGTTTTCCTTCTCCTAGATGAACTGCCTTTACCCAGCTATTGAGCTTCATCTGCACAGATTAACTGGACAGAAATTGGGGGGGTGGGGTGTTGGAATACTGCTGGAGGCCATATCGCAGTTTTTGATGGCTGGCACTTAATTTTCTCAAATAGTAATATACAAAGTATATTCATAACTAATTTCATGCTTGTATCATCAACTGAATTATTGTGGGCAAAAATCACATTTAACTGCTCCAAAAATACGCAGATGTTGTTTTTGTATGAATGGAGTGATTAGTGGACTAATGAAGTTTGAGGACGAGCTACCCTCAAAGGTAAAGTGCAGTGTGTGTGTGTGTGTGTGTGTGTGTGTAGATGCTAATTTACTTTTACAATCAACAACATATGACTAAATTCCTTATGATTTATTTGTACTCATGTTAACAGTTGTGCTATAGGTAAGGTAATAATCAGGCAGAAAAATTTAACACACAGATACAAGATGATACAGAGCCTGGGTTCTTCCACCTCTCCAACTCACAGATATACAACCCAGTGCAAAATAAATTTAAAATGAATCCACACTGATATTCTATGTGTATTATTAAAATAATCCAAATTATTATTATTGTTAGCCATAAACACATGCTCTAATGTTTCGTTGGACTGCTGCCTTTAGCCTTGAATACAGGGTGCAATCGCCATGGCATTGTTGATTCAGATAGTAAGGGCAAGGATGATTAATATTGCATGGGAATAAAATGAAGTCAGCTGATGACCTAAATGTACCGAATGACCAGATTATCACATCAATGCAATTTGATTTCTCCTAAAATCAAACAGCGTAGACTTTTTAGACTGGGTAGATTTTTCCCATCATCAATTCAAGATATCAGAAAAAAATTAACCCAACTCTGGATGGAAACTAATGCAATGAAATTTTTCAAAACAATGTCATGGTGCATAGTAGGTGATCACACTGGATGTGTGATAGAAAAGCAACTGATATGAATGGAAATTCGTGGCTGTTGGTTTTCATTCTCAAGATGCTCTCAAATTTGTCTCACAACATTCCAGGCATCACATTTTGGTTGCCTGGTTTGTGAACTCATCGCAAAAATTTAAAAACAAATTTCTGCAAATATCACAAAACGAGGCACAGTAGTCTTAAACAGTAGTAGTTCTCAAACAGTCTGCACATGTTGTGAGAAGGTCACAGAGTTGTCATTTTGCTCGACATCTTGATGCAAATTTCAACGTTTGCAACAATTCTATTGAATCTCTAGTGTGAAATCCCCTTTGGAGTTGCCTGACTTTCTTTTTGGATAAGCATTGTATATTCTGACCAAAAACTCTGAAGATATGTGTGAAGGTACAGAATGGACCTTTCCAGGCCACAAAAGAACACAGTAAACAACCTCTCCAAGTAAAATTTTCTATTTCTAAGAGCGATGATTTTCAGGTCTCCTTTGTACATGTTAGTATGGACTTTGACAACTTTTTTGAGCAAGCTTATAAATTGGGGCATAATATAAATGAGAAAATTAAGTAACAGTATGAAACATGCTATGTATATGTTTTAGTTTCCAGTTATAAAGGATATAAACAAGAGACTGTAAATGTAAAATAATAATGCCCTGTATGCATAATAACCATCTACACCACAAACCAATTTATACCAGAGACAAGCATCCATTCATACACACATGAACACCCAGGGCCAGTTTAAAGTAGCCAGCTGACCTAACCTGCAATGCCTTTTAAATGTAGGAGGAAACCAGAGCACCCAGAGGAAACCCACATAATCACAGAAAGAACACACAAACTGCACACAGAAATCCCCATTCAGACAAGAACCATCTTGCTGTGAGGCGACAGTGCTAATAACCACATCACTTCTCGCACTATCAGTTTGTTACCATGGAGCATTTGATCAACCTTAAATGTCCAAGAGTTATGAACACTTGCCACAGACAAGCCACTTCTCTCCAACTTCCTTACTATAGATGTTGTGTATAGGATACAGAAAGAACATTAATGCAGAAACTTCCAAAACACAATTCAAAATCTCCCCAAACACTGTCACTACAATCAACACTGCTTTGCATTTCAGTTCATCCACCACTGTGACTCGTAATCAGACTGTCTGCCTGCCGCTGCTCTGTTTATCAGTATATCAAGTGAGATAACAGATCAAATATTCCTCCTGTGCAAACCCTCAGTACTATCGATTCACACAGATTAATACTGCGATACTTGGAAATGAACACATTTAGCGAGAAAGGCACAAAGTGACACCATTGGTTCTTTAAATTCCACAGCAACTCTCACTGTTTCTCTTGGCCTCATTTATAGTCATCAATAAAATAAAGGGATAAATGCATCAGCAAACTGCCATGCTGCACACAGAAAATGAAGCAGAAATGCCACTTGCTCACTTGTTGAAAGCGAGTCGGCCTGTATTCAGATACATAGCTTTATTTCTCGCTGCTTGATGGCTTCATTT
Source organism: Porochilus rendahli (assembly GCA_039654305.1). Classification (NCBI taxonomy): domain Eukaryota; kingdom Metazoa; phylum Chordata; class Actinopteri; order Siluriformes; family Plotosidae; genus Porochilus; species Porochilus rendahli. Next base: position 17,334,557 of record JBCNYG010000002.1, on the reverse strand, counting down.
CAGCCATGTGCTCCAGCTTTAACTGGAGATGATGGGTAGAGATAACAGTATAGAAGATACTGTTATCTAGTATAGTATAGAATCTTTCCCACACGATGAACTCAGGTACTCTGAGGTCATTTTGTTCAGTTTTAAATACAGATATACCCTCATTATGTATATATATGATATACTCATCATACTTACGGGAGACATTTCTGACCATGTAGCAGGGTAGAATATTGAAATATATATTTTTTAGAATTATAATTTTCTTTCCAATCCTAAAGCAAATACCACATTGTAAGGATTTAACTGCCCACCCTCGATCCCCTTAAGCATAAGTGCATCTTTTTAAAGTCCCTCTCATGCTGCATGACAAGGGCAATGAGCCATATCTACCACCTTCCAGAAACATGAGCTCACATTGCCTGAAATCAGCTAATGTCACAGTCACTGATGGAGGACAGTATTCTATTTCTCACACCTAAAAAGAATGGGCAATTTTGTTCCCTTGGCAATAGATGACTGTGGCATTGCAATCATCTAACAAAATGAATAGTTTCTGAAACTTTATATCCTGATCCCTGTTTCTTTTTCTTTTATGCAGGAAGTTTACTCAGATTATTTAAGATCCCTTGTGTACAGTTATGTCTAGTATTTTCCTATAACAGCGTATCAAAATGTTTAATTCCATTAATTTTTTTTTTGCCATTTTTTATTGGTTATTGAACGTAATGTACATTTTAACCATTTATGTTGTTTTTTTAATCATTTCTTACATTCAATATCTGTCCCACTTTTCCTGTTTAGAGTAGAGGAGAAGCTGGAATCAATCCCAGCAAACTATGGTGGAAAGGCAGGGTATACCCTGAACAGCTCGCCAGACCACTGCAGGGCCAACACAGACAAACAACTTAGATTCACAATTATGGGCAATCCAGAATATCCAATTAGCCTAATGTGTTTGGTCTGTGTGAGGAGCACCCAGAGGAAACCCAAGCACCCGTAGGGAGAACATGCCAGTCGACAAACTTCTTGCTGTGAGGACAGAGTGCTCATCACTACGCCACCATTCACCTATCATTTACACGACAGCATTTAAACAGTAATTCCCTCACCATCTCTTTTTCTAATCTCTTTGTGTAAATAATACAGATAAAGCCTTACAGCTTGTCATGTTACAGGGAAATTGCAAAATGCAGCTCTGACTTTTACAAAGTGCTGACGCTGAAGACTTAATACTTCTTAGAGTGAGCTTTAAGATATCATTGTTCATTCACTTCTACAGGTCAAAATGTCTTTAATGAGTTTATTACTGGTGCCCTAAAAGGACCCTAAAAAGCCATGACCATGACTGGGCAATAAGAAGAAGTTCCATCATAAGGCTGATGAGCTGTCTAGATGTACTGATCTTCTCTTCCCACGTGACATCCTGAAAATGGTGCAGTACAAGTAAAAATAATAATTATGATCCTGTTTTGTTCCAATAATCAGTGCTTCATTTTGAACTGAAGGTACCACAGAGGGTCATGGCTCAGCCTTTAGTTACTTTAAAGACCTTGAGCAGTCTGACTCTATATAGCTGCCAATAAGCTGCCTGAGGTTGTGTATTATTACAGGTTCAAACTATAAAAAGATTCCATTGGGTGCAAAGCAGGTGTGTGTGGATACACACAGCCTGCACCACAGTAATCAATCATTTTTCGCTACACAAAAGAAGTGGCTTGTCATTCCATTACCCCTTTATCACATTCCTACAAACTGGAAGTTACTGTTACATCTTGTATTGACATAGTACAGTCATTTATACTCAGGAGCGTGTCTGACGTATGGACAGCTGAAATGCTAATCTGCTCATGTGAAACATCAGCCGTATTCAAACCACAGGCAGACCCATGCAGTTAGAGGAAACTCATCAACATGTTCTGATCAAGCAGCATCTAGATCGCGTTTTATCTGCAGAATGAACAAGGGGGCAACAGAGAAACAGACACCTGCATCCACCTGCAAATTTATAACCTTAGGGTATTTTTTGTCACCACTCTCACTCGCTCATGGGTGCTTAAGTGATGTGTGATCACGCACACTCTCCATGTTGCATGGTTCAATTTGTTCATAGATTAAGAGAATTTCTTGGGGTCATTCTTATCATGAACACGTGTACTGTTTACAATGTACATACACGCACACACAAAACACCTATTTCGGACATAAAACATAGTAGTTGGCCACACATAACCTTCTGAAAAGCTGACACTAAAGAAAAAACTGACAATAGCTGTAGTTACTGCCTGTTTCCTTTCAATCCTCAATTCCGGTGACTCCACATCATCAGGTAAACACAATCTCTGCTTTCCGTATGCAGATAATGAGCCAAGGCTGTTGTAACAGCCACCCTACAATATCAGCATAAAGTGTACACATACAGCATTATCTTCTGTATGATCTTATTCATCATGAATAATTAAGCAGTTATCATATGGGCAAAGGGGCATTTGTGGACTGGTAAGGCGGGTCCTATGTTCCTGTAGGACTAGCAATTTGTCTTTCACAGTTTCAACAAATTGCTCGCAGGAGAGCACACATGAGAAATAGAACCATTTATTATGCATTTCACTTGTCGCTGGATTTCATCATTTTCCAATTCTGAGCAATCCAATCTAGAAGTGTGTACGTGCTTTCTCGGGGGCAGGTTGAGGTAGGCTGCTACATTTTTTTCCCTAAACTCAGGTTGCTATTAGAGAAAGAAATTACAAAAGTTGCTACTTCCAATACAACTGCTTACTAAAAAAGTATTGGTTCAACAGTACTGAGTAGAAACATCTGAGTTTGAATACCAGTGCTGATATAAACACCTTAAAGCCCTGTCTCTCTTTATCCACAAATTCTGCTTTATAAGCATGCTGTTATTGGAGTGAAGGAACTATGGCCTCTGTACCTATGAAACCAGGATCATTATGACAATTGTGGATGCCAGCTCCTCTGAACACACACATACACACACACACATACATACATTTTATTTTCCAAACCACATTATCCTTTATTAGGGTCACAGATTGGCAGGAGCCCATCGCAGCTGACTCCGAGAGAAGGATTAGGAGTACACCCTGAACAGCCCGCCAAACCATCAAAGGGTCAACACACACCCTCACAGCCATTCACACTCACAGTCACACCTAGGGGCAATTTGGAATACCCATTTAGCCTAATGACGTAATGGTCTTTGGACTGTGGGAGGGAAATGAACAAAGAAAACCCCGCAGGAAACCTGTGCAAGCATGGGAAGAATAGGCAAACTCCACACGGAAACTCCATCACCGGGCATTGGGCTTGAACCCAGGACCTTCTTGCTCTGAAGAAGAAGTGCTAACCACTACACCACCGTGCCACCCTCACACATTTCAACGCTACCTTACTAGCAATGCTAAACACATTTATTCCCGTCATGCTTCAGATAGAAACATTTATATGAAAACATGAAAATATAATAGTGAGTAAAGCAGTCCTCACCACAGTGTGAACACGGTTGTATTTTCTGTATTCTTGCCGAGTATTCACCACCTCAGCTTTATAGCTTGTGTTTTCCCTTGGGCACCTCTTCAGATGCCTACTGCCCTGCCATTTTACAGATTTAAATGATTAAATCTGACAAGAATGAGGTGTTACTCCCCATAACCCCATGCAAATATCATGTTCAAAGAAGTTTAATTATTATGTTAAAGAAAGCAACATTAGCAGCCTTTTATATTTGATCGCCTTCTGAAAATGTAATAAAGGGAATATTATTTAACCCTCTTAAATGAAGCAAAAGGCCCAAATAGAGGCTGTTCCCATACAGAAATTAATCACTACATTCAGTGAGACTTCCCACCCCTGCTTTCAATATTCATTGCTCATGCCAACAGTCCTGAATCCATATTAGTAGTCATTTGCATGGAAATGAGTCAAAGTGGAAAAGAGGGAGGCAGAGCAGGACCTGATTTTGAGCACAGACTTGAAAAGGAAAGCAATGTTAGCAAAGTGGTTAAGGTTCCATCCAAGCAACCAAAAGGTTCTAATTTTAAATCCCTAAATGCCAGAGAGCCACTGCATTGTGTTTGCCCTTGGGCTAAACCCTGAGATGGTGACTGCTCTGCTAAGGACTTGGACTGAATTCTTTTTATAAATGCATCAGGCAAAAGAATACCTGTAAAGAATATGTGAATGAAAGGGTTTTTAAATGCAAGGCAACCAAGCGATGCAGCAGAAAGTATTCACTTTGACGTTTGTAGATTGAGAGTTCAGTTCCCGATGTGGACAGAAGACCACGAAAATTGGCTTTGCTATCTTGGTGTGTTCTCTGTTTCTCAAAATGACTGTAGCCAGTTGAGCTTGTGTGTATGTTTGAGGACAATCATCACTTTGCTGTAAATGTGTTCAGTGGCCTGGTTACATGAGCAGCAGTAAGAAACAATTAGGTGTCCGGCATCTGAGGAAGTCTACTGTTATCTCATTTGCTATGTGATAGTGCGAAATGGCAATGTGTACATTTGAAAGAATGCATTATGTTCATACAGCAGTGATTGAGAGTGAACAGGCAGAAACATGTGCACCGATACACAGGAAGAGTAATTATTATTATTTTATGCCAAGAAATAAAAAAATTAAAAGGTACACT
>JBCNYG010000002.1:17308823-17322761 GCA_039654305.1 Porochilus rendahli | reverse complement strand
GAAAGAGAAAAAATAAAATCAAAATTACATTAAAATGAAAGAAAAACAAACCCAGCAAACTGTCATCCGAACTGCTGCTGGAGAAGGATAAACGCGGAGCGGGTGCGTGCCTGCGCGTGCGTGCACGTGTTATTGTATGAGCTGAGCGCGCGACTGAGCTCCAATTTATGCAGACCTGTGCGAGCCGCAAGCCGCCAGCACCGCGCTGAGGGGAAAGCCACGCCCTGTGGCACACCATTGGCTCATCAGGTATGCATATGCATATTCAAACCGGCGTGAGGCGCTTCGGTAAAACTTCGTTCAGGAAGGCTGACACGTCTGTGGTAACACATGAACACCGAAATAATACTGAAGAGGATTCACACCGTGATGAACTCCGGCTGTGTTATCTGTGAGGAATTAACTCTTACATCTTCACAGGCAGTGAATACCACACTACCGTTTCCTGTCATGCTGTGGGTGTTTGTTTTAAACCGTAAATATTCGTGTAAACCGGTAAAAGTGTCCATTCCTACAAATTTAGCATACGAGCTAATTAACACTGTGCATACTGGTGCTCTCTCTCTCTCTCTCTGTGTGTGTGTGTGTGTGTGTGTGTGTGTGTGTGTGTGTGTGTGTGTGTGTGTGTGTGTGGACTGACCCACATAGTCATTCCAGATGTGTTGACTGTACATCACCTACAGTTTGATCTAGTGTAGAATGTAGAATTGTGTAGAATTTCTTCTTGATTTGTATTTCATCTCAATATAATTTATGTGCAATAGTGTTCTTAAGTGCAATTTAAGGGGGCCCTGAGTCCAAGAATTTCATTGCCAGTAGTGATGTTTCATTGTTACCTGTATATGACAAATAAACTTGAAACTAAAACTTGAAACTTGAATTAACACATAAACCGCACGAGGGCTGCAAGATCACTGCAAGAAGGTCCTGGGTTTGAGTCCCAGGCTCAATGAGGATGTTTGTGTGTAGAGTTTGCATGTTCTCGCCATGCTTGCATGTGTTTCCTCCTGGTGCTCTGGTTTCCTCTCACAGTCTGAAGAAATGTGCTTAAGGCTAACCGGCTAATTTGGTGTGTGTGTGTGTGTGTGTGTGTGTGTGTGTGTGTGTGTGTGTGTGTGTGTGCGTTAATTCTGCACACAGTACTCATTCTAACCCACTAAATTACTGAACCACTCAATCCAATTAGGGTTGCGGGGAGGCTGGAGCTCATCTCAGCCGACACTGGGAGATGGTGGACAGCTCGCTAAACCATTGTAGGGACAATAGTTTATTTTGATATATTTGAATATATTGTATTAATTCTGTAAGGGAAATTTTGGAAATTAACCCATCCAAAGTGAACACACACACACACATAAACATTGTGTGCCCGGAGAGCAGTTGGAGGTGAGGTGATTTGCTCAGTGGCACTTCAGCCAAGAAGGTGGAGGAAGGGAAGGTGCTGCTCACTCCCCTCCTCCGCCACAGATTTTTCCAGCTGGTTCTGTAATCAAACCTACTTCTCTAACTCAGTCTTCAACTTTTCGGCCCCAAACCTGCTTCTCTAACCATTAGGCCAAAGCTGTCCCCGACTGTACAATTATAAGTGTTAAATTCTGAACTCCAAAAATTCATGTAAAACTGTAGTGTCATTGATTTTCACACTTATAGTAAATGTAACTTTGCTGATGTTAATCTACAAACTCTGGAAGAGTTCCTTCACCACTTTAGTGTTATCTCAACATGGTATGAGCTGTATTAACACTGCAGATGTTCTTTGGTGTAAAGCCTGACCCCACATTCTCATTCCAATAGAAGTGGTATTAAGTTTAAAATAAGGATTGTAGCAAGTTGCTCTTAAGTGTCAGCAGCAGTGATATATTTATGTCCCACCTGCTCCTTTCCTCTAGGCATGCATCTGAAGAATCATGTGGGTTGCCAGATTGACTGAGAAGCTTTTGTGATTAAGCTATTTAAATTCCACAAATAAAACAATTGCTCTGTAAACTAATAATCTAACTATACTACTAATGACATACATAGACAAGTAGGCTACATATCTGGTTAATGATGAGAACATACTGTGCAGTATCTGCACTCTATTGCCTCACTCAGTCTACTAATCTACTGTGCACATCATCGATAACAAACATGTTTTGCTTATTCCAAGGAAATTACGCAATGTCTATCTTGTTGCATTCCTTTCTCAAAATATGACACAAAAACAACTGAAAAACAATCTGTCATACAAAATAAATGGTTATATTAAAAAATAGGTGTTGTTTTTGGGGGGTTGGCGTATGGAGTACCTAAAAGAAACCCACACAAGCACTGGGAAAACATGTAAAACCCACACAGACACAGGTCTAAATCTCAGGACCTTCTTCCCGCACTAACCACATCACTGTGCTGTCTTGATCTTCAGAAACACCCCTGGCAATTTTAAACTAAATAATTTGATTCATGCTCAAGATTGATATCAACTTGTCACAGTAGCAGCTAAGCAGGAATGTTTACAGGGACAAAACATTTCTGGGGTAGTTGTAGTAGAAAATGGAATTGGTGGTAACATTGTTTGGCCTGCCAAATATTTAAATTTTAACACAAATGCAGTATTAACTTTGTATATGTGTCTTTGTATGTCTTGAGTTTTGCTCATTTTGATCTGATTCTGATTTTAAAGATATGACTCACTTCTCCTGTCACATCAATCATTTTTATCCTACCCTTACCCACAGGATATGAGCGATTGCACGTTCTAATCTACTATTATGATGTTAACGCATATAAGACAAGTAGCTAGGTCACTACAGAAAAAAGTGACCTGCACTAAGCTTATGGCTAAAGCTAGTTCACTTCATTCTAGACTTTTTCCATAAAAATGAGAACTAAACGCATCTTTGTTGGTCAATTGTGTGGAACAGGCCTCCTATCCTTGGAGTCACCCGAAACTGGTGACCAGAAGTGCGGTGAGACTCTGTGCTACCTCAGTGTTAATTGGCTTTTCCAAAATCTAAAAAAAGGAAAAGGAACAGGAAACAGGAAATTACACATTAAACAAACAAACAAGCTTTTTTATTTTAGGTTTATATGTAGATATGTATGTGTATGCATACACACAAAAAGGACAATCACTCTGGTAGTTAACAAGCAAGCTTTTTTATCGGGAGAACTATATATATATGAAAAATATATATGGTTATAGGTGGTTGCCCACTCATCAGGGTATTTATTCATATATACAGGCACACACACACACACACACACGAGAAACTCGAAACATTTAAATATCATGCAAAAGTTCATCTTAAAAAGTGAAACTAATATGTTATTTTATCATTACACACAAAGCCTTAATTTGGTATAATTTTGATGAGTATGACTTACAGCTTACGCAAACCCAAAGTCTCAGAAAATTAGAATATTACATGAAATCCATTAAAGAAAAAGGGATTTTAAACACAGAAATGTCAGCCCTCTGAAAAGTATTATCATGCATATGTACTCAGTACTTGGTTTGGGCCCCTTTTGCATCAATTACTACCTCAATGCTATGCCTGTGGCACTGCTGAGGTGTTATGGAAGACTAGGATGCATCAATAGCAGCCTTCAGCTCTTCTTTTTCGGTCTCATGTTTCATCTTTCTCTTGGCAATGCCCCATATATTCTAAATGGGGTTCAGGTCAGGCAAATTTGTTGGCCAATCCAGCACGGTAATCCCACGGTCATTGAACCAGGATTTGGTACTTTTGGCAGTGTGGGCATGTGCCAAATCATGCTCGAAAATGAAGACAGCATCGACATAAAGTTTGTCTGCTGAAGGGAGGATAAGGTGCTCTAAAATGTCCTGGTAGACAGCAGCGTTGAGTCTGGACTTAATAAAGTGGGCCAACACCAGCAGATGACATGGCTCCCCAAATCAACACAGACTGGAAACATCACACTGGACTTGAAGCATCTTGGATTGTGTGCCTTTCCATTCTTCCTCCAGACTCTGGGACCTTGGTTTCCAAATGAGATGCAAGATTTGCTCTCATCAGAAAAGAGGACTTTGGACCACTGAGCAACAGACAAGTCGTTTTTTGCTTTAGCCCAGTATCTTAACAAGAGGAGTACGACATTTGAAGCTCATGTCCAGGATCCGTCTGTGTGTGGTGGCTCTTGATGCACTAACTCAGTCAGCTCCCCCACACTTTTGAATGGCCTTTCCTGACAGTCCACTCCTTGTGGTCATCCCTGCTGCTTGTGCACCTTTTTCTTACACACATTTACCTTCCACTTAACCTTCTATTAATGTGCTTTGATACAGCTCTTTGAAAACATCCGACTTCTTTTGCAATTACTTTTTGAGGCTTTCCCTCCTTGTGAAGGGAGTCAATGATGGTTTTCTACACAACTGCCAGGTCAGCAGTCTTCCCCATGATTGTGAATTCCCCTGAACCAGACTGAGAGACCATTTAAAGGCACAGGAACCCTTTGCGGCTGTTTTGGATTAATTAGCCTACAATATGGAACCTTTTCACAATATTCAAATGTATAATCATTAAAATTATAACAAAAAAAGGCTTGAAATATTTCACTTTGCTTGTAATGAATCTATATATATCTATACAGTTTAGTTTCACCTTTGAAGATAAATTGCTGAAATAAATGAACTTTTGCATGAAATTCTAACTTTTCCAGTTCCACATGTATGAGTTGGCATAAATATAGATAAAGTACTCAGGCAGGTCACTGTAGAAGTGCAGAAAAAATAATGAGTACGGTAAAAAAAATTTATAATATAATAATTTATATATAATATAATATATATTAATATATAAATGTATATATAATACAACCATACAATCGGCCCTGCGATGGCCTGGCGAGCTGTCCAGGGTGTACACTGCCCTTGCCCAGAGTTGGCTGAGATGGCACATGCCTTCCTCTGACCCTAATTATAATTAAGCGGTTCAGAAAATGAATGAATGAATAAACCCTACAGTTGATTTTATCTTGTATCATAGCCATAGACATAGCCATAGCTTTAGTGCTTGCAGGCTCTTTTTTCCATCTTTTTTTTTATCACAACTGGCACAGGTATTCTTACTTTTTCCCTACAACAGCCCTACTACACTGTTCCCACAGTATATTGCTGACAACAACATGCATTAGGTAAGTTCATAACCATGTTTTTTTATTAAAAAATAATTTATATAATATCCCTCTCATTAGAGGCATTGGTGTAACCCTGAGGCTCATTAAAGGCAGAGTGTTGAAAATGGTAATGCACTTTATTTTTCCTGGAAGGAGATTATGCAGGCAAAGCCACTGGCTATGCCTTGTGTTGGCATGGTACAATATAAAGGTCTTTGAAAATGTTTTTTTTTTCCCTTTGCTTCCTGCTTGCATGTGAAAAGTAACCTAGGTTCAATTGGGCAAATCTGTCAGCCTGTTATGCAGATACAACTTCAGACAGAGGCATAATTAAGTAGAGAAAATGTTGCTAGATGTTTAATTTGCTCCCACAGGAAGGTGTTGATGTTTGAGGTGGAGCCATTAGAGAAGTCATTCATGTAAATGCTCTGTGATTATATGTTTGGATGATCTCCTGTACACATTAAGCTCCAGTGATTTGAATAAGAAATATAGAGATGGGTCATACCTAATGGTCAGGGTAAAGTTGGAAACAAAGATACCCTTATCGCCTTGGCTACCATCTCATTTCTGTATCGCAACTCATTAAAACACAATTGTATCTACAGGAGAAGGCAAATACAGAAGTAATAATTTCTCTGAAAGAACAAGTGGCATGGTGGTAGAGTAGGTTTTGGAGGAGCGCTGGACAGCTTCAGGGTCCCAGGTTTCAAACCCGAGCCTACCATGTGATTTCCTCTGGGTTCTCTGGTTTTCTCCCAACTTTCAATAAGAATCCATTAGTTATAATAAACTGCTTTTATATTTAATGAACGTTTGTATGCAAGTTGCAATGCAATGGACAGGGTGGTTTCCTCGCTAGGTGTGTTTGTCCATGGTGCTCTGCGCCTAAATGAGACTGTTGAAATTTGGTCCAATAAATTGGTGGGTGATATTTTTTCCACCTTGTGTATGATTTGCTGGAATAGATGAGATATGTACTCATGCTGATGTTCAGCAATTTAAATCTAAGAAAAATTCATACCGGACAGATGTCTGGACAGTGAGACACAAATTAGGCTTGGCATGAAGACTATATTATGACACTATGCTGCAGGACCATGTCCTTTTAGCACTTTAGTCAGATATAATACACCAAACTGGTGAAAAAGCTGCCATCACTCAAATCTCTTCTGCCAAATATCTTCCTGATTACTTCCTGATTAGGATCCAGGACAGTCGGTCATGAAGATGAAATCTCTCTTTTTCTCTGTGTGACAGTAATTTTGATGGATGACAACTTTAAGTTTTTAACTGAATCAGGGGCCTTAGGACCATAATGTCATGTGTGCCATATTAAAGGTACCCAATCATACTCATTCCCAAGTTCACTTTAATAGCAAAAGAAGCTTATTCAAGATTCTAAGAAATATTTGTAAGCAATTACATATTATAGATTTGAGGTGAAAATGGCCAGAAAACCATGAGCTGACAGGTAGGATAATATTAGCTTAAATAATCACTCGTTGCAACCATGGTTAAAAAAAATAAAAATCACAGAATGCACAACACACTGAACAAAAACAGATGGGTTTTCAATTTTTCTTTTATTTTTGCCACCAATCTATGACTATAAAACGTGAAAATTTCAGGAGAACAGAGGTTTAAAAAAAGGTCAAGCTAGCCCACCAGACACCAATAGATTAATCTATGATTAAAGTCATTGAGGTCACATTTTTCCACCATTCTGATGGTTGTTGTGAATATATTACCATCATAGTCTCTTCACCTGTATCTACACGAGTTTATGCATTGTGCTACTTCCACCTGATTGGATAACTGAAAGTGTAGGTGCTCCGTGGGTATAGACTGATGCAACAAATCAACAACACATCCTTCATGAGCTTGCAGCGTGTAGATTTTTCTTCACCTCTGATTTGCCATAAGTCAGGGCATTACTTGATGGTACACCTGCTGTGAAGGAGGTTGTCTTGAGATTAAGTGCTTAGCAAAATACAAACACAGCACTATCTAGGTAGCAGGCTGGAATGAGGGCACTGACTTCTGCCTTGACACAGTTTGTGGAAAAGTAGAACTGGGAAAAAAAAATAAAATACACTGGTAACAGACACTGGTTCAGACACAAATTTTTTTTTTACTGACATTAAGTTCTGTATTCTGGTTTTGACATGGTTCTGTGTATTTTACCAAAACCTGCATTCTGAAGGCTGTGCATAGCATAAGCCCTGCAGTTTTTCAAGACTGAACTTGTTTTCCAGCACTTTACTCACCCTGCTCCCAAAGAATCACTGAAGAGCATACATGTTGCAGCAAATGAAAGACAGTCGAAGAGTGTTTTTAACACCATGACATAAATGTCAAACGTTTGAGTTCCAGCATTTTCCAAGGTCTATGGAGATAAGAAACACAAACAAGGTGGGGAAAATTATAATCTTGTAATGGACCAGAAAAGGAATGACATGGTAGCATGCAAATATGAAGACTATAGGGTCCAGTGGTTTCATGTTAGGTATGCTGAACTATTTTGAAAAGTATTGTCTACATTCCTCTTGTACGCTGCTTAAATGGCACATAAACTGTACTGTGGTAACACAACACATTCCAGGCATTCATTTTAGAATACTGGCTTATGCTGCATCTTTCTTTTATTATTAATATTTGTTGATTCTATATACTTATTTATTCTGCATCTGAAATGCAAAAAAAAAAATTAACACAGGTGTTAATAGATAGTTCTAAAATATGTGAACAATTATTCGCAGAAGGTGAGGTGGATGAAGCTGTATAGCTATTCAATTCAGTGACATCCTCAAGATCTACACAGGAAAGGAAGCTAATAATAAAAATCAAAAAGCATACTAAAATAGGGAGTTGATAGTGTATTTCTTGAATTTTTAAAAATTATGACACACCCGTGTGATCTCAGTAAACATGAGTGAGCTGATGCAGAGCTGTGTAACTGTGTCTACTTCATGGAAACATAAACTTAAACAACATTGTAATAGTTTATATATCTTAGCCATGACAGAGGCACGACAGGTGAGCTTTGTGTTTCAAATTTACATTTAATGCCCTTGGCAATCACCCTTATCCAGATCAACTAACTTTTCAAAAATCTCATTTCATATAACTGAGTGGCTTGATTAAGTACCTAACAGTGGCAGATTGGTGGTACTGGTGATTGAACACCTGACCTTCTGATCAATAATCAAGAGCATTAATTATTTCTTATGCAAGACAGGGTCATGAATTTATCTAGGAACAAGAGACAGCAACAACATTGTCTGAGAATGTCTCATTCTTAACTACACATATCAAAACAACATTGATTGAAACTCTGTGAGTACTTTGTACTTGTTGCGTACTTTGCCAATCATTCTCTCAGAGTGGACTCAGCGGACAGTGGTCTCACTGACACTGTCTTTTTATGGATGCTGAGATGCTTAAATCTTAAACCCAGGACTATAAACCTACTATATTTCTTATATAAACAGTGCCTGCAAATTTTATGTGACTGGGCAACAGTTTTACAAAAACAATATTTTATTTGTTTGTCACTTGGCCACCCCAACCACAGGAAATGAAAGAGATAAGAGTGTTCATGTGCTTTGTCATGTTTCCAAAATTAATATTATTTTTTTCATTAAGTTGAAGCGTCAGTGACTGAAGATTTTATCATGCCAACATTTTGTTCAACTTTGTCCTTAAGATGTCAGACCCTTTCATCTGTTTCTAGTTAGGTTCCCTTCTTAGCTTTTTATTTGACCTTTTATACGGTATATTGGTTCAGTGACTAGCTACTGTCTCATGTCATGCATATTGCTGCATCTCTGTATCTCTGGCTTAACTAAAGTCAAAATCTAAAATATTTCCATTTCCTATATGCAAGCTGCTAGCTTTATAAAATTACAGCTATTTCATGCTATTAATACTAGGTGTAGGGGACACAGGCTCAGGGGTTAGCACAGTCATCTCACAGTGAACTTAAATCGGTTAATAGGTTGGTGAGATATGGGCTTTAATAAATAAATGTCCAGAAGACTTTTGTTAATTATTAAACATATATTTGACTATGACTGAATATATCTCAGCTGACTCTGGGCGAGGACAGAGTACACTGTGGGCATCTCGCTAGGCCATTGCAGGGCAGAAACATGCTGACGGCAATGCAGCCTACTCTTTTTGATAAAAGCAATGGTTCTTTTAAATACCTCACACCACAGAGTGAGAGACATGGCTGGCCTGAACACACACATACATTCATTTATTCATTTTCTGAACCGCTTATTCTTAATTAGGGTCGCGGGGAGGCTGGCACCCATCTCAGCCGTCTCTGGGCAAGGGCGGGGTACCCCATGGACAGCTCGCCAGGCTATCGCAGGGCTACATATATATATATATAAAAGCAACTTGTTCATGTTTCATGTTTCTAAAAACATATTAGTATGCTTGAGTCTAGTAGTGTATTTGAATGTAATTGACATATTAACTTGCCACATCTGAGCTTAGTGTGACTTTACTCAGCCCTTTAATTCAACAGGAGGCATGTGAGATTACTGGTGTCTTTGGTCTCAGGAGAAAAACCAGACAGATGGACAACTTAAGCAGAACTCTCTCTTTAAATCAATGTGACTCCATTGCCCTCTCTAAGAAAATACAGAGGGGTTTGTTTGTTTGTTTTTTTGTTTGTTTGTTTGTTTTAGCTATTCTAGATCTTCGTTATCACTGGGTTGAAGTTACATTCATTATTGTCTTCTCATCATAACTTGCTCATTTGCCAAATTTCTTCATTCTACCTTTGGGGCCACAGGGGGCTGTAAAATAAATTAGCCAACACTTGGCGAAGGTGGGGTACACCCTGAACAGCTCACCAAACCATGACAGGGCAACACAGACAGAACCATTCACACTCACAACCACACCTAAGGGCAATTAGGAATAGCCAATTAGCCTAATGTACATGTCTCTGTACAACCATGCATGCACAGAGGAAACTCCGCACAGAAACATGTCAAACTTAGCACCTTTTTGCTATGAGTACGTCGTCAGTATGTCCACCTGTCCATCTGTAATCATTTCAGGCCTAGAACTTGTAAACTAAATGATATTCTTTTATCAAACTTGGGGATATTTTTACTTCAACTAGGCAGTGTAGTAGTTGTGCCTTTTGATATTTTGGGATTTCTGCAATTTATATTTTCTGACATGTGGAGGCTGGGGGGATATATCATCTACTGATTCGTCTTGTTATGAATATCTCCACAACAGCTTATGATAGAGGCTCCATGTTGGGCTAATTTGAAAGGGCTTTTAAAAACAAAACTAATTAAAAAAAAGTAATAAATTGATTTTTGTGTTACAAAACACATCTGATTAGAATGCTTCCTGAACACCTCCCTGAGTTCCTTCATGTCAAGCTCTTAATTACGAAACAAAATGCCTAAACTGTGAGACAGATTTCTCAGAAAGTACCAAAATAAAAACTGCTCTAATGAAATTTAAAAACAGTTCTGTCTCAATCTCTTGCTGACAAAAGTTATGAACTCAGGTGATGGATCTAAGTTAGAGGAATTTCAAGAGACAAACATTTGGTGACTGTGCTGACATTTCCAATTTAAGTACAACTAATAGTTTTTTGGGGGTTTTTTTCGGAAGAGACTAAAAATAAAAATTTAGTAGAAACTAACGAGTATAACTGTATGTAAAAGAAAACAGTTTATTGGTTACCTGTGATGGTCTGGCATGTCCCTGTCTTTTTTTTTTTATTTTTTTTTTACAAAACTTACCAACTTTACTTAGCAGGTTTTGCAAGTCATTTGCCTCATTTGTCCTTCTGAGAATTGAGTATTGTGTAAATTAACAGTTAGGCTTTTAATGTAATGATGACATTCATGATTCATTCATATTCGGTTTTCTTTTACATTAAAAGCAAGAGGTGTAACCCCTGTATCTCAAGGAGTCCCTCCAACACAAAAGCTATAGATCTGAAATCACTGATGAAGATCTAGCTGCACTTGACCTGAATTACATGAACTGGCACTTATTTATATTCAGTTCTTACAATTCAGAACATTTCAAACACCAGTCTTTTTTTTTCAGGTTATTATCAGACAGAGTGCATTTGTTAGCTGTGAACAAATTCAGGTAATTTTATTAAGATAAAAAATATGTAATACAAAATAGCAAGCTACCTGATTTTAAAATAAAGACGTTATCACTTAACCCCTGGCAAATGTACACAACTACTTACTACTTACAGTAAAGCTAGTACCAACCATAGGCATTTCCTATTATTAAACTGAGCTATGAAGGTATGATTAATTTATTATTTAGAGTGTATTCACAGCTCTGCAGTGCCTTTCATCAAGTATTCACCCCTTAAACCTTTCCACATTTTGTGGTAGTTAAACCTGGAATAATTCACTTAGAAATTAGACGGGTTTGATGTACACAATACATCTAACATTCAAACAAGCTACAAAATGAAATACCACCTTTAAAAGAATTTACAACTGCAAGTCTTTACACATGTGGATCCTGACATTTTTGTACATTCTTTAAAAAAAATTGCTCAAGATCTGGAATATTGAATGGAAACAGTAATTTCAGTCAGGCAATAGTCCACTTGCACGAATCCTTGTGCTTGACCCAGAATGTTGCTAGTCACATGGCTGCAGCAAGCTTTTTGTTGACAACATGCTTTCACCACCACATCTGTAAAGAATTTTCTTTGGTGGTTTCTTCTTTTGTGATAGGCACAATCAAGCTAAATTATATAGGTTGTAAAATCCAGAAACAATCGCCAGCACCATGGCCAACAGAAAAGGTTGGAACATTTTGGAAATTAATGAATTTTGCAAGGACACTTACTGGATGAGAAAGGTAGGATGGGCATTTATCATAACATTTGTTTGGAATGATAAAGCACAAAGCACAGTGCAACATCTAAGGAAAAATATTTTTACTTGAAATTTGATAATAATCAGAAAATGTTTTTGAAAATGATATTTGTCACTGACTGGGCCTTGATAATTTTGCAAGACAATTTGAAGAAACAGCGCAGCGATGGCCAGGCAATTTGTTCAGGGTGTAAATCGGTTTGGAAAATAAAATGAAGATTAATTTGAAAAGCACTGGTTACATACCTCTGCATAATTAAAAGAAAATCAGTCCCAACATGTTTTGAGGAGATCCAGTTCACCAGAGGTGTAAGACAAACAGCCGCTCCATATGTTGAAATGACAGCATCCAAACATCCCAGTTTACCAGAACTCTTTATGCCTGAGAACCCCCAGATCTGCTCCTTTAATTAATAAAATATTATTTAATGAAATATATTATTAACAGAATCCTTGACTAAAGAAGCTGCACTTAAACACTGAGACTGTGATGGAACACTGTTTTCTAACAATTGAAATTTGTTAGGAAACGCTTCGCCCCAGCAGTTGTCTTCATTATTTGCGGTATCAAAAAGTACTATGCCCCACTGATCTACGAAGGCATGGTGGCTTATGAAAGGTGAGAAGTTTGCTAAGATACTGTGATACAAGAATGTCCAGTGCTTCATAGGTCAAAAGTAGTTTTTCATACTTGATGCCAAATTTATTTGGAAGCCATTGCAATGCAGATAAGATAGGGGTGATGTGTTCATCTTCTTGAGGTAACAAAAGCATAAAGAAGTTCTCCAGAATCATGCAGTGACATCATATATCTTATCTTAGCAATATGAAATAAAATGTCATATTATCTACATAATTTTCAAATGTAAGGCTGGGGTCAGAAAACAGTTCTTGTTGCCTGTGGATCAAAAACAAGTACTTCTGTCTTTGAGAATTTAGTAAGCATCCAGTGTCTTTTACACATTCGTCAACATTATTCATCTGGTGTCTCTCATCTTTGGACTGTGGAAGTGACCCAGAGTACCCAGAGTAAATCCACACAGGTACGGGTAGAACATGATAGAACCCCATAGAAACACCCTTACTAACCATGGGGCTCGAACCCAGCGTATTCTTGCTAACCACTATGCCACCATGTTGCCTGTAACAATACGTTCCAGATTAGAAACAGTGAACCGAAATTTACAAGACAAAATTAGCAACCATGACTCAAAAACATAAAAAAAAGCCCACACAAACGTGGCCTTGTGCCTTCTGCCTTTGAATTCATACTTCATTTTGGTGCATGGTTATGATCAGACAACAGGCATGATAAAGCAGCTGTTCTTCCAGGTTTTATGCCATTTCATTTGGTTCAAATGAATTTTAGAGATTATTCCCACTGGACAGAGGATGAGTAGCCCAGGATGCAATAATGACTTTATAATGACAGGTTTAATTCTACTTCTGTCAGGTTGCCAGTACTCTGAATTAGCTTGGAAGAAAGCTTATTTCAATCAGAAGTCTGTATCTTCGGCAGTATTAACTTTTAGTACACTGCCTTACTGAATTAGATTTGTTTGTATATCTATGCAGTCTCTGGCATAAACAATCCAAGGACTAGCAATGACATACAAATTTGTGTATGAATGGCCCTGAAATTGTGCCTGTCCCTGTTTTCATTCATAAAATTACACTTTTTATTGGTTGTTCATTGGTTGATTAATAGCAATTATTAAAACCACTAAAGTTTAGTATTTATTTATTGGTCCTTCCTACACAATGTTCAGTGCTATGGCTGGTTAGACAAAATAATTTTTTTAAAAATTACATAATTTATTAGGGCAGTGGAGGCCTGGTGGTTAAGGTGCTGGATTACTGATCCCAAGGTTGGGGGCTCAAGCCCCACTATCAGCGGGTTGTCACTGCTGTCCCCCCAGTG
>JBCNYG010000002.1:17246967-17259943 GCA_039654305.1 Porochilus rendahli | reverse complement strand
GCAATGGTTCTTTTACATGCCTCTCACCACAGACAGTGAGAGACATGGCCTGCATTTGATAACCCAGTTAGCTGCACCGGGGAGTGTTTTATAAAGTTATTTGAGATTTCACTGAAGAAACTCAGAAACTCAAAGCAGTAATGATTTTAAAATTTAAATAAAAGAAAATCATTCCTTTCTCAGCATCCAGTGGATAAAACATTTATTTCGCTCAATTTTATCGGACATGGTTACGTGCCTCAATTTCTATCCTCTCATATATGACTTAATTACAGGGAATGACTTAACAGCGGTTTTCCACTGCGTAATTCAAGGTCTTTAAATTTCAGGGTTTCCTATAAACGCAAACTTGCATAAATATATACACATAAAACATAAATTAAATATGCAGCAACTATCCATTTTATGGGGAAAACCTTTAATACTGCACCCTGGTCCAATCCAAATCAGCCAATGATGTTAAAGCAGGTCAAGGTGAGACAGGTCAAGCACTTCACTTTGTCGGTGCCTCCTTATCTTAATTGTATAATTTCTATTTTTTTATGCTACACTTGTACTCATTTAATTTGCATCCAATCAAAGCCTCACTAGAAAGCATGTCCTGTCCTTGCAGGCATCACTTTAGCTCAGCCACTCACACAAACCAGTGTAACAGCACAGTGTTCCATTGTAAAGTAAAAACACTTCCTGGTACCATAATTTACATATTTGCCACACCATTGGCTAAAAAAAAAAAAATTCATTAGCATTGAGAGAAAAGGCCATGAGCCACTAACAAGAAGGCTCATATGCCTTTGTGAGATATCCTTGCAAAAATGCTGCTGGGACTAGCAAAGGCTTCACACACAAAGCTGATACACAGCAAGTGCAAACAAAGATTGTCACCTGCCAATGGCCACACTAACGTTTGTGGTTAGAAACTATTATTCAAAAACACAATCAACTACTTCTATTGATCACACCATGCTCGAATATTGACTACTCCATCACCAATCAACTCGTGATCCAAAGTTTTAATCACAAAGCCAGGTCAAAGTGAAACACGCATCTTCCTAAAATGCCCAAGAATGAAAATTTTAACAATTTGGTTTAGAAAAGATAAATAAACATTAGCTTTCCTTTTATCTCTAGTTAACCAGATAACAATGCTTGAATGCCTTGGGGGTTACTTACTTTTCAAAGTCTAAAATAAGTCAACTCCAGAAACTTTGATGTCAAACAGTGGCTGGATTGAATATATATTGTAGAGATTTAAGGTGCCTAATTGCTTTCCAGCCATATAGGTAAAATACAGTGTCCTCTCACAAATCAAATGTTATCAGCCATTACATTCTGAAACCATTTTCTGACTCCTGTACACAAGTACATACACCTTATAAACCGTACACCGGGCTTGGTGATCTGGAAAACGTAACTGTAGCATGTATGCATGCCTGCTGTATTAAACAAAAAAACAAACAAATAAACACAAACAAATTAAAATAGGGCTACATGACCAAATTTGTTCACATACTCACAGATCCATTTGCTTGCTTATAGAGCTTCAGCTTACACTTCAAGGCATACTAACGTTCATACTCCCCCCTTCAAGCGCTACCCTAGTTTTATCACTCTTGGAATCAAATGCCTTCTTCCATTTCTCACCACTTGATCTTGGCCTTTTCTATGAATCCTTTTTGTGTTGCCGCTTGTGTTCATGTTGCATCTAATTGTTATCAGGTTTTCCTCCAGACTGTTCCTCCAGTAACACGGATGTATTGCAAACAGACACAGAGCCAAAGCAAAAATCAAACAGGTGATTGAGAGACTAATCACTGAGCCAGGGTGGTTTCATTAGGAAACATTTCTAATCACACAAAATTAACTGATGGTCAAATTATTTTTACAAGAGAAAGACCAATGAAAAATGGACAGTGCAGAAAAGATGCATGAGACAAACTTCATACATCATAGGCCCCCAGCTTTAAACTCAATAAACCCTTAATCTTTGGCTCTAAACTTCACTGCAATCTGGCATAACCAAGAAGGTAAAAAAGTGCAAAGAAAAGGCAGATAAAAGTAATGACAATGCAATATTTTTTTTCCCCCCACTGGTCAAATCCTTCTTAACATGTCATGTCAGCTGTGTGGGATTTAGAATGTGCTCAGTGCTTATAATTCCCCACAATTATTTTCTGGAATAAATCCCTTGCTGATATGGTTTGTGTTTAATGGGTGAAGAGGGCATTTTAATTAGGCCTACATGACTGATAACTCCAGTTTTACTTTTGCCCCATTCATTAGCTGCCTTCACGTACACAAACAGTGAACCACACACAGCTATAGGCCAAGCAAGTTCACAATTACTGGGCTTAAAACTTATAATCAAAGAAAACTGAAAAAGTTTTGCTTAAAGGAATAGCTGAGCTACAGTTATTTACACAAACATTCACAAACACAAACATTAGGCCCAGGTATGCTGATGTTTACACTTACTTTCTGCAGCGATATGAACAGTAGAATTGGTCGACCAAAGTGGATTTTCATTCCATTCCAATATATAGCTTGTATAAACTGGAATGAAATATCATTCTTCCAGGACCATGGTGTAATAACATTACACAACAGTAAGAGACAATAAATACACAACACCAGCTGTAAATTAATATATTTGTAGCATCGCTGCAATACATACAAAATGTTTAAGTTTAATTCAGCAACACGTTTAATGTTCTATAATGTAATAGCTAAGAGAAGAAATGAAATGCAGTCATCTGAAAATACATACTCACTATTATCTGGATTGTTATAAGCTTAGAATGGCCCCTTTATAGCTACATATGCTGTGCCACTACATTAACCCAGAATGAACAAACCTTTGTGCTAACATTTTTAGGTGTGGCAGTGTAAATCCAGAAGATACAGCTGGGTGAAAACGCAGAATTTTTGGTTTAGGACGATTCACATTAAAACTAGCTAATTAACATAGATCCAAAAAAGTTACCAGAATGTTTTCATGAGAACCCATGTATGCACATGCACACTTCGCAACAAAAAATACACACAAAAACACTGACAAAACAAATTCAGAAATTTTACTTTTAGTCCATTTCAACCGACCCTAAAAGAAGCAATAAAAGATTAAAGGAATACAAGAAAGAAGAGAAATCAGTCTTTGCTGTTGCTGGGTAACATTTGAGAACCCAAATTTAGAAAATCGGAGGATCACGATACTTATTTAACATGATTAAAAAGAAATGTAAATTTAACTAATTGGAAGTACACAACTGGCACCTGACGCCCACCATGGGTTCTAACACATACAGGCTTATGCATTCAGGGGCTTATGCATTCAGATGGTTGCAGTCAACTGAACCCTACATAGAGGGCCTTTAAATAATTTAGTAAAAATATAATGCGGTAGTATCAAAACCATTTCCAGTGTTCAATAAGCAAATAATATTCTAAGAAAGAAAGTGATTTTGGTTTCAAGATGGTATTGTTACTTTGAACTCAGACACCCTTCAGCTCATTTTCATACATGTGTAGGCTTGGGGAAAATTGTCAGATGTCTGAAGCTTAAAAAACGAGATTTGCTTGAGGTTTTTTTTTTTTTTGGCAATCTCAACTTGGAAGAAAAGCAGTTTGCTGAATAAGAGAAACAGACACGCCTTACTCATCTCACTTATCTGTATATTTAAATCCAGATATAATAGTGTTGGTATATAAAAATAATGCACACCAGGGCAAATACACTACTTAAACCTCAAGTTTATTTAATGATGAGTGAATTTTTTTTTTCAGTTTATAAGAAGATTTACTGTTAAACATCCATGAGACATGTCAGCTCCTGTTCTTATTATAATTGCACAATCATTTCCTCACAAGCCCACCCTTCTCCTCCTTTTTATGGGCACAGCTTGTTATTATACCAGGAAATTAGAAAGCAAAATTCCTCTGTCCTGAAGACTCTCTCATGCTGGGAAAATTATTACAATGTGCTCACAATGGAGACTCTTCATAAATGGTAACACAAAAGCATTACTACATGAACAAATAATCTTCGGTAAACCGTTTTTAAACAGTTTATTAGTCTTGCACTGATTCTGTGAAACATCCATTAGACAAGTTCCTGTGTATGAGCTGTTGCTATAGAAACTACAACTTAGAATGAGCAGATTCATTCACTTGTTACGCTGACACAACCAGCACCAAGTCACCTTTTTTTAAACAAGCCTTAGCACTGTATCCTGCATTACTACACAAGCGACCATTCCAAAAACCTTTAGAATTACCATGATGGAAAATGTTCACTTGGGTTTAAGACTTGTAAAATGTAATACCTCTTAAACGAAAGTTTAAAAAGAAACAAAAAGAAAAGAAGGTGGGACAAACAGAGGTAATCAGATATTGGTCATGGGTGGGACCATATGTTCACAACGTTTTCACAATACGGTGCTCAAGACAATCTGTAGTGTGTGACAAGTGTAATTATATTTGTTGCTAGACATTTATTAAAAGCAAAAATTATATTAATTATATAAATTTACAAACGGGGTCTAAAAAGTCATCAAATCCAGCACCGAGGTCTCTAATTTAGCAGCCCTGAAGCCACATTTGGGACCAGGAATGGCTGACGCTCAATGAACGTCACACTCTGATCGAGGTGGTAAGTAGCTACACTCTATAGCCAAACTATGTTAAATCTGACCATATGGAAGAAAAAATTTCAAATGTCATTCAGCATCAAATACCCCTGTGCATACAGCAAGCTCCATGAACTCGTGATCTGCCAAAGTTGGTGTGGAAGAACTTGAATGGCATGCACCTTGACCAAAAATCCCAACATTTGGAATGACCTTCAACTACTTCCAGGGTTCATCATCAGCACCTAACCTTAAAATAATGCCCTTGGGGCACAAACCCCAAAACAAAAATGTAGGGAAACTAAAATCAAAAATCAATTTCAGTAAGACCAGGTGCTATCATGAGCCATGTAACAAATTAATATTAGCCTATGCTTTCAGAATGGATTGTTGAACTGCATACATTTGGTTAAAGGTCGAGTCTTACATATTTAATATTTAGTTATGTTTTTGTTGCTAATAGTTCATGGTGACTAAATAAATCAAACCTTTCAGTTTCAACATTTAACACAGCTGCACAGGCTAAACTAGGTCACATCAGGTCATGCGGTAAGTGAAACGTCATACACTGGGCTCGGCAAAAGCGTGTTGAAATGAAAACATGCACGGTATGAAAGAAAATGGTCCTCACATGCAGAAAAAATGGAAAACCAGAGACGTATGCTCAATGGAATTTAGTAGCAAGTCCGCCGAGGATGGGGTTTTTCCATAATGTTCCCCTGAGAGGACTGCATCCCCAAATAACAATCACAGCGTTCAGGTGGGCTTGAGTATAATTAAGGTTTGTGTATAATTAAGTTACACAATATGGGGTTGAAATCTGATCACAGACGATGCTCACCATGCAGTGTTTCCCAGTCGCTCTTCCCTGTCGTCTTAATCCTCTTCACTGAAACATGACCCCAAACCTTCCTCCATGGGTTCATATGTGAATAAAACATTCCCTAAATCATGTTTATCAATGTCAGACTCACTGATATCGCTCCAATAGTCGTTAAACTTACTAGAAACTTACGAGGACTCGCCCTGTTAACAAACCAGTGAGACCAGATTATGATGTAGCAGATCACATGACCACATTTGCTGCGTTTTGGAGAGCTAATGCTGCTCGCTCAAAAAAACTGGATTTATTTCTTTATCTACATACTTTCTTGTTTTGATGATTTCAACATTCCTAGCAGGTAAACTAACATTTTTAAGCATACTTATATCCTATGTAAGACTGTACCTTCTAATAACAAATGTACATCCAGCTCAGAATCTGGATTCTGGATTCCAGAATGACTGGATGCCTCTGTGCAGTCACAACAAGTTTTCAACTCACTCACTGCATCAGTGCTTATTGAAGAGATGATGAGTCTCCTGTTTAAATTTCCTCAGGTCAGGAGATACAGCTTGCTGCACATGATAATCAGATTGAAAACTAATGCTACATCATAAATTATAAATGCTGTAGATTACACTATTAATACGGGGCAAAAGTTCAAAACAGAAAATTAGTTTAAGATTCATTATAAAAATTAGGAGATAGCCTTTATGATGCAAATATAATCTTAATGGCTATAAAGATTTACCCTGCCCTTTAAAATAAGGAGTTTTATATGCAATTTATAATGCTAAAACTAAAAAATAACTACATTTTCATCACATTCAACGATAGTTTGAGAAAAAAATACAGCGATGTCTTAAACTTTGTCAATACACAACTGTGAATTCTCAGATTTTCCCATTAGCTGATGTAATGTGATTAAAACTGGGCTTTCCCTTCACACAATGGTTCTGACAGAGCAGACGAACACAACAATAAATGATTAGTCTCCAAGGCTTACTTCTTTTATAATCATGTTTCATTATACTACGTGCGGAGAACATGACAGCACGTGTTCTACACGTCTCAGCATCAACATATTTCAGTTCAGTCACAAACGAATGGATTAAAAATCCTACTGCTGCCTTATATATTAGCAAACTTGTGCATGTAAAATACGCTTGCATACCATTCGTATCTTTGCACTCCAGTAGTACCAGTGCCTTAGATGTTCTTGTTGCACACTGCAGCACCCGGAGAACAGCTGGGTGTAAGGTTCAGCCATGAAGGTGGAGGAATAGGAAGGTGTTGCTCACCTCCCCTGACACCACAATTTCCAGCTGGTTCCAGAACTGAACCAGCAACCATTTAGCCCTAAACCCACTTCTCTAACCATTAGGCCACAGCTGCACCCATGTTACCTATCCATGTAAAGTACCTGCTTTAATGGGACTACCCTTAACCTCAGAGTACATAGAGTTAATTTCATGTGAATGTATCATTTTCTACATCGAGACAAACTCATAAATCTGCCACACAACCATTTTTACTGCAAAGTGGTTTGTGTTGATTGGAGTAGATTAAAGCACAATATCACTGAAGGAGGACACTACCTTGTAAAAGAAAAATGCACAAGGCAGTAAAGGAAGCATGCAATAGACAAGGGGATAATAAACCTACCACTGCGCGTACACTGTCTCATGGGATTCTTTTTTTCTTTCGGATTTCAGTTTAAGTCAGAAGATTTGTTTTGATATGATTCCTTGTTTCAGTAAAAAGAGACTGTGACTGAGCCTTCCACATAACAAGCTTCATTCTTGTTCCTTCCATGAGCAATGCAAAAATTAAATAAATATAAAAACATAAAGCAACAATGTTAATTAGCATTGGAGCCTAGAGCATCTAATGAAAATATGCTACATTCCGTGCACCCAATGTGTCTGGCCCTGCATATACACAAGGGACTAAAACATCTGAATGCACGTCCCAGAAGTCGATTTCAATTACAAAATGTAATTGTCAAGTTATGTTTTGTAAACAAAACATAATACATTAGAGACTGGTAGGTTGTTATTATGCTCACACTTGTAACAACTCCATCAATATGATGTGGCCACAATACAAACATCACCAGTTTCACATCATCAAACAGTGGTGTATAGACAAGATAAAGTGCTGAGTTTAGGGGCCGCGACCCTAGACACTTACTCTAGGCAGTGTTTTGTGGAATTTCATGGAAAAAGTTCTACACTGTAAATTCAGACATTACGAGAAAGTACCAGAAATCCTGATGTAGTCCACTGTGTTGTAAACAGTGTAGAGTTTCAGAATGCCATTTGGATCTACTAAGAGTCACCAGACATTCCCATCAATGAAAGTGGTCACATGCTCATGCCAGTATGACAGTCAAATGATAGATATGAAGATCAAATAAATGACACACTAACATGAATGTCTGGCAACCCTTAAAAGATTCTTGGTCAAGGCTGTGCTGGTAGTTGGATGTGGGATGTTTCAGGGCCAAAGGAAGGGGGTTGGCAGACTTTTAAAAAGTCAGAGCTAGACACAAAGGAATGAGAAGCACTGAAGTAAGGAACATGATTGGGTTAAAAATAAACAGTGAGGAACTAATCCAGTCACACTAACGCATACATAGTAACTTACTCTAGGAGTGTGCGTATACACACACACACACACACACACACACACACACACACACACACACACACACACACACACACACACACACAGTATATATATGGTAGAATGAATTCTGTCTCCTTACTTTTTCTATAATATGCAATAAATAATAGCTCCAGTTATAATACTGAGGACATGAACACGTGTAGTGCAATACGTGAGACAGCTCTGACCCTAATGAGGACTGACATGTCCCACTGGTGCCCCATAGTATCCTGCTGCTTTGGAGCCCCCATCCCCTAAGCCCTGACAATATGTATTTTTTTAAAAAGTCACCCTCTAGTCTTCATAAAAAACATTATCATGAAAAGCGTTTTCATGAAAAGCAACTTGGTACACAATGTTTCAGGTCGTTTTGGGAAGTAAAATCTCTTCATACTGAAATCTGCAATGCCCACTCCACATTAACAATCTCAGAACATTCTGTTTTGTGTAGGGCCTCCATCTCACACAACCTGAATGACTTCATGGTAGACTACAGCAGATCATTTTATTCATTCTGGCGATCAACCAGCATTATCTCATAATTGTTCAATGCTCTTTAGTCGGAAAATGTGAGAGCCTTGCTTTCCGGGAAGGTGCGGCTTGCATTCTTTGAAGTTGAAATCAACCAATGGGTTAAGCACCCAATCATTTCAACTGAATGCATTTGTGAGATGTACATCACCAACCAAATGTTAGCATAGATTTCCTTGGAGGCACAAATGTACATGGAACAGAGACTCCCACAAATAAATCATAGTTACAACCTGTAGACATCACAGATGCTCACATTTCCATTGGATTCTGATGTTCAATTTATTGGGGAAAAAGTAGACTTTTAATATATTTGAGTGATAATAAGGCTTTGAAACCCAAAGCCTGGCTCCAAATTAGACCTGAATCCGAAATTTTGAGTACCTATAAACAATCATTAATTGAATTAAAAAAAAATTGCTGATCGGTTCTGTTATAACCCTTTATAAAAACTGATTAGGAGTAATCAGGAGATGACATATCATATATGTCAGACAATGACATGACAGACAGATATACTATTGACTAAATCCCCCTAAATTATTTGCCAGGCTAAATGAAAAATTATATTGTCAAACAAACAAAGGCTACATATCTGTAAGCTATCCAAAATATATGGTGTTAGAACGGGAGAATTGCGGTTGCATCAATGGGATTTCAATAGAACAAGTCTGATGTTGTTTGTTTGCTGATTCAAACAAACAAACATAAAACAGACTAATTAAAATAAAAGTGGTTTTCACACATGAATGTTTCATACTTTGGCTTCAGACTTGAACGCTACTAATTATGAAATAAAACCTCAGACATCTGAGGATGCTCTTTACTCATTACGCATGTGTTGAAGACTGGTGTGGCATAAAATACAGATTCTCATTACCTCTTACCTTTCTGTGGGAGGAGCCATGAAATTGTGTGGCATCAAACATTTCATAAACATCCAAGGAGGGAAGAGTGTGATCCAATGAGAAGTTATGACTGGTGTAGGAATAATTTGTGGAAGGTTGTTTTGTGTAAAGATGTTGGTAAGATGATGATGATGATGATGTTGGCATGTTGCTATGAAATTCCCCAAATGATCTATTACTGAACTCCACTCCAGACATGGTGGTCATATTGTAATCTACATGGCTAGTAGTGGTGACCAGTTGATCAATGTATTTGTGTCCTTGGTGCTGGGGGATGGGGTGGATCCCATTTTGAGGGCCACCATTATCCATAGGTTCATGTTTATATGATAAGTGGGACTGCATTTGGTTTTGGCACCAAGTCTGCTGAAGTTTACTGGGTTCTGGAAACTTTCCATTAACTTGTGAGACATCCTCCAGAGTTTGTAGCGGGACCCAGTGACCATTCTGAACATCAGCTACTGCATTAGAAAGCACTGAAGTGTGTTGAGGGAACAAAACCTTGTCTTGCTGTGTCTCAGGAATCGAGCTGTGGCATTTTTCAGTGCTTAAGTGCTGCTGCATCTGCTTAGAGAGATGCAGAAAGGGTGATGATTGTTTGGCAGGTCGAAAGGGTAAAAATGAACTTGAAACCATCATAGAAGTTGAATCAGACATGAAGGGGGAGTTATGTGGATTTGAGTTCTCTATAGGGTCCACAAGATCTGGGGCAGTGAAAGGAATAAGATCCCCATCGCTTGTCCTGTTGTCTAGTGAATCATGGACATAAGACAGGATCTCATTATTAGTAAGGAGATTATTGAGGGAAGGAACGAATTCCGGCTCCATTTCCACCTGAATCATCCTCTCGTCCAGAAGCAGTAGCTCCAGATCCTCTGCATTCAACCCCAAATTTTCCAAAGCGTTAAACAATTCACTGTTTGTGCAGTTTTCTTCATTTTCCAATGATAGGGAATCCAATGTAGCCAGAAGGGGGTCGAAACTGGTTGGCACATTAGAACTGGGAACTCTGGTTACACTTAGTAGTGCAGAATTCCAGTTCTCACTTTCCACTAGTGTAGAAAGGGTGCTGGTCTCATCCTGTGTGCTATACACCCTATTGTGATTTGATACTTTAGGCTCTGATGTAGGTTGGCAGACATAAACTGACTTGTCCTGCCGCATCATTGCACCGAGCAGGGAGCTGGGGTCCACCTCATCTTTTGACTCTTTGTCTACTCTGGTTTTCTTGGCCTTCCCACTATTTCCTTTGGAGGTCATGTTATCAGAGAAGCCAGGGATGGGGAAACTGGTCTGATACAATAAAGCTTCGCCGGTTGCAAATGTGAAGGGGAGGTGCATGGAGCGTTTCCTTAGATGTTCACCTCCTTCTTCCTCCCTGTGCACAATGTTAACATAAATGATAAACATAGGAACTAAACTACTTATACCTAAAAGAAAAATCTTTTTCTCACACAAGTAAGAATTTATCTTACTCATATTTCTATTCTAACTCACCCGAGTGGCCTCTGAGTGGCGATGATGTAATCAGGTTTGCCATTTTTATACACAAGTCTAGCGTTGGCCTGCACCCATTTCCACCGATTTTCCTTGGTGAGAAGTCGAAACACAGTCAGGCCACTTTCACCCATCTTAATCACTATGGAAACACATTTCAAATTGGTTAGCCTCCATTTTACATTTCTTAGATTTTATTTAGCACTGCTTGTAATTTCAAAAATATGTGGATGCCGTGTTGAAACCCCATGTGTGCTTCTTGCACAAACTATTGTTTTTTTACCTTGTCATTCAGAGTTTAGTACATAGTACATGAATATGTTATGCTCTATAACAATATTTTAGTATATACTACACAAGAACACAAGCTAAACAAGCTAAAACAAAATTTTTAATCGTGACACAGAAAAGCAATCAGATTGTGAATATACTAATATACTAAAAATGATCAAAACACAATACAGCTTTAAAGAAATCTGGATGTAGTTTTAAAATAAGATTGATAAGATTTACAGTCTGACAGGACTGGAGTGGAAGAACTCAAGTTATAAGTTACATCCTCCAACTCCACCCCATCCCCCGCTTTCCCCAAATCATTTTCCCCCCACCATGTTACAGTATGTCTCTCAGTTTTCAGGATATTTTCCAAAAGTCAAGTTCAACTTATCTACCCGAGCAGAGTGCTTCTATACAGCTTTGGATGCAAAAACAAATGAGTTATTTCATTCTTGATCTTTTTTTGTTCCATTAAACTGATTTAAGAATCAAAGCTCAATCTTGCTCAATCTCGTCTCATCGGAGAGACACCAAACTTGCTACAGTCCTGACAACAACTACCCCAACACATTACAAGAAATCAGCTATGACCTGCACTCCTCTCTATCTTGCTTTTCCTTCTGCTGTTTTACTTCCATTGGATGCATTTCTGGCTACATTGAATAAAATGGTGATTTGGAAGTAAAGTCGTTTGGCTTGGTCACACTTTATCAAAGAGATGCCAAACTTCATGTCATACCTCAGACTGCCTCACCTGACACAGAAATCCATCAGGCCTATGCCACAGATGTCTTTTTTAACACAATGGCGCAATCATATCATAGTTGTATAGCTCAGCCATGGAGAAAATAAATAAATCTCCCGTTTCCCAACTTTGGTCTGGAGTTAAAGCAGGGAAGGTTAACACATCTTTCACTCGCTAATTTCCACCTTCATTTGTATCACCTGGCTTGTTAGTTTAATTATCCGCATAACAAGTTCATGCTCTGTGCTCCTGGTAATGTTTGTAATGTCCCATTTATGTGGATGAAAGTTTGTCTGCCTACCTGCATTATATTGTGTGTTTTATATTCTGTGTGAGTCTGAGTGGTGGTCTATGAGCCTCTATTTTTAGGAATTCAATTTGGTTTTTAATGACAAATATTTTTTTTAATTGCTTTTTTGTAAAATAACAAACTAGCCAGCCACAAATCAGCATCAGCTTACTTACATGGCAGCCTTATTAGGTTCCCTGTGGTATGGACATGGGACGACCATCATCATGTGCAATGCCTATGGAGTTCCACTTAGGAGTTTTGCTATTTATTAAATAAATTGTATCTAATAAGGTGTATGAATTAATTTGAATGATATTGACTGAGTTTTTTTTGTCCATGTTTATTTTTCACACAATCAGGAATCCCCTCCTCGAATCGCCACCTTATCGTGGTGGAGGGGTTGCGTGTCCTAATGATCCTGGGAGCTATGTTGTCAGGGGCGTTATGCCCCTGGTAGGGTCACCCAAGGCAAACAGGTCCTAAGTGAAGGTCCAGACTAAGTGCGGTTCACAAGACCTCTATGATCACAGTTATTTCAAGGACACAGTTTCCCTTGCCCGGATGCAGGTTACCGGGGTCCCCCCCTGGAGCCAGGCCTGGGGGAGGGGC
>JBCNYG010000002.1:17187852-17199485 GCA_039654305.1 Porochilus rendahli | reverse complement strand
ACTGTAGTCTTGTTTTTTTTCCTTATACCACATATGTATGAATATATATATATATATATATATACATCAATTTGAGTTATATCGGTGTATGTACATGTGTAACTGAGTTGTATACTGTATAATGTGCATCTATATATGTGTAGCTTTTTCTGTGTAAATGTTTTGAGTTATGGATGTGTATGTATATATGTATAACTGATACATTTAATTAGATAATATCTTACCAAATGCCGTGCTGCGATTGGTCAGACCGGAGTAGGCATTTCCACTGGGGGAGGAAGTGGCTGGGCTGGACAGCGGGCTATAAGAAGATGGGTCAGCTTGGTAGCTGTGGCTTGAACCGATGGCGAATGGAGAAGACTGAGCTTTACTAGACTGAGTTGGGAGCTGCTGCTGTTAAAAATGAGCACAGAGACAGTCTCTTACCACAAACAATCATTTCAGCACTTTGTGTTTACCATGCATGGCTTGACTACCAGCAAAAATTACAGTAAACTCGATTCAGATTTGAAGTACACAAAGCACTCGGTTTCCCATCTGTTGTGGGAGCAAAGCAATCACTGGAACCTTGAAAAAGTAATAGCTAGAAGGTCTGAAGCAATGATCTTCTATAAGATACTGATTGTTTTTAACAGACTGTACAACAATTAACCAGACATGACATAACACATTGCAAAAAAACAAGCAGGCTCCGCATTAATTGATTACCAGCGCTCTAAACTGTGTAATGGAATTCATTACCTCACTTCCTGAGTCACTATTTTGAATTTTAATAGGTCACAGAATGCACACTCGAAACTGTATTCATCTATGAACGTAGGTGATTAAATATAGATCACACGCAAGCCTTTCCAAAATGAAACAATCCGAACCCAACCATCACTCTGTCCAGATGAGCGTTGGGATCCAAAGAAAATATCATGCGTAGCGATTAATGCAATGTTCCACTACTCAAGACTGATTAGTCTAAAGATGGAAGTGTGTAGAGCTAGACTTGCGGAAGTGAGACAGAAAAAGGCAGGGGAGTAAAGATGTGTGGAGGAAAATATTGTGGATGGGAAACAGCATGCAAATGCCAATAGGCCCTATTTATCAAATGCTTTTAAAATAATTTATCTGCAAATGGTCTGGAGGAGCACTTGAGAAATGTGGTATTCATGAAAATTCATGGAAATCCAGTTAACATTTATATCCTATGCGTTTCAACTAATGTGAGCTTTGAGTAATTGCCTACAAATCATATAATTGCAAGTAAATAGCGCAATTTACATTTGGACAAAAATGTCAAATTTAAACTTGAAACTAAAAGTTTTATGAAACTTGAATCAGCTTGAAAGAAACCATTCCAGAGACAGCTTAGCATTCTGTATAAAAGAATGAGGAGCTGTGTGTCTACATGAGGTGATGTACTGTAAGGGCTGAGCCCGATTAATGAAACATTTAACATAAGACATTGTGTTTCAGAGGGGGCAGCATGGTGGCGCAATGGTTAGCATGTCCACCTCAGAGCATGAAGGCCTGGGTTCGATTCCTGGGCTCGGAGGATTTTGTGTGGAGTTTGCATGTTCTCCCCAAGCTTGTGTAGGTTTTTCTGGGTACTCCAGTTTCCTCCCACTGTCCAAGAAAAAGCACAGTAGGCAAATTGCCCCAAGGTGGAAGTGTGAATGGTTGCATGCGTTGTTGCCCTGCAATAGTCTGGTGAGCTGTTCAGGGTCTACCCCACCTTCCCCCAGAGTCGGATGAGATAGGCACCAGCCTCCTTGTGACCCTAATTCGGATTAAGTGGCTTAGAAAATGAATGAATGAATGAATGAATGTTTAAGAGGTGATTTTTCTATATTCAGCTGTTATTGTATTGTCTATTTTCTAGAATTATGGTGTCCTCTAGTCTATAAGTCTATTTTCAACATATTGCCAAACATTGGTTCATGGTTACTTTGGAAATAGACTTGGTCACAAATTCTGTGTGACTTCTCCACTTGTAAATATCACAAAACAGCCTAATCAGCCCAATATAATCAATGAGGTGCAACAAGAGACGAAGTGCGAAGAGAACGGTAAAAAAAAAAGACGGTAGTAACTCTTTCTTTTCAGGTTCTTTAGACTTATTAAGGTGAATAGTTTATTTGCCTGGTTGGGTTAGATTTGTGGTTGCCAGTTCCACAAAAATCCTAAAGTTTCCTTAAATGAAATGTAAATCTGACAGGATTTTTTCCTTGATATGGTCTACAAAATTACAACTGGCTTAAAGTAAATTTATATTCACTGCCAGCTCCAGTGAAATATACTGAAGTATGAGGCCCAGTGTGTGTGAGAACAGCAAGAAATGTTATAGAACTGAGGAAGAGTGGCAGGGAAGTAAGAAACATGTTAAGAAATAGGAAGGGACTGTGGCAGTTTGGCAGGATGGAATGGAAGTAAAGGGCGTGAAAGAGAACGCTGAAGAAGGAATGAAAATTTAGAAGAAAAGTTATGAAGAAAGTGTGTAGGTATATGAGGGTGTGCAATAAATCTCAAGAGCAGTAAAAGTATGGAAAGGAATGCTGTAGATGGGAACGGGAATGAAAAGTAACATGACATAATTAGAGAAAGTGTACCATTGTGTGTAAGGGATAGGCAGGGAATGTTAAAGAGTACCGGCATTGGTTATCCTTATAACATAGGTTGTGCGTATGTAGTATGTTTAAGCATACACACACTTATTTTAACATGAACATAAAAAACTGGGTAATGTTATGCTGTGTTAACAGTCGTTTTTACCCGGAAGTGATGTGCACTCTTTGGTCCTTGCTGTGCAGCACAGGTAAACAAGCGGATCGATTTAGCGAATGACGTTATATGATTTAAAAAACCTGTTCAAGTAGCAACTGTGGCTATTCAAAGCCAATGCAAAGAAATTTGTGTCACTACCAGCCAATGAGAAAGGCAACATGTATCTGAGCATGCCCAGTGACGCAGCACTCGCACGTACTTTGACAAGGGACAAGGACTGGTGTTGTCGGAAGGATTCGCTGATGTCAAACGTGATCGTTTTAAAGTGCTAGTAACACTAATTCACCACAGGTACCCTTTAAAGGAAAACAGAGCACTATGAAGTGGGACTCTCACCTGGCCGGAGAAAGGTGGCCTGCTGCCTGACCACTGCACCTGACTGGAGTTAAGCTGACGGGAAATTTGAGCCAAATTCTGACCCGCTGAGCCAGCAGATGACTGGATGTCATTTACTCCCGGAACGTGGATTACTGAGGAGCTGAAACACACACATTACACACAGAATTCATGGTAGTCCTATGGAGTAGCATGGTGGCATAGTGGGTACTGAGGCTTCCTCCCACAATCTATACATTAGACTAATTGGCTAATTGGTTTCAACTTGCCCCTAGGTGTGAATTTGAGGGGGAATGGTTGCGTGTATGTTAACCTGTAATGGACTGGCGAGCTGTTCAGGGTGTACTTTGCCTTCGCCCAGGTTCGGCTGAGATAGACTCCAGCCTCCCTGCGACCTTACTAAGATTAAACAGTTCAGCCAATGAGTGAATGAGTGAATAAGTTAAGCAGTCCCATAATACATCAGTGCTGATTTTAGCATTAAGAAAAAGAATTAGAGAATATTTATAGAACAGAGTTACTACATGGCTGGCATAAATGTTATTTTATATTTTACTTTTTCTTCATTTTCAGTAATGCTGAAAGAACAGGTTTATTTATATTCGAGAGGAACTGAACCAACTATAGTTTAATCGATATTATGTGAGTGAACACAAACAGAAATAGCTGCAGGAGGAGAGTGTGTTTGTGAGATTTACAGAGAAACCTAAAAAGCCACAAGCACAGCTCTACATTACAAATTCAGATAAAAGCTGTTTAAAAAACCCTTCAGAAAATTCTATACATGGGAGTCAATTTGGGTTTTTTTGCACTCTGCGCAAGTTTCATTCATCCACAGGGATTTCCACTAAGCAGCTGTTTCTCTGTGGAGGCCATGAATCGAGAATAAGTCCCGACATTAGTTAGTGACTAATTATAGAATACGCATAAAGGATGGTATGTGCTGAAATAATAAAATCCATAATCTGTTCATTTATGTCTAAGACAGAACAAACAACTGTTGGGCGTGTGAGTAAAATGATAACACTCTCAATTCTCTTTCAAATGGAGCTTATGGAAATACAAACATTCTAGATGAATACATGAAAGTGAAAACACACATATCCCACCTGAAGTTCTTGCCTGAATGCCCTGGCTGGAAGGGACTACCCTGGGAATATAGCTGTTGTCCTCCTGCAGTGGACGAGGGCACCATCATCTTCTTATCCGCTACACACACACACACACACACACACACACACACACACACACAGCAAGTAAATGATCCTGCAGCCTTATGCAATACACCACAGGCTTATCAGCTCTACTGAGGATGGATTATGGCTCATAAAACAGGCTTTGTATCCTAGACCATGCTGCACAATCAAAGACAATCTGCATCAGGAGCAGGGATATATCACCCTGACAGGAAGCACAGAGATCAGATACCCAACAGCTCATTTCACAGAGGAAATAATACTCGCTTTTCTTATAAACTCCCTCGTGGTTATCAGTAAGAGTAAGGACCGAGTTATTGCTTGGGCTTTATTAAATAACAGTGAATTTATGTCATTGTGTTCGCAAGATATCTTGGAATCTCATTTCTCTTAATTCTAGCACACGCCCTAGTCTGGGTAATTAGAGCTTCATGGTATTAATGTATTTATTACCATTTAAAAGCACACAAGCTGGAAATGAAATTAAAAAAAAATAATGGTTTGTTGTTTAAGACAAAAACAAAGCAAAAATTAAAGCCCATGGAGAGTGCAAACCTCCACCAAGCTGGAAAAAAATATCAGCAAGTACTCAGCATCCCTTTCAACAAGTCCTCAATCCAGAAATCTGACAAAAACTTAATCTCCTTTAGGAAGACAACAAAAATCAGGATGACAAAATGAAAAGCCACTTAGCCAAAATTAGTTAACAGTTTCCTTTACATCTAGTCAGCAATGCCATGTTCGTACTTGTATTTGACAGCTGTATTATATCATGAAATTATTAAGCATGCTCGCTGGTAGCAGACGTTGTAATGGAACATGTTTACAGTAGTAGTGGAGCCCACAGCTGAAGAACTTTCATCACAGTTCTGAGAAATGAAAGTTACTGTAATATGATTTAGGACGAGTCCAGAGGGAAGGAGCTGCAAAATTTTTGAAGGATCACAGCCAGACACACAAAAAAAAGTGGATGCTACTAAAATGGAACTATAGAAATTTGAACAGAATTTGAAGATTGTACTCTTAACTGTTCATCTCATTAAACTCAGAAATGCATCTGCACTACAGCAAGGCATACGAGGGCTGGCTACACCTATTCTCACGTCTTCTGCTGACAGGAAGGTCAAGATAAATGTTACAGGTTAGAAAGCTGCAAAATATTTCCTCAGTTTTTAATGAAATCTAAACTAAAATAAAAACAACAAACTGTTACAACAAATTCTGTTACTAATTTTGTTGCTTGTTATTTGAAATTGTAATATACAACAAGTCCAGACATACGACATTTCGAGGTTATGATGCTCGTGCAGGAGTAGAAGTAAGGAAGCGCAGGAGTAAAAGTAAGGAATTGTTTTCTTTTTTTGTTTGTTTCATTTTATTATTTACTATATTTGTCCTCTGTATTTTTTCTTACCGCTCGTTGTGCTTTAATGTGTCACAGGAATGTGTTTTTATGTCCCAGACTATGATCTTGCTACTGCATTAGCATAGTTCGGTGGTGTGATCCAACTTACTACAAAATCTGACGACAGGAATGGAACTCTGCCGTAAGTCCAGAACTCACTGTATATTATAATCTTTATTTACTAGTAACAAAATTAGGTTAATAACTAATAATATTAATTTAAATTAGGTTAATAAAATAATAACTTATGAATTATTAGAACAAAGAAAATGTAAAGAACTGATGAAATCCATACAAATAATTAAAATAGATTAGACTAAACAAAAAACTGTGAATAAAAAACTTTAACTACAAAGCATAAACAAATAACACTATAAACAAAACTTAGTCATAGATAACATGTTGCCCAAATCAAATAGGAGACTATTCCAAACCAAACATTGCTGCTATAAGATACCTATTATGGCAGCTTTGGGCATTGTAAAGTGTACTGTCCAAAGGTGGCCCAGCTGCTTACAGCTGTATCTGGGGTTTAAAACTGGATCAAGTATGTCCCTAATACAAAAGCATTATTTTTAGGCCCAAAGTGGCTCAACTATCATGTGCTAGTCTATCGTTTGGTTTTGTTTAAGCGTTAACAATGAATAGGGTTCCTGATTCATGCCATTACAGTAGCCATATAATGCTGGAATGTGTGGTTAATCAATGATTTCCTATCTGGAAACAATCATCAACACCAGCCTTGCCCGGGGCGATCTAGTTTACACTTGCTTGTGTGAGATAAAGTGCAATTCATAGTTACACTGCCCTATGTTAAAGATACTGATCCATTTCTATAACATAAAACTTAGCATTAAGACTTAACTGCTAGCAGCCCATGGCAGCAGCCACCATAAAAGCTAAATTCTCCATGAGGCCCCTGCATGCCTAATACTGGGTAGGTTCCTGATTTTGAGGCAGCGAGCATTTATTTATTTATATTTGGTCCTGGGGAAAAATCAGAAGGACACCACTTATTTACTATGCAACAGAATCTACTCTATGAATATTGAGAGCAAAGACAGACATATATTTTTCTACGTCCTCCAAAAGGTTCACGTCTTCTTTGCTCAAAACTTTGGAATTCTTTCTTCTTGTGAACTGTTTGCATCTTACCCTGTTTAATGGTACTTGATGGTTCAAGTAACCTGCATGACTTGCTGTTTGATTCTCAGAAAACTCAAGAGATTACAGGACAGAACACTTGGGGAGGAAGACACTGCAGAACAGTGGAGGAAAAACGATATATAGGGAAAGAGTCATCCATATGGGACCACTTAAAGGTATAGAGAAATGCCTTAAACCTCTGCCATGCCTGAGACATGGAAAAGCTCAAGCCACCTTGTGTAACACTCGGGCACTTTGATTTACCATAAATACAAACAGTATGTGTAGGAAATGGGAGATATTTGGTACGTACAGCCGGAAATGCCTGTGTACATGTCAGTGAAACGTGGATCTCTCTCCTGAGAGAACAGTGTCTCTGTTTTGTCGACGCTCTTTCCCGCTTCATGTACGCTGCCCGGCACACTGCCCACTGGCACCTACAGGCACAAAAAACACAAATACAAAGCTCATTGCTAAAAGATAAAGTTTGGTCTTACCATGTAAACTAATCATATTAAAAAGTTTTAAATTTTCATAGGCCAAAAGACTGACTAATATTGTATACCAGTAAAGAAAGGCAGTGCGATTCTTTGATATTGAAGGGCTTATTGTAGTACTTTATAATTTCTATAGTAAGAGCAAACACAAAATCTATTGTAGTGTGCATTTATGGAAGGAGGCTGCAGTGTCACCACTTTGTAACAGTCAGAAGTAAAGCTGTAACTTTTAGTGTTCCAGAGAGAAGATTTTGTCCTTCTTGGTTTTTTTTTTGTTGTTTTTTTTAAATAAATGTTGGACGGATTAGAAACAGAGATAGAGGGCTCCCAAGTGGCGCATCGACGAGGTGTGCGACTATCAACCGGGATGTCGCAAGTTCAAATCCATGTTGATGCCATAGCCATCCTTAACCAAGAGTCTAAGGGAGCTAATTGGCCGAGTTCTCACGGGACAGTGGGATGGCACACGCTCACTTCCCTGTCACTCACATCAATCACCAACCGTCAGTTCATGGCCGTCTGTGAGCTCATTCGTACGAGGGAGCGATAGATTTCCCTTCGAGTGTGTTAGACCGCCCCCAAATACGCATGCGCAGCAGTTCCAAAAGAGGTGGGTCGTAGATTTGCTTATGTATAGCATGCTTACCACCCTCCCTGGTTGGTGGTGGTCGTGTGACAGGAAAGGCAATACTTGAAGTGTGGGAATATGACAAAATTAGGTAAGAAAATAAGTGCATGAAAGAAAACGGTTATAACGTTACTGTCATTACACCTTTATAGCTGTCAAAATTAGGGATTTTAAAATAAAGTGATCAGATTAAAACTACAATTACACAGCTAAAATTCATTAAAAGAATAAAACATTGAGTCATATGTTCACATCACACCACTTCAGCATTAATTACTGTATTTTCTGATAACAGAATGCTCTGTGGAGTTTCTTCCCCTTTTGCTTAGAATTTAACAGGATATCCAACCAGAGTTCAGCTTCACGCTACGATTTCCCAAAAAGTGAATTCTGTACTGCATTTCGATAACTAATTTCTTTTCATTATTTTTGGACCCTAATCTCACTACTGAAGTACATGAACTGTTCAGTTCATTTGCTGGTTTTGAGCTTGAGATGTTGCAGTGTGACTGGCTATCTGTATTCCATATAAAACAATGAGCTTTCGGAGAAATATATAGAAAAGACGCTGTACTAAAAAATTAAACAATACCTTGTTTTTAAATGAACTAACTTCTGGTAGTTAACCATCAGTCAAACTGCATTCTAAGTAGGACCCTATAATTCATGCTCAGTTATGACAGATGTTGCAGTTTCTGTCTATACTGAATGGAATCTGTCTGTATGCAGAGGCAACTTTTTTTTCTTCTTTGAATGTATATTAAAAAGTGCTTTCCAATAGCATCCGTGCTGTTTGAAGCTGTGTGGTGGTTCTGTGAAAGAGGTATATTTTGAATATATGTTTTTTTAAGTAGGCATGAAAACCCCATCAAAGACAGGAAGAAATGAGGCAGAAAGAGATGGTCTATTTGAGCTTTCTCACAAATGTGTTTGTGGTGCTACTTCCATGACTGCAAGCAAACTTGCTTACAGTGAAAGTGGAAATCAAACTGCCTCTCCACGCGAGCAACCATAGAAAAAGAAAGACCAAACCTAGAAAAGGGGAGGTCTCAGAACAAAATAGGCAGTAGATTGCATTCGTTTTGGAAACTTGTGCATATTTCAGTGCATGAACTTGTCATTGTGCTCTGAAGTGGCTTTTTTTAAAATCCCTTTTGGTGTATCCTACCAGCCAGTGTGTGGTCTGTGTGTGTGGATAAAATTTGCTACACTTTCCGAAAATTAGTATTTCCCGGGTTTTTGTTTATTAGCCATACATTTACCTCAATATACTTGTCGGAATGATTTTTTGGTTCTCATTGCTTACAATAGCATTGTTCAATACATTTTCACCCAAAAAATTACAGAGAAGTAACTTTTTATTAAGAGCTCTTTTAGACAAAAATGGTGGTGTATAATCTTCATTGTCCTAATAACAAACAGAACCTTCCGTGAATATCCAATCAAAACAGTTTTCATACAATGGAAATCGTTCGGAAATGTATAATCGCCTTTCATGGTAATACAACGGACTTGTTTTTGAGTGTCCTAGATGTTGCATGTGGCCTGTTGCTAAAATTAGATGAAAAGAATTTACCTAGCGCAGAGATACCAAACCACCCGATTTGGGAAAACGACTTATGCCAGAAAAACGTGCCCCTAAGTACATCGGTTGTTTTAATCTGTTTTTCGTAGTGTATGACAACATTTGGAGTTGGATTTGTGTAGATAAAACACAGAGCATTCACTGTACACATTACTGCTTATTCCGAAATTTACAAAAAGCTTTATAGATTAAAAGCTTTAAAGAAATTCTGGTTTAATCCAAAATTTGCATGTGCACAGTACATGCCATAACACACACAATCTTACTGATGGTGTTACCTGCTCATGGAGCAATAACCCAGCTCTGGGAGAGCACGGAAACAATTTTAGATATGTACAAACACAAATGAGCGTGCATCAAACAGATGTTGGAAGACAGGCTTGATGAAAAAAATAGATTACCAACACATGACTTCACCATACAGTTATGCTCCAAATTCAGTCCCATGTCCTAGTGGCATGTTTCAAATTAAATCAGATCATCCATAGCATTTTTGCCATTCAACTTTAGCAGCACACTTTAAAAGAAAAAAACAAAACAAAAACCCAAACACTCTTTTTGAAAGAAAAGTGCAAATGTAGGAGGTTTGAACTGGGATCTTTGGCTCATAGGCTTTTAAAATTATATATATATATATATATATATGA
Source organism: Porochilus rendahli (assembly GCA_039654305.1). Taxonomy (NCBI): domain Eukaryota; kingdom Metazoa; phylum Chordata; class Actinopteri; order Siluriformes; family Plotosidae; genus Porochilus; species Porochilus rendahli. Next base: position 17,189,273 of record JBCNYG010000002.1, on the reverse strand, counting down.
TACAATTATCATTTTTTCAAATAAAACATTATATTTTAAGACATATTTATGCATTTGTTTTATATAATTGAAAAAGCTTCTTCCCTGCTCTAGTCATCCATAGTGCACCTCAAGGATTTGTGCTGGGACCGCTCCCATTCATTATCTATGTGCTCTCCCTTGGAAAAGCACTATTTGCTGAGCTTTCACTGCTATGCTGATGATATACAAATTTATCTCAGCACTAAACACCATCCATTCCCCCCTTTATCCTTGTCCACTGCCTGGAAAATGTCAAGACCTGGATGTCATCCAACCTTCTCAGGCATAATAACAATATATCTGAGCTTTTGGTAAATTCGATTTTCCTGAAAGTGGGTGATTTTCTTCTTGCTGTGAATGGTTGCTTCTTCTCTCCATCACAGGAGGTCCATAACCCGGGTGTCATTTTGCACCCCACACTTTCTTTGAAGTCACAAATTAAACTCATCACCAAGTCTGCATTTTTCCACCTTAACAATAGCTCCAGAATCCATTCATTCCTCCCTGACTCTGCTGCTGTAACCCTTATCCACTCTTTCATCACCTCGTGCCTGGATTACTGCCACTGGTGTCTTTTGTGTTTGTCCAGCAAATTTGTAGACAAGCTATAGAATGTGCAGAACTCAGCTTCCAGAGCACAGCTGCCTAAACCCTGGCAGGACATGACCCACTCTTATACATCTTCATGGCTCTTGGTCAACTCTGGCATGTCTTACAAAATCCTTCACCTCACATACAAATCCCTACATGCCCTTAACCACGTCTAGTACTTATCCGACCTTCTCCTCCCCTATACCCCCTCCCGTATTCTGCAGTTCACAGACAAGGGTTTACTCTGTATCCTCCACAGCACACTGCAGTCCTTCAGGAATATAGACTGCAGTCCTGCTGCCCTAACTCTCTGAAACTCATTTCTCATAATAGCTAAAAAAACACACCATGTCTGGACAAGTAATTAAAAATTACCTGAAGTTTCACCTTTTCACTAAGGTGAAAATAATTTTCATAATATAAAATATTATTTATTTATAATATTGTAATTATATTATTATAGTAATATTGCAAACAACAAAGCATTGTTCTTAAGTTCCTAACATTCTGTTGTAGAGACACAATATGAATGTAAAAATGTGCATATACCTATAATGTAAGGAGTTTGTGTGTGTGTGTGTGTGTGTGTGTGTGTGTGTGTGTGTGTGTGTGTGTGTGTGTGTGTGTGTGTGTTATATGTATTTGAATAGGTACCTGTGAGAGATCATATGCTGTCAGGCCGTCTCTCTGTTGAACTTCTAGTTCCGCCTGCTGTTGTTGCTGGAGTTGCCTATTGAAAACACACACACACACACACACACACACACACACACACACACACACACACACACACACACACACACACACAC
>JBCNYG010000002.1:17172585-17183212 GCA_039654305.1 Porochilus rendahli | reverse complement strand
CACACACACACACACACACACACACACACACACACACACACACACACACACACACACACACACACACACACAGTCAACACAAGTCCAGCTTCTCCACTACATCAGCATTAAGTTTAAAAAATTTTTAATTGCTGACAGATTGGATTTTGAATTGGATATGAAAACCTCTTGTCAAAACACTTCTTAATTCAAAATAAAGACGATTTAAGGAAATAATTTTTAAACTATAGTTAACCTTGACTCAATAAATATTATATAATAATAATTACAAATTATGCAATAATTTACATTTCTATTAACTTATATAACTAAAGCTCTGCTCCTCTGTGTCCTGCCCTACAATTTTAGAACTACACTAAAAAAAATAAATAAATAAATAAAAAATTTCCCTGTACTCTAGACTGTACTCTAGTGCTAACTGCCTGATACAAGCAATCATGCATACTATGAACTTTCCTCAACACTACTACACTGGATGCAAACTGTGTAACAAAAATACCCAAACATATGCTTTAAATAATCTCTAAGTCAAATACAGGCATATTTTCATCACTGTGCATATACTATAGAGCAAACGCTTGCCAAAACACTTGCCAAAACTAGACTTAACATACAATAAATAAGGAATCGTTTAGGCTGTTGTTGTAGAATAGAAATGACTGGGTTTTATCTTATAGCACAGGGTTTCCACTGCTTAAATAAGTAAATAAATTAGTTACCAAAAAAAAATTAAAAATAAAAATAAAAAAAGCAAAAGGTTTAGCCGAATCAACACAGGAAGCAACTAGGAACTCTATAAAGTCAATGGTTGCCAGTGAAATGAGTGACGAGAGGCGCAATTCTTTACTTCTGGTTCTCTCTTTTTAGTTATGCTGTCATAGTAAGTCATACTGGAGTCCCTGCTTGCACTCAACAATAATAAACTCTCTTCTTTAACCATTATACTGTTATGAGCATGCCTTACAACCTCTCTCTGTTTCTGTTGAGGTACACATGCTACTTCTGAGATACCAGTGATCCTGAATCTTCTACTCACTGAACCCCGTGATCTGCCCTGTTGTGCTGCTACTGTTTGGAGTTCTCATCCTAGAAGCCCCTTGCTCCTGCTGCTGATGATCCATATCAACCTAAATATACACTCAGAAACTGTGAACATGACTTTTCTATGCTGGCGATATAAACTCTTTTACTAAAATGATTTAGGACTATAATTACCATTACAGTTATAAGATAACCAATTACTGTACCCTTTATTTTAATCTGTATTGGTTTCAGCTAAATGGTTTGTTTTCTTTCTGGCTTCACCCAAGTGAGGGTGGGTTATCCCTTTGAGTCTGGTTCCTTCCTTGTGTCGCCTGAGAAAGGTTTTTTCTGCTAACTGTCACTGCAGGCTTGCCCCACTGGGGATGTTTAGGATTAGTAGAGAAATGTCTAAATTCTTTATCAAATTTGTTTTTACAATGTAAAGCTGTTTAGTGACAATGCCAACATGCTATACATGTAAAACAAAATGCTATACAATTTAATTTGAATTACCTGTAAATGTTTTGAACATTATACTCTGGGGTGACTCTGGGGTGCAAGAAAATGAAAAAAAAAAATTTCCTTCCACACAAAGTGAGAGTAGACCTGATCTAAACTTAGCCTTTTTAAAACCATTCAGCTCAAAATCAATAAAGATGATGCTCTGATACTTAAAGCAGATCTTATGTGATCCTTTTGTTTCACATGGACAAAATGCAGGTGTTGATTTTGGAGCAATTCCACATGGTTTTCTCCAAGTAAGGGCCAGTTAATGACCATCAGGAAGCTAGAAGCATTTTGTAAGAACCAGAAACTGGTGAAATGTGGGATTTGGTGTCAAAAAAAAGTAAAGTATTTTTTTGTACAGCATTATAAAACAAATTCCCTGAAATAACACGAATAATGCTTGAGAGAAACCAAACTATGTATCCTTTTCCTATAATGTAGCCTTTTCTGAATTCCATAGATAGTGTGATTCTAACTGTTACTATTTGCAAGTTGTATATTATCAAGTCAAACCTCATCACGAGTGTTGAAAGGACGTTTGATATGAACATAACCCTGGAATAAGAATCCTGGGATGAACAAAGGAATGTCCTCATGGCTTCAGCTCTGTTGTCATGTACAACTGTAGTCAGTACTGAGGTGAGACTCCAGTAAGAGTGAAACTTTGAGGATGTTTAATAGTAAATAATTAGGGGTATTCATTTGAATCATTCACAGCATCCAATGTTGAATCCCAAGTACAAAACGCTAGACCCAACTCGGTCTTCCTCTTACCATGAATATTTAAACTGTACCTTAAGCCATTTACATGACCAGGATTAGTGCAGCATGACTAGAATTAATTTCACATAGATCAATCAGTTGCCTGAGGATGAGATAACAACTGAACTGGTAATCTCAGTAAATTAAACAGAAGGTACATCTCGAACTATACATGCACCGATGCATTCCACTGCTGGAAATCCTTTCAGATGTTCAGAAGTGTGTCGGTGGAGAAAGGGGCAACAGAGTGTGACTCAGACCTGCTCTGTGGTACTCCTGCAGCTCTCTAAACTCTGAAGAATTGTCAGAACTCTGAACTTTCATCATACTGAGTGGGGAGGAAAAGCCTATAACAGCCCACATGAGGGGGTTAATGGGTACATCTCTCAGTAATAATGATCGATTCTCCAAGCATAGCTTTGTTTTTTATCCATCAATACCCCACGGGCATGACCACTGTAGCACAGCTCTGTTCAGACGACCCACAGGCACTTAGTGAACACCAGAACGTCCACAGCATCTACCAGCAAACACGCTTCCACATGAGAACAAAGATAAAGTGGCGATAACTTTTCAATTTGGAGATAAGTCATATGTTACATTCTGTTCTGGACAAACGGTTTCTCGAAATTCTCATTAAGCAAAGTACAATCTACTTGCTACACATAATAGAAATATAATAAAATTGTCTATTTTTTAACAACTTTGTAGGAAACCTTCCAATCTAGTCATTTTATGCATTACATACGTTATGTCTTGCACTTACTCCTTTAGCCATTTAATTATCCCTGTCGTATAAGTTGTTCTGGATTAATATGTCCAGATAGTATAGCTGCCAGACACGTGGCTGTCACAACCCAGCTGCATCCCAAATCTGACTTCTGGCTGTTTCTCCTGTGCTTCTTCTGCTAACAATGCTTTCCATATCATCGGGACAGGAGCCAAAGCACAGCTTTCCTTATGCAGACCTGGCATGGGGCTCAGTTTTATCTGTTACTTCAGCTGTCTAATAAAAATTATTTTTTTGCAGCTGGCAGGACAGTGCTGGATTTCAGTCCAGTTAGCAGTAGCAGTGATAGGACGGGGCCCAAAGGGAGACAAGTGTGCCAGAGGTAAATCTGGTTCAGTGTTAATCTCCCTGTAGGAGATGGATTGCCCTTTTGAAAAACAGGGTTGCAGAGTAAAAATTGTGCAACAGCCAGTATGTTTATGAAAGACACCAACAGTCGATTTGTGAGGTGAAATAAATGGCTTCGGTATTGATTCCAGCTCTTGTGATGGCTCAGTGGTTGAGGTCTTGGGTTCAAACTTTCAATGCTGAATCTCCAAGGTACCCATGATCAAGGTTCCTAACCCTAAAATGCTCGGTTGTATACTATGTCATTTTTAAACCACTTTAGATCAAACTATCAGGCAAATGAAGTAATTATAAACATTTCCTAGGTTATAAATGTAGTGTGGAATATTTATGATTCAATCATATGTGACCTGACTATCAAACTCTGGAATCTGATTCTGGTTACGACTAAAATCACAGGTTTACTGTAATGTTCTTATTCTGTTACCATTTGTGTAGTAACCGCTCATCCACTGAGATCTATGTAGCAGACAAGTAATGTAAATAAAGCACCATATTAACTGGTTAAAAATTGTTATAGTTTCACAAAGAAACTTTTAATTATTGATATCTTAAATTGTTAATGTTAATTACCACTTCTTGGTAACATTGTTACAGTGAGTACTTTTTTCACCACATTTCCTGAAGTGTCTTTTTTCTCTTACACCACAGCATTCAGCAAAAACAAACAAACAAACAAATAAATAATAATAATAATAATAATAAAATTTCCCGTATCCATTTTTATATGCATTTAATGTTTGGGAAGAATCTGTGCAAAGGGTTTGTGTTTGTTGTAATTTAAATTATAAAAGTTTACAGACTGTCTCACACCAGCCTCTCTTTATTCACACTCTTGTCATTAATATGACAAAAAAAATCGGAATGCACAAAGTGCCCTATCCTGAAGCCTTTCCCATGCTGGAAGGTCGGAAGCATTGGGAAGTGTTTACTCTGCTTTATTCCCAATCCAAGTTCAATATTTGTCGGGGGAATTCCAGCACTCCTGTAATTGTAATTTTTTGCAGCATCTAGATGCTATTTAAAGAAAAAAAACAACAAAACAAAACAAAACAAAAAACATCACACCGATACCCGACAAGCTCATTTGAATACATCAATATTGATGTAAGACAGCAGCATGGTGCCTAGATAAGGCTTTAGGTATGCTGTATACATTTAATATGCAATATAATCAGGGTTTAATTCAGACTCATAAACCAGGCTCAAAATTCAGCTCAGCCACATTTTTAGGTTTTATTTCTGTAAAAAGACATCCAAACATCATGGAAAGATGTGTTTGTTGATCTGCCATGTTTGCTTTGAGTCACACTTGTTCTTGAATTTTGGATCCCAGATTCCCAGAGTGGAATTTTAGAGCCTGGATATGCGCTTATGGCATTTGAGAGCTGGGGTCGGCCAGAGGGAAAAATTGTGCAATCTGTCGTCAAAACCCTGTGTGTTATCCTCCTAAGACCCAAACCCTTAAATTGTGTCTTTGTCACTTCAGTTCAATTCAGTTTTATTTGTATAGCGCTTTTTAGGATTAATTATTTCCAATTAGGGAGGAATCTAAAAAGTTTTTTTTTTCGTTTCTCCACTCCACTTCTGTTCCTTATCAACTGATAGGAAGTTTGGCAAAAGTTCAATATCCAATGGCCCTAATATGACTTTCATTTACTTTTTATGCCATTTAGCAGACACTGTTATCCAGATCAACTTATATTTATCAGGGTTACAAAACTGAGCAATTGAGGGTTAAGTACTGATGTCCTCATATGAATACAGTGGGGTCTCAATATATTAAATTAGACTTGCATAAATCAACGATATCAAGAGGAGACCCTAATCTTCTAAAAATGATTGATGATACCTGGAAGACTCTGCACAAGAACCCTTGACAGTAATTATACAGCAGTGAATGCATGGACTGAACTGTGGTGTAACACAAAGTTCTGGGCAGAATCTGGCAACACATATAAAGACGTGGGTATGTGTATGACTCATAGACAGAGACAAACAGATGGTGGTTTATTTGTGGAAAGAAAACATACAATTTTCACTCAAACGCGAGAAAGAATAAATTCAGCATGGAAAATGCTTTTGAATTTCCAGTTTATTTGTATACAAATTTATTTACATAAATCTACTCATAGATCATCAAAAATGTCTGTATGATGAAATATCTAACCATAACTTCATTAAAGACTTTAAATTCCATTTGTCTAACACATGATCTGAACACCATACATCCAGCCATGACATCACAATGGTTTCTCCATCTCCTTCTAAATGCATCCTGAGAATACCTACATGGACAAAAAAAAAATTCCAAAAAGCTTGGACTGATTTGGATACACACTGTTGATTAAGACTAGGACAAAAACAAGGATTTCTTAAGGTACAGCTGCAACAGGTTCTGCCCATAAACACTATTCCAAATTCAAACCCACGCACAAGAAACTCTCACTGAACATCCAGGCACCTGATGACAAACTCAAGCATTCAACACGGCGGGAAAAAAGTGACGCATTTCTGAAACCACATAATGTCAAACGCTCGCTTTAAATTTCCTTCAGAAGACAGACATGGACCAAACATGAACCCCTGAGGAAAGGCTATGCATGCCAGATGGGGAAAAAAATTAGGAAAGGCTATTAGGTCACCTGGCACAACAGTGGACTGCCATGGATAGCACCCAACATGCTGAACCCCTCTTGAACCTCAGAGAAAGAAAGAATGCACCAGAGAAAGCAAAAACATAAAAAGATCCAAGTTTCCAAAGAAAGTCTGAGCTCTAAGCTGCCTCACTCCCCACCTCCACAAAAAAAAAAAAATTAAAATAAATAACTAAAGAAATTCTTGCTGTGATCTCACAGTTTGAAAAATGCTTTGGATAAGGTGCAGGTGCTTTCATCTCAGCGTGAAAATAGGAGCTCATAAAATGCCGTGTGTGAGGGGGTGTCTCGATGGACAGCAGCTCTGGAGATGAGAGATGGGGAAGGATGACTGGCATGATGCCAGACACAACTATCATATGGTGCTACATTTCACTGCATGGAGGGAAGTACCGCATACTGCATGGTAACAGATGAGAGCAGAAGCAACATGTGACAGTTTCTTTGTTTGATGAGACACATATCCCCGACCTCTCTTTCTTCCAAGCTTTCAGTGTATCACTCAGTGTGACAGACTTTGTTTGCTCTAAAGTCATGTGATTGTGAGTACTGCCTCCAAATCCACATGTCAGTATTGCATCCACTGGTACAACTAAAATGTCTATAAAATGACGGCAGGCAAAAGTCATTTGTTGATGTCAAAAGAACCTTGTGGCTAATGAATCCTTTCAACTGCTGCTGTCACGAAGAACTCAAAAAGTTTCCCCCCATAAATGTTACCATTACATAGAAGCCTCATGGCACAACAGGCAGTGGGTCTTCTAGTGGGGTCCTGACAGAACATTCTCTTATAAGATAATAGAATATTACATAGATATTACATAGATACATACTCTGGGTGAGTTAAAAAGAAGTGCAATTTGTTTTGTTTTATAAGAAATAAAGAATACAATTAAACATATCATACATCAAGATAGAGCAATGTATCACAGGTTCACATCCCTACTTCTCATCATAGTCACCACCTCTCCCAATGACAGTGTTCCATAAATGATTAAATAAATGAGGGCATGTGTCCCAGCTTCTTAAAGCTCAACTGGCTGTGGATGTGGCCAATTTGTTACAGCCATTTTCACTTCATCACCACCATTATGTTTGCTTATAACCGGTGATGAAACATTGATTCATCATTATGAACGAGAACCAAAAAGGCAATTAATAGAATGGCATCATGGGAAGCACTGTTTTCTTGAAGTCAGCTGGAAACATCATGGCAACTGTCTGTTGGGATGCTCATTGTGTTAGTGTTGTCAATTCCTTGGCAAGAGAAGAAACAGTTAACTCTCAACAGGTGAACTCTGTCACATCCTCCCTAGTCACACAACTTAGCACCCTCAGACTTTCATCTTTTTAGTCCTATAATAATAATAATATTAATAATAATAATAATAATAATAATAATAATAATGAAAGAGGAACTGAGGGTTAAATGGAATGGTGGTGATGAAGAGAAAACTGCTGTAAGGAATTGGCTACATCAGCATTACGTTCCCTCATTCATAGGTGGAACACTGCCATTGAAGAAGGTGGACGCCCTATTAATAAGCAGGGATGTACAGGGTGAACCTGCGATGTATAGTTGAATCTTGGTGTACGATATGTTTTATTATGCTTCTTATATAACAATATATAGAACAAATTGCATTACTTTTATGACTTACCCTCATAAATATATACCCTACGTTATTTATATTATTTATAACAGTTTAGTTTACCAAATATACTGTTATGTTTGATTTGTACTTTACTTCTGTTCATTACTTTTTTATATTACACTTTATATGTTGAATGTTACATAGCCACACCACATTTAGTAATTTTGTTGTCGGTACATTTCACTATGTAAAGAACTAAGTATTTAATAAGAATATTTCATTCATTCAGATCTAGGACGTGTTATTTTAGTGTTCCCTTTATTTTTTTGATAAAAAAATAAATCTGACCTCCATCAGAAATTCTTATTTTTCTTACATTTGTATTCCTTTACTTATTGATTGATTTAATTAACAATATTACTATTATTATATTGATGTTAATTTTTAATTTACACAATGTATTTTCATTATGAATATTATAATAAGAAGAATAAATACATTGTGTTTATTTATTTATTGATTCATTTGCTTTATCGATATTGTACCCAGTGCAGTCATGCTAATAAATCGATGATACAAGAAAGAACTTCCTGAGAGGAAAGAGAGAGGAGAATAAGTGAAAGAAACAATGTGAGCAGAGTGCGGGACAGAAAGAGTGTATGAATTCCCTATGTGTTTATTGTTGGCATGTGGGAAGAAAGAATAGAGTGAGAATAACACAGTCCTCCGACCCTACTGACCCCATCAGCCCCAACCGTATGGAAAGAGTTGACTTTTTCTTCTTGGTTGCAACAAGAGTGACTAAGCATTTTTTACTTAATATTTTCTGATCTGTTACATCGGAAGCTACAGTCTTGTGATCTACAGAGATTGCATAGATGACAGGCGATCATTTTAAAGTCTGAAACTACAGCACTGAAGCCCCTTATTTCAGAACAGAGCTACGTCTTGAACAAGCTAACGACGACGTTAAGATTCAAAGTGATGTGGAAACATGGCAAATTAGTCAAAATACAGTGCAGTGCAGTGCAAAGCTGTCAAATACCTTTACTAATACTAATGCTTTTATCCAACTGATGTGCCACTGAGGTAAAATCTGCTCAAAGTACTAAGCGTCTTCATATAAAGACTAACAGAGGTCGTTCCGGAGTTTCAATCTTCCAGTCACGAGCTCAGAAACGTTACTGCTGAGCCAGTACTGCCCACTATTACTTGGACAACATGCCGGCCAAAGTTAAGTAACATTTTAATACACCTGTTATGTTCCTGTTTTAATTTTCTATAATAGAATGGCTTAAAGTAAATTAGTTGATTTGCAGGAGGCCAAATCCTGTAAATATTAATATAATGATGAAATAATTCTTATTTTATATAATGATTAATACATTAATTTAAACTTAAGCTGTGAGGGAATAAATTGTCTGAGGGAATTTCTGTTTTTTCTTTTTTGGCGAAATCTTCAGGGTCAGTGCATTTGTAAAAGAGTTGTAATACATCACAGCTATGTTTTGAACCAGAACAGCGTTTTTAGGACAAAGGAATTTTTGCTTTGCAGATTTAAACTCAATGTTTTAGTCATATAAATAAGAGCACTTAACATACCTATAGGATATGTAATAAATCATTTTGGTACATGTTGCTATTGGAAAATAGCACCCACCAGACTGTTAATTTCCCCATAACAGCACACCCTATCTTGTTATATCTCTTACTAGTCACAGTAACTAAGCTGTTTAACTTGTCTGTGTAAACTGAAGACTTTTTCCATTTTAACTTAACTTTAATCAAGGGAACCACACAATAAGCGGTAGCAAGTAAAGTTACAGCATGAACCTGTCTTTTAAAACTGTTTTAAAATAATCAGGTTGCTCTACATCAATCACTAGTAGGCTTTGATTACCATATTTCCCCCCAGGAGCATCTCCATATCTCCAACATGCACTTGTTACACCACTGCATTAAAATTCTATTGAACTGTTCACATTTAAAGGGATTAGAATTGAAATATTTTTTTCTTTGCTTATGTAGCTACAATCATGCCAAACCTCCGCTTTTTTTTCTTTTACTCCGACAACATAACACTTAATATGCACTATCAACCAGGTTGATAACACCAATTCAGACTGATCTAAACTGAACTTCATGACAACAGAGCCATGAGGATAACAGTGCATACATGTGTGTGGGAGCACCAGCACCATGCTGAGAGACAGTAAGCAGGTCTCAGTGTGATGCTCCTGTAATGCTAGGATGCTCAGCAGGATCACAGCTCCATCTTTTCCACAGTCTGAACCGAAACAGCACCGTCTCTGCTGTTATTCAGAGCCGGCAGGACGCCATCCTGCCTACCTACAGCTGAAACATCATCTCGCACACACTTCCATTTCATCTTCTACGCCCACTGCACAACCAAAAGCCATTTAGAAACCCCTTCATGCTGTTGGCTGATCGCTAAGCGTTCTGCCTTCATTAATATTTTTCCTTTCCAAACAGATCAAAGTGCAAAGTATCAAAGTATGCAGTGCTTTAAGACATATCCTTTTTCTGATCCCCACAAAGGTAGAACAAATGTTCAAGATAATTTAACCAAAGGGGTTTTCAAACATTTTCAAAGCAAATCTAAGACTTACTACATCAGAAAAAAACATTTTATAAATCCACTCTTTATGTGGATTCATCATTATTTTAAACAGTTACATACTTTATGTAATAAACTTTTGTGCTCTGTGAGAACTAGTGCTGTTAAAAAAAACTAACTATTAGGAATAAGCGGTTCGGAAAATGAATGAATGAATAAATACTACAGTTGGTGCTGCTGCAGGAAAATAATCACTGAAAGGCTACCATGACCACCATGTTTCCAATAACATCATTCATTCATTCATTTTCTGAACCGCTTATTCCTAATTAGGGTTGCGGGGAGGCTGGCGCCCATCTCAGCTGAC
>JBCNYG010000002.1:17162316-17172548 GCA_039654305.1 Porochilus rendahli | reverse complement strand
CGCCCGAGCTGGGAATCGAACCCAGGACCTTCTTGCTGTGAGGCGGACGTGCTAACCACTACGCCACCATGCTGCCCGTTTCCAATAACACTACTTCCCAATGTTTAATTCCTATTATACCATGGAGGACACCTATGTCATATTTGTACTTGGTAGAAGACAATAACTGGTGTTCTGATACTGATAGCATAGTAAAAATGCTGCATTCTGAACTATCTTCAACTCACAATACTACAAATCTTATAACCAGTTCTTTAAGGCAGTTTAGGAGATGTGCTATAGAAACTTTGCTGCTGTAATATACTTGACCCCTTTTGGGAAGACTTTTTACTAGATTTTGGACAACCTTCCAATAAAAAACAGCAACTTATATCACAGATTAATTACAACCCAAAGTCGGCAACTACAAGGTGAAGGTTTATTCAGGGTTATGGATTGCTGCAGGTCATCTGGTGTTCTGAACCTTGTTATCCAGACTGTGTGACATCACCAAATGTCTGCATATTGTTAAAATGTCTGTTTAAAAAGATTTTGGAGGAGATCATCCAAAAATATCAAATACTTGTTAAAAGTTTCAAGCTACTAACTCCAGAGCCAAAATAAAAGAGTAAACAATGAAAACCAAACAAGGCTCGGTTAATCAACCAAGTTTTGGGTAAGGAAAATATAGTGTCGAAATATGTCTTTGATCAAACTATGCCATTTAGCTACCACTTTCCATAAGTCAACATTATGGATTACATTTTGTCCCATTTGTAATTTAATTTCAATAAACTTGTCAGTCAAAGGAATAAACACAAATGTAATATTAATCTCCACTATTAGCACCCACCCATTAGGTTTTCTAGTTTTGTGCCATTCAACACAATGTTTGCTGCATTAAACCTTTAAACCTTGGCAAGCATTCTCAACAGCTGTATAAACCTGACTGCACAGACTCTCTCATTCCATGACACCAGCCTTACTATTTCCCCTTTATCAGTCTGCAAGCATGAGTTGGGATGGATAAATATGTAAAAATATGAATATTGTTGATATTGCCCGCATCGAACTCAAATCAGCCCATCATCTCTCCATTTTTAAATGTGCACATGTTGAAACTTGAAGCAGAGGGGCTACAATAGCAGAAAATCACATCAAGTTTAACCCCAGTTAGCCAAGAACAGCAGTGAGCAAAGACTCAGTGAAAGGGGACAAGTGATGATTAAACATCGCCTAGCATGAAATGCTTTTCTGTTTACTACAGTTGTAAAGCATGGTCATTTCAGTTAAGCTCCTTTCACAGACAACCTGCTTTTTTTATCTTTGGTCAGAAGGGACTGATGTAGGTTTTGGCACGGTGTACTTAAAAGTTGTGTAGTTGTGATCACCTACAAAATTTAATGCTGTGCATGAAAATCTCATGGCGTCAGAAGTTTCTGGAATCACTCAATTGAGCCCATCTGGCACCAACAGGCTCACCAATTTTCACTAAGATTATAGCGGAGCTCCTCTGTGGAGCCACATAGACTTCAATGGCTGTCCCACGCATGTCCAGACATCCGTACCCACCCAATTGCTGACTTGCTGACAATGGCTGTCACACCGGTATTATGGAGATTTTTCACGTTTCCTGTCGATGGTAAGTACAAAAACAAGTCCCAAAGAAATGAGCAGGGAGTATGGACATTTAAGAACAGATGGTGCAGTAGTGAACTGATGGCACACTACTTTTGAAACACCAGCCTCAGACACCTATCAACAGAGATCTATCAGGAACTCCACTTGCGCTGCATTCTCTTTACTTGCCGTGAACATTAACTGAAGTTCTTTCATCCTTTCATTGCTCAGGTTCTTACTACTGATTTGTGGCAGGGCATATCAAATTGGGCACCAAGTGAAGGACGTGCATTTAAAAAACATCACCCATTGCTAGGATTTAAGCATGACCTTTAACCCTTGACTGCTTACATGTTACTAGCTTCAAGAAGTCCCTTGCAAGAAGTTAACAAAAGCATTTGTTAAGTAAGGCCAAAGTAATTAAACATATTTAAATGAATGCTTAAGAAGAAGCCTTGCAGAATCTTGTGGTCATTACACTGTTAGTTTGAAAGAGCTCAGTAAAGGAATCGTTCTTGTGTATCAGCATGTCAGTTACAGATCACTGCAAATGGAGATGCTATGATTCACACTCAGTGTGAGCTCATGAGCTTCCTACAGTGTTCTCAGATAGTTCGAGAGAAAGAGAGAGCCGCGAGAGAGAGAGAGAGCTGTATTGGAGTTCTTTGGGTTGGCTGTTCAGCTAAGCATATCCGTGCAGAGGGGGGGTGGGTGGGGGTGCCAGCACTTTTAAAAAGAGAATTCATGTACACTGTATCACCAAAAGTCTGCAGTAGCCTGACCATCACACCAATATATGTTTTTTCCAAAAGTGTTCCCACAAAGTTGGAAGCACATAATCGTACAGGATGTCTTTGTATTTTTCACTGGAAAAGACAAGCAAAAAATATTCCAGCATTACAATGCCCCTGTACACAAAGAGAACACCATGAACACATGTTTTGCCATTGGTGGAGTGGAAGAACTCAGGTGGCTTACACAGAACACTGATCTCAAACCCACCGAACACCTTTGGGTTAAACTAAAATACCGGCTGAGCCCCAGATCTCTTTGCCCAATATCAGTGCCTGAAATCACTACTAGTCTTGTGGCTGACTGAGTACAAATCCCCACAGCTACGCTTCAAAATGTAGTGAAAAGAAGAGTGGAGGTTATTATAACAGCAATCTCATTCAAAAAGTACACATTAGACTGACAGCCAACCCCATATGTTTGCATGTAGAGTCTATCACTGCTGAATATACCTCCACTTCTGTGAATGTACATGTGACATAACATTGTACATTCTCCCACTGCGCATCGAATTTCATGTCATTGTGTGGGGATCCTTTATCAAATGGCAAAATAAAATATCTAAATAGTACACAACTATTTGGGGCGTTACAGTTTGTTGACACTAATAAAATAGCTCAGTGTTTTTAGTGGATGCTGACTACAGAAAAGCATGGGTATGAAAATAGAGAAAACAAAACAATTTAATGCTATCCATAGTTAAACTGGTTTATTTTATATTCCAAGGGCAGGCTATGGAAATAAGAGCAAAATATTCTCTATGCTTATTCAGCACTCATGAAAAAGTACCGAAATAGAGAGACCACTGGAGGAAAAGGATTGCTATCAACTTTAATTACAGCACTGGCATCTTTAAGGTAATAAAACACTCCCCACACAGTCGATTTGATCTGATTGCAGGAGGATACAACGTTTTATGGCAGTATTGGCTATTTTGCTACCAAGATATTAAGCTTGTGATATTACAATGCTATACAGACTGAAAAGAATTCAGGCTGTAAATCAGAACAGGCAAAGCATGGTACTGTGAACGAACTGCTAAAATGTTGATATTAGTGCTAAATGAGAAAACTGCTATTACAAAAATATTGAGACTGTAATGACATGTTAATATGCTGGAGTGTTATGGTCAAGTGATATTAGAGTTGCAAGAGTTCAATAGAGAACAACTAGCAAACTATCTACAAAATATGTGGCAGTCTGGGAAAACCAGTCCTGATACAGCCGTGGCCGAATTCGGGAACACAAGGAAAATTTGGCTTTCACCATAAACTGAGTTTATATAACTGAACAGTGTAATATATTTACTTTACATATCTGCACACCTTTCATATCTGCTTCTGCGAGATGATATCACGAAAACAGAGACAAGTGTCACACTTTGTACAGATTACAAATGACAACGGCTTCAAAACATTTAATTAAAACACATTAATATAAATAAATGCAGATAACTGCATAAGCTCACTGATTTATTTCATCCATTACTTCACTAGTGAATAGAGACGATTTGAGAAAAGATATGATGATAATGTGTTTAAATGCACTAAGAAACGTTTACCTCAGCTGATGTGGGAACCTATTTGAAAAAATAAATAAATAAATAAAATTTAAATAAAATCAAAAATTCCCTCCATAGCTTTTTAAAGGGACAAAACCTTCAAAATCTTAGTAGTTCATTAATACTATTTAAATAGTAGCCAATTATGTATTTTTGATAATATATTATGTGTAGTATCAATATACGACAATAAAAAGATAACTTCTGGAACGCAGGTTTTTTTAAACATATGTTTGTAGTATGCATTGAATATGATCTGGAAGAAAAAGAAGGGCTAGCTGGCTGAACGGCTCACCAGTCCATCACAGTGTCAATACACGCACAACCATTCACACTGACAACAAGGGAAATTTGGAACAGTCGTTTGCAATGGCAATTTGGTCAGCACATCTGCCTCACAGCAAGAAGGCCCTGGGTTCAACTTGAGGTTGTTTCTGTGTGGAACCCGCACGTTACCTGTGCTTGAATGAGTTTCCTCTGGGTACTCTGTTTTCCTCCAATAGTTCAAAAGACATGCACATTAAGCTAATAGGATATACTCGATTGCCCCTAGATGTCCAAATGAAATTAATATAGACTCATGTCATTTCCTGGAATGGAGAGGAAGTTCAATATACGGTAACCACATTAGCTTTGAACAGTGCATTTCAGCTCAAATTTCTAGAGAAAACTGGACACTGTGGTGACATACTTCTTTGATGTCAACTTAGTGTGTCAGGCCGGCACCCCTCATTTTTTCTGTATAGCTGACAGCTACAGAGGGAATTCCAAGCATGCTCTCCCAGACACTAATTTTACATTAAATTACAATCCTAACTAGTTTAATGGTGTTGGAAGCATGCTACTGTTTCCACTTCAGTATAACGTGGGTGTTTGCAAACACCCCCGACAAATGTTAATTCATTTAATTATTAAATCATCCAATCATGTACAAGGAGTGCAATGCATAAAAAAAAATTATATCAAACAGCTGACATTTGAATAATGGAGTAACTCAAATTAACTCAAATTCATGGCCTGTGGTACACACATCAGGTCCACTCTTTCTAGAAAAGTACAGGAAGCTGAGGCTACACTGTGCAGATGCTCACCGACACCAGACAGGTAAAGATTGGAAAACGACCAAACAACATTACTCCAAACTTCAGCTGTCCAGGGTTCAGACACTGAGAGCCATTTCCCCAGACTCACTAACCATAATACAGGAAAGGAAGTGATTGAGTGATAAATGTAAAATATACACTCCTAACACATCAATCTGCCCGGCTGCTAAAAGTGTTCCATTAATTAATTTTAAGAACACACACAACATTTTACTGCAATCCCTGCTGTTTAAAAGGTGGAACAGCATTTCAATGTAGATTATTATTATAATAAAAATTAAATGATCATCATTCCAATAAATGCTGACACTGAAAATTATATGTTTGTTGTATATAATTCAACATAATTGATTTTACTTTATTATTTAGTTGTATTCTGGGTTAATTGAAGTGTATTGTAACAATAATAGTAAATACAATAAAAGCTTATTAGCAATCATTTAGCATCATTGGCAAACAAGGCAGGTCCGACAGGTGACATGCTGCCCTTAGCATTTTTTAGCACCAAAGTGCCAGTTACTATCCGTCGTTGCTATCTTGTAGCACAAGCCAGCAGACCTTCCAGAACTCCCACAGCATCGCTTTCGATGCTCAGCTGACCTTTTCAACTCGGACTGTTGGTTTGGTATGGGCCAGCTGCAAATTGACCCAGCATTTCTTTCATTTGAAGTAGATGAAAGGGCTACTAGTCCTGCACTGCAGATGGGTGCTGCAAATGTACGTGCCATCAACGTTGCCAATGACTGTGCTGAGTGTGGCTTTCTGACTTTCAAGCTCACATCAGACTTTGTGGCAGCAGCAAGGAGTGAGGAGTACCTCCAGACCATTCTACAGGCTGTTGAGTCTAATGCTTATCAGTGCTGTCTTTAAATACATTTTGTGATTACATTCAAATATTTATTATTTGTTGCATGATTAATACCTAAATATGTTCTAAAATATTCTTTTAAATATCAGCCTATCATAATTTAATATATTAAACTTTCAGTTCTTAAAAAGTCAACGCGCTAATATTCTAACTTTGACATATTGCCACTAAATCACAGTGAATTGTATCAGAATTTTGTTAAAACGACTTCTATGTGCAATGGAATGAAATGCAACCCCTGACAGTTCTATAAAGTTTTAAAGTTAAAATTTCACCCTACATTTTGATGCATCCTAATGCATATCACATGTTTGCATGACACATTAAAATGTCATATTTCAGCAGACTGACATACTTTCTACGGTATGATGGGAACGGGAGATTAACAGGTATGTGGGTCAAAGCAAAGTTCTACTGTTTATGTAACTGAGAGAGAAGTGTGTGCCACAGAAAGGAAAGCAAACATAACCTACCATGAAGAAATATGACAGGGTGTTCTTATCTTCCCACTTAAGTCAATTTCAACTAAATATTACCTGACATTATGCAAAGGCTTCCACTTCTAAAGCATGCACTGGACTGTTTTTCCGAAAGCTCCAGACTACTGGCACTGATTACGGAAAGCTCCCTTTAAACGTTCCTTATGCAGGATCAGGATGTCTGCATGGACTCACTGTTCAAAACAGCCTGTGTTATTGAGCTTGGGAGAATTTAGCCATACAGATTTGGTTTCAGTGCAAGGAAGGAAAACTAATTTCTGAAATCTGGCTCACAACCTTGTGTACTAAGGTTGTTGACAACAGAGAAAGTACTTCATTTGGGGATGCTTAAATGCAAATTTAACCCAAACATGATAAAATATATGCATAAATGTTATATGTTTATACCCATCAAAATATGCCAATCTTATTGCAACATTTTTTGTGGGGGGACAAATTGGAGTGACGCTGAAGCAGCAGTTCTACGGATGTTTGTGCATTAAATGTATACTATTTATATGTGAGTGTATATACTATATACCATATATGTGTGTGTGTGTCAGTGTGACAGGAGAGGTTGAAAGAAAAAAGAAAGAAAAGAAAGAAAGAAAGAAAGAAAGAAAGAAAGAAAGAAAGAAAGAAAGAAAGAAAGAAAGAAAGAAAGAAAGAAAGAAAAAACAGAAGAGGCAATGTTATGGGGTTTTCACATCAACTGCTAAAGGATGCACTCGGGTACAACTTTTTTGACATTTATTGAGACAGCTGTGTTAGTAAATGCTTTCAAAATGCACCAGTCTCACTGGGTACCCCTTGAAAGAATTCTTGGAAAATATCATGTATGAGACACACTTCCTTCATTAACTGTACACTAGTTTATCAAGAGTGACAGTCACTAGCAATAATGACACCACATGCAGTGACCCAAAATTATATCTTACTAGTTGCTTTCTGAATGAAACTGCCTACCTAAATTATACAAGTGTACCTTTTGGTCTAGACCATTATAAAAATTCTGCCATCACCTACTAAAAGTGAACCTTAATCCACTTGGAAAAGAAATACATTATATTGCATACCCAAGCACAACACCACCTGTCACACTGTCGGAAGCAAAAAACTCCTACACTCTTCCACATCATTTACATTTCTGTCATTTGGCAGATGGTTTTTAACCAGAGCGAGCAATTAAGGGTTACAGAAAGGTTGAACCCCCCAACCTTCGGATCAGTACCCCAGAGCCTCAATCTAAGCTACCACTGCCCTGAATGCACACCATAGACAAGAACGTAAAAACACATACTTGACGTTTGTGTTGGTGCAGATGATGTATTCAATCTCGTCTGAGTATGGATTCTGGAAGGTAAAGCTGCTTGTTCTGATCAGCATCCACTCGCGATTCTTCATGCGGAAACGGTACATAACTGATAAGACCTGACCTTTCAGCTTCACGACCTGCAGAATAACAAAAAAACAAACATCTCACAAAAACCTGCATTACAACAAATTACCAGTTTGACAGAAAATGTAAAAATCAGTAAATGTGATTAAGAGAGACCTTTGTTGTTTTGATCATCATCACAAATGCTCATGCTGTGTATGACCGCGGAATGAACAATCAGAATGAAAAAATATTCTATTACAACATTCACCAAAGTTTCATTTCAAGCAGCCAACTGACATGTACTGTACACTCTGTGCAAAAAGATGGGCAACTCCTAACTGGGAACCAAACACTGAGTCTTTAATAAAGCTAAAAACAAATCACTCATCAGAAAATTAGGAAGAATGAAAAAATATGACTCATGAGACCTGCGCAATCAGTTGCTTGTCACAGCTCATTGCAAAGGTAGATTAGGTAATAATAAGACCTTTTCTCCAGTAGACTCATAAATAAGAGAACCTTATCTTCTACAAGGCCTTACTCAACCCTAAAAAGGGTTTATAAACAGTGTTTTTAGACCTAAGTCAGTATGGCATGTTTACAAAAAGTCTTTATATTGGCTTATTTAGTACACTGATATTTATCCATATGGTAGGGACTGGACTTTGGCAGAATTTAAATGAAACGTAAGAACAGCCGAAGATGAAGGACGCAACACCAGCTTCTTGAGGTTTGAACTCACAACCTTGTGGTTTCAAACACAAACCTTTAACCAAAGAACTGCAACAACCCCATAATTTAGAACTGAGGTCAAATAACTTGTGAAGAAAACTTAGGGAGATGCATTATCAGCAGAAAAGGAGCCAGATGTCAGAACTAGATAATACTACACATACATGAAGGTACAAAAAGCTAATTATGAAACTAGGAAAGAAAGATAACCAAAAAGGACACTAACTCTGATGCACAAACAAAAATAAAAATGAATAATGTTTTCTACAGACTATGCAATTTCAGTAATTATATGAAATCGTTACAAATCACTCTGTGCAACATGGATCCGATGAATTTGGTTCCTGGTATCTAGACCGTATGATGACACGTACCAAGGTATGGTGACTGTACGATGATGCCACCTATTGAATCATAGGCTATGAGGCAAGTTATTAAAATAGAACAAAACATCATCACTATATGCTTGTGATAAACATCAACAGCATGCAAAAATTAAATAAATTGACAAATAGGAAAAACAAAATCTCTTCCTCCTCCACAAGATCTTGTCCTTTATTGCTCTCCCACATAATGGATGCCTGCAGAAGATTTGCTGCATCCTTTGGCTGCACAAGGTGTTAAATGAAGATCTCCACAAACGAACGAACAGCAATGACCTCCTGCTAGAGATTAAGCTCCGCCGGCTGAAATGGTTTGGCCATGTTTTAATGATGGAACAAGGTCGGATAGCAAAAACATCTTTACACTGGATCCCTATTGGGAGGCGAAAGCCTGGAAAGGCTGAAATAAATCTGGCGAAGAACAGTACAAACTGAGCTTCAAGAAATGGGCTTGACTTGGAGCAAGACACAAAAACGTGCTAAGGACCGCCTATACGCCGTTGCAGCCTTATTTCCCACCCGGGAAGACGAGGATAAGTAAAAGAAAGTAAGCGCTCTCACATACTGACGCTCTCTGGGATTGGTGCCGTATGTCGCATTGACATACATGTTATCTCATGTCACATTTTTATTGGCTAGTTAGTAGATGTAGGCCATAGCAGGATACACACTGTAAGATCATCCTAAATTTCTGACACTGTGAGAAAATTATCATAGGCTATTATCATAGGCTATCTTTGGTCTAAAGACTCTGACAACGGCATATTTGAACCTCTCTTCAAGTACAACGTAAAACCACTGTTTAAGAGCCATGAATAAAGAAATTGCCAAGATTGTATATGTTGGTCATGTTTCATCTAGGACAGCATGTAATCATACAAAACATACCCGTTAGGTCACCAGTCACACATGTGCAGTTCGGTCACAAAATGTAACTTTGGCATGGACCATGGGAAGGTTACGCATCCACCATTATGAATAAGGAGATTACAGTTCTGAGTCAATCTCACTCTAAAAAAACATCAAAGATTAATTTTGTATTACTTAATAAGTAATAAAAATAATTGTACTCTTACTTACTAACTTTGTATTACTGGTAACTTGACCCCCAAATACTTCCTTGAATCAAGATTTTTTATAAGTTCGAGCTTTACAACATAGAAACATGGCTTAGAGAAAGACAATATGTGTGCTGGTCTATCCTTGGTATGCTTATGCTTTTGCTGGATCACCACTTAAAATTCAGAAAGGCTTGGAAAAACAGGTGCATAGGAACGAAAAACAAAAAGTATTCTACGTAACAGGTCAAGGGGAAACTTGGGCATCCGTCTCCC
>JBCNYG010000002.1:17149607-17162216 GCA_039654305.1 Porochilus rendahli | reverse complement strand
ACAGACAGACAGACAGACAGACAGACAGATAGATAGATAGATAGATAGATAGATAGATAGATAGATAGATAGATAGACCTTTGGAAAACTGGTCAAAACACACTATTCGTTCTTCATATTCCAAAACAAATGTTTATTTGAATTTTTCTACCCCAGTAGCATTCATTGAAGAATGTTATTTTGGGGATAATGTTTAGCATCCCATCTCTATGGAAATTTTGTCATGTCACACTCAAGACATACAGATTTCATTAACCACCTAATTCATTTCCTTTGAAAAAAACAAAAACAAAATAAAACCAAGGACCTGAACGTGTTCATTTTTTGCATTGTTAGCAGATATTTTTCAAAGGCCATCACAAACACTATTTTACAAAACCAAAACCAGATGAACGAGTCTAAGGAAAACTTTTCCATTCACATTTCTGGCTTTAATCATCCCTGGCTGATATGAAGAAAGAAGCAGAAGATAAAAGATGTACAGATGAAACAAGATGAAAGGACCAGTTCAAGAGCCTTCACATTCAGCCATTAGTCTAATCCTACATATGTGCACATATGCACTAATGCACAGGCTCACTGGACCCCGCAACCTAAATCGCTGCTTCATATTTCTGCTTTCTTTATGTTTTTAAATACCACAATGCTGTGGAATTTTCCGATTCTGTTTGGTCAGGTATTGATAAACTCTATTGTATCTCAAACATTTGGGAATATCAGATTTTTTCAAAAGGAAATGTCCTGACCATGATTCTATTAGCCAGAAAAGAGCTTCATTAACTATTTGACAATTAGTACATGGCAGTGACAATACATGAGGCGCAGGCAGTAACTCACAAAACTGGACCCATGTGTATGTGACTGGCAAGTTCGCCATTAGCTAGCTGCACTGTGTGCTATGATCTTTAGCAGCTTCAAGAGAAACATTCAGTGTTGCCCTGAAGAGGAAAGATAAACAGGAAGTACCCCAAGGAATAAAGAATTTACAAAGTCACGCAAAGTACTGGCTGCTCATCGGAAAACTCTTATTCATCTGTACAGAGAAATCTCAGCCCGAGGTCTTTAGTCCAGACCGAGCCAAAGTCGGGCTTTTTAATTCACTTCAGACGCTGTTCATTTACCTGCTTCTGTACAAGGCAACTTCATCCTGTCTGCAAGGGCTTTGGTAGCATTCAACTTGTTTCCCTTCCCTTGAGAAACCTTGCTCTAGGTTAATAGGTTAGCTCTGTGTTCAGCCCTGTGTATTATCCATCCACTGGTAAAATGGTAAGATGGTAAACTAGCAGGGAATAATGAATGGATAAACAGATAGATAGATAAATAACACAGGCAGACAGATAGCTGAATGCATGAATAGATGGATAGCTGGATGGATAGACAGAGAGATAGATGGATAGATGGATGGATGGATACACACTATGCCAAGAATTACGATGCATGACAAGAGCTCATTTTCTGGTCTCAGTGATGCCCAATCAACCTGAGATCATTGAAAGATGTGGTTATTAAAACGGCTGCTGCATTCTTTACATACCTGAAGTCTTCCAATCGCCACCAGGCAGTATTTACTTGTCTGGCCCGCTTCAGAATCATCTTCAGGGATCGTCATTCCTGAAAAAGACATTAGTCACTGAGAATGAAATTCAGATGGATACTGCATGCTTCATTTATGTCTTTCAATAAGGTGCACACACACACACACACACACACACACACACACACACACACACACACACACACCAGTTTCAGGTAAATGGTCCATTGCTGACAAGCATATGGTGAAAAAATGAGTTCTAATGCCGCTTTATGAAAGTTATCAATCGAATGATTGCTCATGTTTTGCTTAGACTAAAAAATAACACTGGAGATGCTTAATGAAAAGGAACCAAATGGATTCTAAATATCTTTTACTTGCGGGCCTGCTTTTCACTTTCATTAAATAAGGACCAGTGTTCCTTGTGTTTGTCAAAAAATCATCTGCTGTGGATGTTGCCTGTTTTCAGGAGGCAGAACAGAGCTCATTTGAAAATAGGGCTCCTTACAAAATAAACACTGCATATAACCCCGATGACACACCAAAAGAAAAAATTTAAACAAATCGTGACCATATAAATGTGGCCAGCTCCAACGTTTAAATCTTCAGTCTTCAGTAGTTTAGTTCTACTGAAACATTTTACTGTAACGTCAGAGTGAAGAAATATATAGAGGAATCCACCAAGCAAGACGACAAGTTGCGTATATTTCTACTTAAACCAAGCTTGAGCCCATTGACAAAGGTTTTGTGTATAAAAAACTTAGAATTTGGCTTTTGAGAAAGCCAATGGAAATAGTTTGTGGCTCCTGCATTGTATCTACAGTAACAGTAACATTAAGCACAACTAGGACTGTTTAAAACCACTGTGGCTTTCCATCAAAGAGAAACAAAACATGTAAACATAAATAATATGGCTGACCTCTGTGGATGAATTCTGTGTTTCCCAACAGTTGGTATTAAAAAATTAAATAAATAAATAAAAAGAGAGAGAAAATCATAAATATAAAAAAATAAAATATAAATGCGCAAGATATACTTGATAACACAGAGGTACATTAGTTACATTACTGTTTAGTTACATTTGGTTACATTACTGGTTAATAACTATATACATCGTCTTTTCCTTTACCAGCCTCTTTTTCCTCACTTTTAAATAAAAAAAATGCCCTGACTACTGTATGTTATGTTTTTTTTTATTTAGTTATTTGTTTTTCACTATTTCATCCACAATTTTAGTCGTATCCATTTCCCACTCAGGAGGAATTGCCTTGCCTATGACACAACCACCACCACCAACCAGGGAGGGGTGTAAGAATGCCCATGACCCTTCCGTGACATGCAACGCTACCAGCCGCCTCTATGAACTGCTGCGCATGTGTACTTGGGGTGGCCTAACGCACTCGGTGGGGGAAAGCGTTATTCGCCCCCTCATACGAATGAGTTCACAGACGCCCATGATTGGCTGGTGATTGCTGTGAATGACAGGAAAGTGAGCGTATGCCATCCCTCCCTCCCGTGAAAGCTCAGCCAATTAGCTCCCATGGACTCTTGATCATGGATGGCTGTGGCCTGAACCTCTGGGTTGATAGTCGATGTGCCACTAGGGGCCGCCCTAACTACTTTCCTGTGTAAACAGGAAAGAAATCTATAAAAGCACATAAAAACCAATCTGACATTAAAGATTCCTATTGAAAACGTTTAATACATTTTACTGTCGATTCACACTTTTATTGAAAATTGCCATATTAACAATTACACCGGTTTATTTAATCCGTTATTGTGAAACTTCCACCATACTCGTCCATGTTCAAGCTGCTGCTATAGACACAGTAACGTATTACGACTATAATATTTTATTCGCTTTATCCTTTACTGGGGTCGTTTGGTGAGTAAAACCCATCCCAGGCAACTACGGCTGAAGTCGAGAAAGAGCCAGACCATTCCAGGGCCAACTGAGACACAATTATTGAAACTGATATTTACACCTAACAGCAATTGAGAATACGTAATTAGCCTAATAAGCACGTATTTGGACTGTAGGTGGAAACCAGAGCACCCGGTGGAAACCCTTGCAAACACTGGGAGAACATGCAACTTCCGCACAGAAACGCCCTCACCAGGCACAGGGCTCAAATCCAGCACGTTCTCACTGTTAGGTGGATGTGCTAACCACTACGCCATTGTGCACCCAGAGAACAATAATATTACCCTATGATTTGCCTTGCCAGTCTGTCAGTCATGCTGTTAAAGAAAAATAATTAACACTGCTCTGGAGAATATTGTGCCAGAATTATATTTACAACAACAGCTATTGTGATTTGGGTTTCCTAGCAGTATACGAGCTTCTATATGCATGCTGCTTACAAGAAAAGCTTCTAAAATTTCTGATTTTAAACAACTAGGCAGTGGTCTCTCAATGGGTAAAGCTCTGGGTTACTAATCAAAAGGTTGAGGTACAAGCCCCAATTCCACCAATTTACAACTTTTGGCCACTAGAGCAAGGCCTTAGAATATATGCTGAAGAGGTTAAACACTGAAAAGGGAGAGCTGTTCTTAACAAAAAGCTGTAAGATGTAGAAAAAAGATCAGAACAATATGTTAAAGTGCAAACAAATTGCAGCTGGAAATGCATCACTTGGAACACATTCACCATAATGGATGAGATGGATGAAGCGACTCGTAAAAAAATAACATGAAAGGTTGATTTTTATAAATAAACGCCTGTGAAAATTGGTTTCGGTGATATTCAGCAACCCAGTGAAAAAAAAAACAAAGTCATCAAAGTGACATTTATTCCTACTCAGCTTTAGATGCAGAACTGAATAGCAATGAGACACACAACTGACTGCTGAAGACCAACTGTCACAATAACCTGTACTAAACATTGTACTGTGCAGAAAATTCCTTACTAGCATTTTAGAAATCATTCCCATCTTTAGTGACTTTCCAAATACACAGGAAATACTCACTACACAGGAAGTGAAGATTACAAAATTCCTGATGCCTGAACTGCATCTTGGGGTAAATTATTGCACGACGTTTTTCAAAACACAGCTGTCTCCTGCCTTTTAAAAATAAAGGGTTTGTTTTTTGTTGTTTTCTATTTTCAGACCATCTGAGAAAGAAAAACGTTTATTCCCTGCAGACATGACAGTGTGCAGGAGGAATGTGCTATTTTAAGATTTGATCATAAACAGGCAAAACACGTGGGATTAATCTAACGAAATGCACGCACATGTGGAAACGAGCACATTATGGGACACCGGATGAGATACAAAGCAGTGAACTTGTTTTTATGACGTTGCTCAATTTTCTCCACACGCCTGCCACAGTACTTATTACAATCGTAGAGGCGATCTCAGATGATTCAATGAACTCTGGGACAGAGGAGTCATCCAAAGGCTTCTGTCAATAAAATAAAATTTAACACTTAATTCCTTTGCGATATCAGACATACCAGATCACTTACATGACTATTAACACAGCTATCTTGTGGAAAGGATCTTGTCTATGTGCTTTGGTGGGGTTTTTTGGTATCAGGGGACAGAAAAATGTGACCTCTGTATCTACTGTGATTATTTCATTTCAAATCCTCCACATTTATTTGCTCATCCTACCCACATTTTCCCCAATTTGGCATTATTCATTCATTTTCGGAACCGCTTATTCCTAATTAGGGTCGCGGAGAGGCTGGTGCCCATCTCAGCCGACTCTGGGCGAGGGCGGGGTACAGCTTGCCAGGCCATCGCAGGGCCATCAGTCACACAACCAGTCGCACTCACACTCACACTTAGGGGTGATTTGGAACAGCCAATTAGCCTACTGTGCATGTTTTTGGACTGTGGGAGGAGCCCGGAGGAAACCCACCCAAGCACAAGGAGAACATGCAAACTTCACACAGAAACGCCCGAGCCTGGGAATCGAACCCAGGACCTTCAAGCTGTGATGCGGACGTGCTAACCACTACGCCACCGTGCCGCCTCAATTTGGCAATATGTGAATTTAATCCACTAACTGTACAACTAAAAGTTACGTGCGCCTTCTCTCAAACTGAATCCAACACTGCATGGTATGATACATTTTTTAAATCATACCAGTGTCAGCTGTTGAACTTCATGCACATGCTACCAGCAAAACTGTGAAATCAGCCACTGTATATAATACCTAAAAGGCTAAAAGAAAAAAAAATCCTTTCTACACACTGACCAACAATTCTGTGCATTGCCAAGTTGGTCCAAGGCAATGTCTGAAGTGAACACAATGCGGCAAACAAGGTGCCTTTGTGCATCATAAGCACCAACCCTCTGCTTTCACCCTACCCCACACCCAATCCATTCTGTAAAATGCCTGAGATGTTTTGTCCAGGTGAACACTTTATAGAATACCTAGGGAACGTATAAAATTTCTTGGCCATGTTGCTGTCTGGCAAGCTGTTCAGGGTATACCTTGAGTCATATGGGCTCCAGCCTTCCCACAACCCTAATAAAAGTTCATAAAATAAAAAAAAAAAGAACTGTATAAAATTCCTAGGCTAAGTTCATGAGGTCAGAATAAAAACTGTGTATCTCATACTTTGACAAAAATCAGTTATGTGATGATTTTTCGGTTTATCTATATTTTTTTATTAAATTTGTTTGCTAAATATTAGGTTTATGTGGTTACTATTTGTCGTAAAAAAATACATTTCTGGAGTTGTTATTATTAGGCTTGCATGTTAAGGGTTTGTTTTAATTAGGCTTGTGTGTTAATTATTAGATTTATGCATTTAGTGCAAGGCTTCCGTTTGTACATTAACAGTTTAAGTGTTTGTTATTAAACTTACTCTGATCATGATTATGCATGTGTTTTTATTATAAGGTTCACATGTTTAATATTAGGCTCATGTGTTTAGTATTAGTACTACACTTTTAGAATTATAGGCATTATCAAGTTTTTATGGAGCTTACAGCATACAAACTATGGTGGTGATGTTACTATAAGAAGAATGGACTACTAGAACAAGTGCATTAATATAAAAGTGTACTTTATCTTCCAGCTGGCACTACTGTTAGTGCTGCTGTTATGGAAAATTAATCTACACTATCTGACCAGACAGACTTGAGAATTCAACAGCATTGTGGAATAATGAATATAAAAGAAGTAGTGGAAGGGGGGGAACATAAATATTAATGAACACTGGGAAGTATCTGTGGAAAACTGATGTGAATTAAATAGGCAGAGAATGGAATGTATAACAATGTAATAATATAGACATGCTCACAAAATGAAGCTAGTGATAAATTCATTTAGATTTCTCAAAGTTGGTTGGTGCATAAACTACTTGAACATTTTTGTTAGTGTTTTTTTAATTATTTGATTTTACTTTATTTTTAAGTCTAAATTTTCTGACTGTTAAAATACAGATAAACCCCATATTGTAAACAAAAGGCCAGTCTTAGAAACAGATTTTTTTTAGTCCAATTGTTGTCTATTTGAAACAAATAACCTTATACTGAGAGTTGTAAATAAAGTACTAAAACACTGACAGTTTGTGATGCTTTAAGCTTTGACTGTACTGAAAACAGTAGATATAATCTGGCAACCCCGATTTCTAGATAAGCTTTGTACATATCAATAAATCAGTGTATGTATGTATCCATCTATATACATGTATGCCGCTCTCCCTCTCTATCTACTGATTTATTCTTTTTTCCCCCTAAAATGAACCTAACTTGGAAGCTTTGAAATATCAGTGGTTTGCCTACATACTAGACTGAATACATATGGAATACAATGTCGTGTAAATGTATTGAAAATACCTGCAGGGGGCCAAGCCTTGATGTAGCCGGTGCAATGCACCACTGAATACTGAGCCTCACCTTCCTTTGATGGCCCGAGTCCATTCCTAAAGTAGAGGCGCATATAGAGACCAATGACAGCACTGTAAGACACCAAACGCATTGTGAAAAATGATAAAACACATTCGTCATTACTCTTTCCCATAATGCAATTGTAAAGCCAATGCCTATAAGAGGCAGTCTCCCAGATTAAACTAACTTTCTATTCCCCTTGCTTTATTACTACCAAATAGTGATGTGTCTCACTGTCTCACTGAGACAATATACATCAGAACAATGAGTTAAATTATTACAATTGCACTTGGAAGAATATTCTGGTGTAACTTTCTTTCACAGAAAGTACAGTCTCTGCTTTCAAAGTAAAACACTCTCGATTCCAGTTTAAACCCACTGCAGGGGTTTGTCTGCTCATATTGGTATTTGACAAAGTTATTGGGTTTATCCAAAAAAAACTTTTAAATGTCCCGACATTATGTTTCCATTCTCTTCCAATCTTTGGCTTTGAATCTGTGTATCAGGCTCCTCATGTTTATATTTATTGTTATCATCCACACATCCTATTTAAATCCTGCATGAAAAGTCTTTAGTTTCTCAACTCTACAAAAGTTTTTCGGGGGAAGATGCTCCTGAAACCCTGTCTGAATCCCTTATGGATCATCAAAGAGCACAGAGCTAATAAAACTTATTTTCTTATATCCTCTAAAATGTTTTCACAATCCACCATTCATCAATTATTCACCTGTATATTTAGTTTTTTATGAAAAAACGATGGATTATTGCTCACTTGAGACCTACATCAATGTGACATTTTGAGTACATACATAAAATCCAATTTATATTCAGGTTTACTGTAAAAGCTTTAGATCATTACTAAGTTCTCTTGGACAAAAACACCTCTGTCCTGGTGCTGGGGCTAATTAGGTCTTAATCCCGGCTGAGATGTTTGGCTCAGACTGAAGCGCATTACAAAGCCTTCGTGGGCTGCAGCCATGTGTCTCCTTGAGTCAAAGCTGTGACACGACCATGTGTGACAGGGTTAAACACAATGTCAACAGGGCAAATTTTACAAAAGACAAAACATGAACAATGAATTAAATTTCACATCGACAAAGCCAAAAGAGTGAACACTATGCAGGAAGGGTGATGCTTACTTCCTTGTGTGCTATATTTATGACAGCAAGGAAAACACATTCATTATGGAAAGAAACAATTCATGATATATTTGTAATAAAACTATACATTCTCTGTATAAACTGCAGAGTTTATATTTTATTCATACTGCTTATAAATGGTTTAAAGGTGGATTAGAATACTATATAATATACTTAATATACTTACATATTATGTATAAATACACACACACACACACACACACACACACACACACACACATCATCATCATCTCATGCTCCCTGAACCACTCTTTTACAACCAGAGCTGATAAATACTGGCAGAGTCATGATGAAAAAGCATTCAGTACATTCAGGTAGTCAACATAACATTGCTCAACCTTGACTTGACCAACTGAAGCAACCCAAGGTCATAACACTGCCATCAAAGCTCATACAGTACTACTCATGATGGATACATTGCTTCATGCACTTCCCTTCTTCCCCTGGCATGCACATCAGTCTACAATGGGTAAACATGATCATTTTCCATTGCTCCAGAGAATCATTATGCTCTATAGCATTTAAAGCCTTTTTCCCCACAATTAATCTCACTAAACAGTGGTTTCTTATGACCACAAAGCTGTTTAGTCCCAATCCTGTAAGTTCTTATTGCAACACGTGTGTGTAAATGCTCTTACTTTCACTATTAAACTTGGCTGGGATGTCTCTCTGTTGAGACGATTCCAGGCGATCACCACCACCAGGTTTTAATAATGCATTGGATAGTTATCAACCCAATTATAGTAGTTTCAGAAGTCTGCTTTGTTGTTTTATTTGCTTCACCCGTCTTCGACACAGTGACATCTTTTCCATGACCACGAGACATGTCGTGCCGGGTAAGGTTAAATAACACGTTGATGGCTAAAACGTATTACTCCCTACAATAATTCCCAATCAAAGCCTCTTGCCTATTTGCTCACTTAAATGCAGTTGGATATTTTATTCTGGCAGGGCACTGGATTACAATCCCTATAATAACCAGAGGTCTCTGGGCTGACCAAAAACACCATGCAACTGAGTTAGAGTCAGACACATCATCAAATATAACATAAATATTACTCTTCTGTCTTTTGCTTTCAAGAAAAAAATATCATTACAATTTTTTGTTATTGTAACTTAGCTTTGCGACAGAGCAGAGTGTTTGTGTGTATGCATTCTTGCCTATATCTCTTCCTCATGCTCGACAGTCGGTTAAGAGAGATGTGATCCAGAGGAGCGCTGCCACACCTGAAAGCATAATTTAAATTAAAAAAAACTTTAGCTACAAAGAAATGTTTATTTACCAGTACAAAGCACAGTGCGTACAGGGAATGGGGCAGAAAAAGACAATATAAAAAAGCAACAACAATAAAATAGTGTGAAACAGGACCCATGGGAATGAATGTACCTACTCAACGGCAAGAGCAAACAAGCACATTCTTTAAAAAGTGAAAATGAGTTCCATAAATCTCACCAATAAATACTGAACATATGCTTAAATCTTCTGTTATTCCATCTTTTCCACTATTAAAGCACGAAAATTTCATCACACAACAAAAACTCTAGTAACTAATTATAGCCTATGGATGGATGAATGGATGGATGGATCTCTAACAGACCCCTGAGAGAAAATGGTTCCATTTAAGACCATCCTGCATGCTGAAGAGGTAGGAGGGCCACTTTACTATTATAATAGTAAAAGCATTGGTCTACTGATCACACGGTTGCAAGTTCAAATCCTATCAGCATCAAGCTGCCACTACTGGGGTCTTGAGTAGGACAATTTTCCTTCAGCTAATAAACCAGCTTCATTGACTAATATTCAGTATCTGCTGTATCCACATCAGAGTCTCAGAGCCAGGAATATCCTAGACTGGAATGGCAATGTTCCATGTAGACACTTGCACACCCAAATTCACACCTAGGGGAAATTGAGTGTAGACAATCCATCTTGATATGTTGACAATGTTGGCAAGGACCAAAGAACACTGGGAAAACCGAGACGGATAGAGAGAGAAGGTAAGAAACATGCACCACCATACTGTCTACGGTACATAACAGTGTCTGTCACATACACTATAAAGCCAAAAATCTTTTCCATTAAAACGTTCAATTTATCAGTCATGTCATCATAATTTAAATATTATATTTAATTGGCATCCTGAAAAGAAAAAAAATCAGTGATGGGGTAGGCATTTGATCAAGTACTATGTAACTAAAAAAGGTATAAATTTGATTAAAAATGTATTAATTCATTTAAGTTGTCCAAATAGGCTACACACTATTAAACAACAAATTATGAAAACCAATTAGAAATAGTTTAATGTAAAGCAATGTGAAAAAAGGAGATTTATTAATAACACACATCCTGTTAAAACCATATCACACTTATGTCACTTGTCTTTGCTAAGGATATTACTCATCAGCATGAGGTCCCTAAAGAATTGGGAAAAAGTTCTAAAGCTGTGAACAAATTTCAGTAAGACATAATTCAACCCACACACAGAAATCCCCATCCAAAAGGTCATTTTCATCAAGGTAACGTAACTGTTTCCCCTCATCATCAGAGCCAAACAAGTTGTTCTGCAGTCCTAAGGCACAAGTCTAGAACAAACAGATCGCTTTCCCTGAAGTCTGGTTGTGAAGCCTAAATCCAGTAAGGCTAAACATTACATAACCTCTACCTTTTTTTTGCAGCAGCAGCAGCAGCACTGTAGTCTACAAACATGAGGAGGAACGTTGTTGTGGACGCATGTTTCCAATCAGGGCCGCATACCATCGCAACCCTGACACACTGATTCAATTTTGAACTAAGGACACAAATATAAAATCTGAAACGCATGCACATTCCTGGGTGACGTCCCTGACTGTTATTAGTTCGCGCCGAAGTATGTAAAAACACACAGGCAATGTAAACAGAGGCAATGGATGATTTCAAACAATGTGGGTTTGTAGATAGGAACAGAAAGCTGGTCATTGCTCAAACAAGTCCTGCAATCATAAAATACTTCACTATTTTGTGGAAAGTACAGGAATGTTCCTGAGGTTCTGTACCATTTTGTGAAAAACACAGTCTTGTTTTGGGACATATTTGGGGGGATAAGCACTGAAACACTGCTAGGTCATGGCTAAAATATGTGTGAATCTGGTTCGG
The DNA here is from genome assembly GCA_039654305.1 of Porochilus rendahli. Taxonomy (NCBI): domain Eukaryota; kingdom Metazoa; phylum Chordata; class Actinopteri; order Siluriformes; family Plotosidae; genus Porochilus; species Porochilus rendahli. Next base: position 17,150,540 of record JBCNYG010000002.1, on the reverse strand, counting down.
CTGAACATATTTTTGGAAAACCAATCAAGCAGGTTCAAACAAGGATTAAGGGAAGCAAACATGAAAATGATGAAAAGCATAATAACTCCCCTTTACTTAATAACTTTTGTTGCTTAATTTTGCTCAATGTACCTTAGATCTCCTCTAATAAAAGAATTCAGAATTTCTGAGCACTCGGGAATTAATGACCATGATTTGGTCATATTTCTCTCTGCAGATTCAGGCTCACATCAAGTACACAATCAATCAGTATCAAAGTTTTAGCAACGATATTGTAAAAATATGGCCTACACATAATCTGAAACATGGTTGACAGACAGTTCCTTAAAAGAAAATGAAAGGAAAACCTTCTAAACTCTGCTGTTACAATGATTATATAAATATCAGGTGGCTTTTATTTACATTTTCAGAGTTAAAAATCTGTTTGATAGTTTTGTAGTCCATTTTCCTCTTGTAAGTGCGCAAAATTACGACATGGTCACTTCAGTTCCAATAAGGCAAGCCAGTGGCAAAAATAACAGTATACAGATATCAAACAAAAAAATCAGGTATAAACTAGTGACCTTCTGAGTCAAATAAAGCTGGGCCCCTCTACACATAATACTATGTTTACATACAAGTATCTGCCTGTATACAGTATGTGAACCTATAGTATATAGGTCAGTGCATTTAAATAGACAAAACATCCATGTTTACAGCTTCTTCTACCTGTAACTGTAACAGTACAGTAGAGCCTTCTTGTGTGAGGATTTATTACCCTTTTCTTTTCTTCATGAAAATGACTGTAATAATAATGATAATAATAATAATGTGTTTTAATGTGTAAAGACATACACTATGTAAGAGAGTTTCTATTAAGTTTGGGTGGTGAAAAAGCAACATCCTGGAGACTTCAGAATCAGAATGGTGTTTTTTGTATTAAGAATTATACTA
>JBCNYG010000002.1:17071207-17084744 GCA_039654305.1 Porochilus rendahli | reverse complement strand
TATATATATATAAATATTGCTTGAAGTTTTTTAAAAGGTTTACAACATAGTTAAATAATTATTAGTGGTTGTTATAAATATTATCATTAATTTATAAACTCAAAGGAGCGCAGTAAAATAAAAAAGGAAAAAAGGAGTGTTGCATGACAGCACAGAGTGTGTGTGCGTGTTTGTGTGTGTTTGGGGGGGTGGGGGGGTACACTTCTGTTCTCATCAGAAGTGTCCGGCCTTCAGAGGCGACAAGACATTGAGGATAAGCAACGGCTGCACGCTGTCGTGCCCAGCCCACAAGCAAGACGACAGGCGGAGGAAAATTAATAATTATCGTCATGGCTAACGCCGACCAGGGAGCAATTCATCATCATGCTCTTTTCCGGCACTATCGTGGTGGAGCATGCTGCAGCCAGATACAATTATGCAGCACGAGCTGTGGAGGAGGGCGGGCTAACGGGGCTAATGGGCTTTTGATGGGCTTTATTCGCACGTAAGAGCAGTCATGCTCGGCCACACCACTCTCTCTATCTCTCTCAGCTCGAATCCCTGAGAAAACACACACACACACACAGTTCCGCCGCATTGGTAGCGAACAAACAGGATTTAATTTAAGAGGAAGATCCCTTACACGTGCTGGCATGAGCACACACATTCACATGCCAAAGAAATAAAGACAATGCAGATACAATAACCAGCTTTACAACACACACAAACACACACACCCTACTAACCAAACCCCCCAAACCAAGGAGTGTTCTCGCGTTAGTCTTTCTGACATCTTTTTTTTCTTCGCTCTTGTCTTTTTTTCATCTCTTGTCCACTTACTTTGTTCTTTTCATCATTTCTTTCTCCTCCTCTTCTTGCAAATATTTCTTTTGAAATCTTTAGTTTACTGGGTTTTGTCCCTCTTTCCTTTTTTTTGGTTCTGTTTCGGATTCTTTTCTTTCATCATAATTTCTCTTACAGATTTTTCATTTTATGGATTCTCTCTGTTCCTGTCTTTGTTCATCATTTATTCTCTCTCTCTCTCTCTCTCTCTCTCTCTCTCTCTCTCTCTGTGTGTGTGTGTGTGTGATTAATTGAAACCCAGAGTTTATTGTTATGATCTGTTTAAATGGTCCCAAAAGAGAAGTAGCTCTCACACGGTTTGAGTGTCTATGTGTATGTGTGTGTATGTGTGTGTGTGTGTGTGTGTGTGTGTGTGTGTGTATGTGTATGTGTGTGTGTGTGTGTGTGTGTGTGTGTGTGTGTGTGTGTACCCTTCCTTCCCAGAGACCACTGTTTAGAAAGTACATTAAATTAAATCTAATTCGTGGATTTCTTCTGTTAGGTAAATTCAGAATGACAACCTCTGTGTGTACCTCACAAAAATCCATCCATCCATTATCTGCACTGCGAATTCATGAGGGTACACACTGAACAGAAGAAATGACAAAAAAAAACATTTATACCTGTGAGCAATTTCATAAAGTTTTGACATTGTCAGAAAAATATTCTGGTTATACCAATTATATTCAAGGATGAGAGGATTACAGTTGACATTGTCACAAAGCCATTTACATAGTTACAAACTAATTTTGTAAGGAATTAAAACAAACCCTACACATCCCCAGTGACCAAGCCCGCAGTGACGGTGGCAAGCCCGCGATGACAGTAATTCAAAAGTGAAACCCAGCCTCATTTGGGTAAAACCAGATAAAAATACAAATCATGTAGCAGAAACTTCACTATAGTTTAACCTGAAGTGTAGCTGGTTGTAATGAGAATATTAATGATTAAATACCTTAGTTTTTACATATGAATGAATGCATAACTCATTCTGTTAAGGATTAACAATAATACAATATACTGCTCATTTAGACACCTTGCTATGTTTATTATTTTATTATTATGTGTTCCGCCCCACCAGACATTTACGTTTATGGCATATGGCAGATGTCCTTATTCAGAGTGACTTATTTTTAATTATTATCTCATTTATTGGACTGAGAAGTTGATGGTTGTCAAGGGCCCAACAGTGGCAGATTGTTCATGATGGAGCTCAAACCCCTAACCTCCTGATCAGTCCACCACTGAGCCACCACTGTCCACATTAACTACTGAGCCACATGCAACACCAGGCATTCCTTGCCATCAGTGGTTCAAAATATTTATCTAAAAACCTTTATTTGTTACATATACAGTGCTGTACAACCAAATTCTTTCTTTGCATACCCTGTTTGTTCGGAAACAGGAATTTGAGGAATACAGGAATAGTCAAACGCAAATTTAGAACTGTACCGTAAATAACTCTACCACGATACCAGCTGGTTTCTTGTCTAATGCTGTTAAACTGTCCATCCTGCAGTCCATCACCAGAGTGCTAAAATTATGTTTTCAATATGGAGAACACTAACTTATGGAGAACACTGAACACTGACACTGTATACACTAAAGGCAGAATAGGGCCATGTAATGGACGAAGGTGAGGTACATCATGAACACCTCATGAGACCATTGCAGGGCCAATACACCCAACCATTTACATTCACCTTCATACCTAGGGGCAATTTGAAACAACCAATTAGCCTACTGTGCATGGTACTTCATGTTCATATAAGTATGTGTATTCAGTTTATATGTGCATAAGAATATGCATCTGTCTGGGTCTCATCCTGCCTTTACACGTGGCTGCACACTTCATCCTACTGGGTCATTACTGTCTCTCTCTCTCTCTCTCTCTCTCTCTTTCTCTCTCTGTGTGTGTGTGAGAGAGAGAAAAAGAGCGAGCGAGAGAGAGAGAGAACAAGAGAGAGAGAAAGAGAGAGAACAAGAGAAAGAGAACAAGAGAGAGAGAGAGAGAGAGACTTTCTCCCCACCGTTCATACTCACTACCACATTCTTTTACTTGTTCTCTGACTCTCGTACACACACACACAGCCTCTTGTTGATGCAGTACGACTGAAAGCTGGATGCTGCAGCAGCAGCGAAAGCCGCCTGATCGTAGCTGGCGAGCAGCAGGGACTCCCTCTCTCCCCACTTTCCACTCCACAGGATGTGAGAACAGGTAGGACACACCGTTTCATTCCTCTCCTCCCTATTGTAACCCAACACTTAATACCTCTGTGAAATACTGAGCATGAATACACACACACACACACACACACACACACACACACACACACACACACACACACACACACACACATGCTCTCTGCATTGTGATCAAGAATGTCCCATATGAAATGGGAACATTTTTGCGATGTGCTATTTGCCTCTGAAGCTTTTCTTATAAGATATTTTATTCTTGATGGCAATTCTGTACTCAACTACATTTAAACCTTCAAATCTGCTCAGAATTGATACAAGTTAAGGTACAATTGTTTTAAGGAAGTGACAAAAGTTCAAACTAGGTCATTTGTTTGGTCATTTTAATCCACTGAATAAACTTGTACTTCGGTTTCAAAACTCAATACAGTTTTAAGACTTGATCAGTGAACACTCTGTACACGTTGCTGGTGCTATTATTAATGCATATGTTTATGACAGAATGATAAATAACACTGGTTTAGTGCATAAGTTCGGAAACTGACAGAATATTCAAGAAAGATAGTTGCATGCTTCCACGGATCGTGGTAACTTATGGGTGAATATATTTGGCTAGCTAATGAGATTCCATGTCTTTTAAGCAAGCAGGCTCAGCTCATTGCACTTTTTTTCAAAAACTAACAAAAATAGGTTAGCTCGGATTGCTTACGTTGTTCAGTTGTTTTCTCAATTGCAGTCTACATTTAGAGCAACACTATAATCTAAGGTGCTAAATATTTGCACTGACAAATACATTTTAAACAATTTCAGTACCAGTCGGGCGGTACTGTGGGACCATAATTTATTAGTTTCTTTATATGTTTGTCCTCTAACCATTTTTAACCTTTATTTAATCAAGGTAGGCACATTGAAACAAAAACTTTTAAAGCTTGACCAAGATGACAACAGAAACATCTTTCAGACACAGGACACAATAGCTCTTCGAAACACTACCCACTTTAAGGGAATACCTACTCATCATTTAACAGCATCGTTTATAATCAACAAATTAGGCAGATTCAGGCCAAGAGCCTCAAGTAATATTCACAAAAATATCAATCACACATCAAATCTCAGTAAATAACCAAGGCAGATTTTGTAGCATCAGATCAGATTTTAACTCACATCCGTCTGTAAGGTAACAGAGGAAGCCTACAGTAACTTTTAATATAAATATGTATTCCCTGCCGAAAAGCGAAAATGTTTTTCATTAAAAAAAAAAAAACAGCCATAATATAACTAATATAACTTACCAATCAATGGTATTTAAAAACTTTTTTCTTCTCAAGCAGAAAACCACTGGCTAAACAAGAGCATTTTCTGCAAAGTGCAAGCACATTCAGGTTGCGTACATGCATTGGGTGCCTGTGTGGGTACGTAAGCAGGGATGCGACAACAAAACCGAACTCATGGCTTAATGGCATTTCGATAAGTAGCTTTGCTATAACCACTATTTTCAACCACGGTGAGCAGAAAAGCATCTCAGAGCACACAGGCCCTTAAACCTTGAGGCAAATGGGACAATTGAAGATTGGTATAACATTATGTTTACACCTGTTAAGCTGAAGCTATGGACCTGTAGCGGTCATATGGACTCGGACTGGACAGGTGTACAGTTCTTTATGTTAAAGGAGATATATTTACTGGCTCATGTCAGTTTGCAGCACTATTGAAAAATAAACAAACCAAGACCTAAAGCTAAATATTTTATTAAACACTACGCAAGAACTGTACAATCAATTGCATCTCAATCCTGATCACAGTACGGGGCTCCTTCAGGAACCAAAACATATCCAAGTGCAATACTGATGAGCTTTGTAAATTGTGACATTAGCTAGTTAAAATGATCTTGTTTGATAACAATAATTGTTTTATTTGTAAATAAAAATAGTGCACCATATATATTTATGTTGCGGCGGCACGGTGGCGTAGTGGTTAGCACGTCAGTCTCACAGCAAGAGGGTCTTGGGTTCGATTCCCAGCTCGGACATTTCTGTGTGGAGTTTGCATGTTTTCCCAGTGTTTGTATTGGTTTCCTCCAGGTATGCTGGTTTTCTCCCACAGTCCAAAAACATGCACAGTAGGCTTATTGGCTGTTCCAAATCGCCCCTAGTTGTGAGTGTGCATGGTTGTGTGTTTGCACTTCAATGGCCTGGCGAGATGTCCAGGGTGTATCCCGCCCTCGCCCAGACTTGGCTGAGATGGGCGCCAGCCTCAACGCAACCTTAATTAGGATTAAGCAGCTTAAAAAATTAATAAATTAATATTTATGTTGTGTAATAATAGTAAAAGTTGAGATTCTTAAAATATATATATATATAAAATATCTTTTAATTTCTTTGTGCTGCTATATAATGAGTGTGTGTCATTGAAATCTTAAGAAAAGTCTGGAATTAAGTCTGCTGTATAAATTACTTTATACAAATGATCTCAGCCTTTTCAAGAAGCAAGACCTTGAGACAAACTAATTTAAGTGAGTTAATTCAGTATTTCTCCCATCAGTCTGACTCTGACAAGTTAATACAGTGATTTGTATTCTGAATGATGTCTTTGACTAATGTCTTGCTTTGGCAGTTGAAAGGATTGACTTACCAACAGTGCGAGAATAAATTACAGAAAAAAAGTTTTACTAGATTTTGTTGATACAGTCAACTTTCAATGAATAACAAAGTGTTTTTTTAAATCTTGATTTTCAAAATTCCAGATATTTTTTTTCCAGATTAATTTAATAGGGAAATATGAAAATTATTGCTTCAGATTAATTAGGTGAGTATAATGCAAAATTCTTTCATTTCGATTCTCTAAGTTCTTACTTTTTTCCACCCTACTGAGATCATGATATCCTCCTGCCTTTAAACACTAATGTGGTACTCAAAGAAATAAAAATGCAGAGGAAAGCTCAACTTTGCTTGGAAAGGGTAGATGAAGTCTAAAAATCAGTCATTCCGGGTTTTTAATCTTTCGTTGCAGAAAGGGACAGAGAGTAACAGAGAGAGAGGTGAAGGAAAGTGCTGGTATTTTCTTTCTTTTTTTTAAACTTTCATTTTTACAATACAATTTGTCTACCTGCTGTTTGTTTAAAAGGTAAAGACTGTTGGGCTTTTACACCCAAGCCTAGTGGCTCATCAGAGTCGGAGCTTATCCACGGTTTCTATAACGTGAAGTTCAACTCCTCCGGGATGGAACGCTAGTTGCAGGTTACCTTCCCAGTATTTTTTTACTGGTACCTATTTATACTGCTGGGTGGACTAAGGGACACTTGTGGTTAAGACCTTGCCCAGGAGTCGTGTCCAGCACCTTAACCACTACACCTCCGGCTCCCACTACTGCTGATAGTGGTTCCAGTATAATGTATGCTGCATTCATGTCTTGTGAGTCATAAGTTGTAGCTCACATGTAGTGACAAGTTAGACAGCTATTGCTAATCATAAATATAGTGTTAATGATTACTTTTCTCAAAGCAGTAATTAGTATGAAAAATTTATATATTTAACCAATTAATGTGTTTACATATTAACTAATCCTAATGTAATACTGTTATAAAATCTTAAAAGCAGAGAAGGGCCTTAAAGTCTATGTAAATGCTTAAAATTAATTAATTACTATAATTAGTCATTATTGTTGTTATTCTTTCATTTTAATTGAAAATAATTAAATCATTTTCTTATGGTTTATTCTATGTTGTTCTTTAAACAGGGAAAGAATTAGTACTTGACAAGAATACCCCGAGTTGAAATGTTGCAATTTCAAGTGGTGAGGGTGTTTTCATTGGCCCTTGTTTTATCTGTACTTAAAGACACTAATGTCAAAGAGCTTTAGGACTTTGATAGCCTGTCTAACTATCTCACCTCCTTGTGTATTCACCCTTCTCAAACAGATCAGGTCTCAAGGCTTCAATCTATAACCCTAATACTTCAATCAATGGAATCATGCTCATCATCTTGTATTTCTGTTGGAACTCAGTGCAACTACTGAATGAATTGTAAGAAGCTACCTGATGACCAATTTCTTCTTCTTCTTTTATATACAGTAAGCAAATCCTTTGTCGCTTGACTCTGGGTCACCACTTTAAAGCTTTCACAACTATCCTTACTCAATAAGACAAATCCACACTGTGTTAAATAACAATTAGTGTTAAGAAAGAAAAATGACTTTTCTTGCCTCCTAGTTTTTGAAAAATGTAATACGATCCGACTTTGACTGCCTCCTTCTTATAGGATGGCAGAAATGAACTGGGTTAGTTGGAATTGGTAATAAACAGTCCTCTGAACTTCACCTGGCACTGACATGGCACTCATTTATTTTGATTAATTTAACAGAGTCAAAAAATAATAATTGTCAGTTTTATTGTCTGTGTCAGAGAGCAGAATTGTTAAAATCCAGAAACCTTGAGTCAAATGTTCTTTTAATCTAAGACACAACTTTATAGGATTAAAATGTACCGTATATAGAATACTTCTTAAAAGTTAAATAATATTATTACACTACCACTCTAAATGTTATTTAAATATAGTATTGTTGGTTTTTGGTGTATGATTTTCATACTGTGACTTTTTAAAAAAATCAATTCAAAGCTCTTCTGACCAGTTAAATGATGCACTATGATGATGAAGTGTGCTATCATTACTCACTCGGCTGGCAGGTCACTACTTGGAGGAAAATATGACACCACATGCAATTTGGATGAGGGCCTAGTTCAGACTGGTCAGGCTATTAACTCTGAACTGCTCCTCTGGCCACTGTTCTAAGGCTCAAATAAAATATTGCTATGCCGATAAAAAGAATAACAGTCTGGTAATTGACTTTGGGTGCATCGTGATAAAGTGCCAACATGGATTTTTTTCTTCTCGCTGTGACAGCACCTCTCTAGAGTTTGAAGTGCCTTATCAGTGAGATATCGAAGACTGTCCTGCTCCTCTGAGAGAGAGAGAGAGAGAGAGGGAGAGAGAGAGAGAGAGAGAGAGAGAGAGAGAGGGAGAGAGACTATGCAATAAAGGCATTTATGAATTCAGTGCCTGCGGCTGCATTTCAAATCTCAGAGGGATGAAGGACGCAAAGGAGCCCTAGAAAGCCTGCATAAACTTTGAATTTGACTTCAATTTAAAGTGGGTCATCTGAACCAAATTATTTTATTATTATATAATAATTATTAGTATACGGTCAGTGCAATAGATTTAACCCAGCAATGTGTCCATGCTGATTAATACAATACAGTAAATAATACTATAAACTCGTGATATTTTATTTATTTTGTTGGTGTTCTGAGTAGCCATGTTGACATGACAGGAGATGCTGTACTCTGGGCTTGAGGAGAGTGTCCTGATTTTACATGCAGGAATTCCAAGAGATTGGGTATTGTATCAGTTTTTTGTTTTTCCTAGCCTGGGGTGAGAAACGATGAGTTACAAACTTTAACAGAATGCAGCAAAAGCTCCATGGTGAGGCAGGTACCTTACAAACAGCAGTGTCCAGAAAAAAACCCAGAAAAATTGCAAGTGTCTGCTTCTGTTTACTTCCATTCACTAGATTTGTGCTTTTCACACAGGGGGTCCAAGATTGTACAAAACAAAATAAAACAAACCATCCCTTGTTTTTTACCCCCATTAATTAAATAACTATAGAGTACCAATAACTAAGCTTTCTTTATTCAAACCAAAAACTGTAGCAGGAATTGTGCTGGAAGGCACTGTTCCACAAGCCTTATTGGAGTAAACCGTAATGTGTCACTATATAGACAAAAAATGCTAATATGTTTAACTTTTAAAAAGTGGGTCCGGTTTGGGACATCCCAGTGGTCTGTGAAGCATCTAGCTCAATGATGAGAATCATAACCAGCCATTATTAAAGTTATATTCATTTTTAAGTTCTCTTAGTTATAATCTTTGTTATTATGGGGAATACAATCCAAAATCTTATTCCAATAGCATGTAGTCCTATAAATCATGTTAACTCAGGCCTCATGTGTTCTGTCTGTAAAGTTCTCTGATCTATTTGGCACCAACAGCAACATTTTACCTGCTGTAACTGACATCCAAGCAGTAACTGACATTTAAAGTTGCATGACAATTTTCTGAAAACAACAGCAACAACAAGAACACCTCTGTCTCAAATCCAAAGATTTTATTGCCTGTATCTAATGTTGCATTTATGAAACATGATGATAATGCATCCTTTTTTTGCACTGTGTTGTGGAATGTATTCAATGGATAGGTCAGTAAGTGTCAAGCAATTATAAGAAGGAACAACGAGTACACAGAAACATTACAAAACTTTGGGAATAGCTCTATTGTCATGTCTGTTGCCTTCTCAGTTTCCCATTTTGCCTGTGCCAGGAAATGCTAGCTTTCACAACCCTCTCGTAAAAAATCCTAGAACCTTTACTGCTGGGTTACCATTTGATTTTTAAATTTACTCACCTCAAGTGAGAGGTGAAAGAACCACTTAAAGAGAATTATGAGCAGATGGATCCATTCTGGCAACTTTAAGGCATGTTTAAGGGGTCATCAGCAGAGATTAATGCTGATGCACTCTACTCTGCCTGCCTGTTATGTAGATGTAGGCAGATCTAAGTAAGCCAATAATAATTAGGAAGACCTTATCTTACCTAAATGTTCTGCAAATAAGAAAGAACAAAAACAGTGAGAAGAATTTTGCACAGTGGGTCAGAAGAATGCCCAGTGAAGGGACCGGAACAGTTCCTGTGCAGATAGTTATCACAGATGGTCAGGTTATATGTTACAAACCAAAATGAAGTAAAGCAGCGCAACCACATCCATATTTAAAAATATGACCAATGCCTTCCTTTACTTTTGTGACCGTAAGGCTAATGATGCTAATAGTTTTTTATGACGAATAGCAATAGACCAGTGAGCTTCAAATGGATGAGCATAATATGGACTAAAATGAGTAGGAAATAGTTGGCAAAGAAGAAACAAAGATATGTGTATCCCTACAATAACTTGGACATTAGCTTAAATTTGCTATAAAAAAAAAAAGTCATTATAAACATGAAAAAAGAGTAATTAATATCCACTTGAATGAATTTGAATTGTGTACTAAATGCATAGCCAGATGTTTACAATCTGTAGGGGCAGATTACATTAGTTAATTATTCAATTAATTTATCTTCTATGGGCATTTTATCCTAGTTAATACTTTCAGTGGATCTTAAGCCCACACCAGGTATACAAGGTGCAAGCTGGGAATACATTTTAGATGAAATACAGATCGAGTTGCCAGTTCATGTCCTAGCACAAATATGGACATGGGGAGAATATACCAAAAACAAAAACAAAAACAAAAAACCCCCCCCACAAACTCTTGACTGAACTAGGGACCCTGGAGCTGTAAGTTGTGAGTGCTACACACTGCACCACCTAGTACACAAATATAACAGCAGCATTTATTATGTTTCACTACCCTCAGCAGAGTCTGACATGCTTACTGAATAGCTTGGAGGTAAGCACTATTAGTTCATCATGTAGAAAACTGGGCTTTCTATATTCGTCCAGCTTGTTCATTAGTAGTAGGAATAGATAAATTGTAGGAAGTGCAGAAGTTTCTGTGGAATGGCATGCACTGCATGAGGAATTTGTCTGTCTATTGATTCAGAAAATCACATATGAGAGTCTGCATCAGGTACTGTATAAATCATTTAATCTGTTTGTGGAAATGCAGTAAAAAAAAAAAATTATGACATCACAAAATGTGACTCTCATAAATCACAATAGACTCAATCATAGAAAAACACATCCAGGCTATCCATTATAAGAAACAAACTCAAAGTGGAAGTATCAGTTTTATCAAATTTTTAAAAAGTAGAGAAAAAGATTTACAAAAAAAGAAGAAAGAAAGAAAGAATGAAAGAAACACCATTTGTGGAATTATGGATTAAAACCATTACTGATCCAATTTTCAATTCTGCCTTTTCAGCACTGTTGCTCATGGTCAGAATGAAAATCCATAGATATGGATCTAAAAAAATTGAGGAGCAGATGGAGATTCATCAGTCATTTTCATGGCCTATACATACTGGGATACAAGAAATTATCCTATCCAGGTATCCAGGACCACTTTATTATGGCCGTGGCTGCCAGTTGGCCTGGATAGTAAGACTAACTTTTAAAATGAATAGCACAAGATTTAGGTCGCTTTTTTTCTGTAGCTCTAGTATGGATAAATACTTAACAAAAAAAAAAAAAGGGGGGGGGGGGGTTGTGTGGACATTTCCACTGTCCACTTCTGAATGTGCCAGGACTTACTTATCATAGATGGGGACTAGGTTGTTGCAGTGTGGTCTGTAACTTTTAATTAGATGGCACTTTTTTAATGTAATTTTGTTCTTTTCTATTATTGCACTCTCGTGTGAAGATGCTTGAATACAATTTGCTCTGTACCTTATGCAGCATTGTTCCACTACATTTCCAGTACAAAACTACATTTCCCCCAAAAAGGTTTTCTAGACTGTTATCTATCGTCAAGCTAGCATGCAAAATTGTTGAATGTTTCATTAAAAAATAAAAAATAAAACATTGCAAATTTGTGCACCATTTGCAAGGTACATATGTAAATTCATTTCATTTGCCAAATTGCTTTATACTTAATTAGGTTCATGGGGAGGCAGGGGCACATCTCACCAACGCTGGGACACACAACATTTACTTTCAAATTCACACCTAGGGAAAAGTGAGAATATCCAATTAGTCTAATGTGCATGTTTTATGGACTATGGCAGGAAACCCACACAAGCACCGGGGAGAACACAGAATCGCTATCGCTGAGCTTGGGACTTGAACTCAGGAACTTCTTGCTTTCATAAAGCACACAGTCATGACATGGCATTGCCATGATGAATCAGTAAAATGTATATCATACATCCAGTGTAAGTTGCCTTGAGTGTAAACCTCATTCCTTAAACACACATACAGAGCAGCAGCCTGCTGTAATTTGGTTGGCACCAATCTTTAAGCTCTAACCAGTGATCAGAGAGTTTTCAGTCATACAGCTTTTTTTTACGCTCTTGGCAATATGTCCATGTATTTTGGCTGTTTGTGATTTGTGGACTGCTTGTTGGGGTATGTGTTCTTTTTTAGTAGGACAGAGAAAGGACAAAGAGCCAGAGGGTAGAGAGAAAAAAAAAATCATAATGGGAGGATTTGTATAAGGAGTGCAAGAGATAAAGGCCCCTGGAGTGAAGTGCAAACACACAAAGAAATGAAGCTGGATTTGAGGTGCCACTTGTAGAAATTCCATCTGGAAGTAGTGTGTGTGTGTGTGTGTGTGTGTGTGTGTGTGTGTGTGTGTGTGTGTGTGTGTGTGTGTGTGTGTGTGTGTGTGTGTATGGCTTAAGCCTGAGTGCTCTCTACAGACTGACAGATGGGCCACAGTAAAAGAAATGATCAGTAACAGCTCACACTTACCCACAATGCAAGCGTCCCCCGACACACATAGTCTGGTTTCCATAACTTCAGGGGACAATACATAGACTATATTTATTTCCTGGATACTTACCATAAAACTTACCATAACCACTACTTGCCTAACCCTAAACCTAACCCTAATCTTATTGTAATCTTAAAATATGTCTTCACCTTATAATATAATCATTTATATTAAGGGGACTTCAATTTTGTCTCCATAAGAACAAGAAATCCCATTACAGTGTAAACAGATTTAGGTCCCCACAAAGAATACCTGTATCTCTCTCTCTATCTCTTTCTCTCTCTCTCAAACACACACACACACACACACGTTTTACCATTTTAAAAATTGCACTTTCTTTATTAAAAAGGGAGTTTTGTTACTGGGACTATCTATTAAAGAGTCATCCCCCATTGCATGACACATGGTCTGTCTCACATGCAGATATAATTTAGGTAAGCATTACGTTTCCACTATCATGCTGGGGTAAGCCAGGGTTACCTATCTGTGCCTTGTAGCTTGGAGCTCAAACCGAAACCCATTTGCGTTTCTATTATCGAGGATTCCAGGGACACACAAATTAAAAATATTAGCAGTTTTTTAAAAAATTAAATATTAATCACAGCAAACAAAAGGGTGATCAACTTTGTATATAAAATGTTGATTATGGCAACGAAAACAAACATTTTATCCACGATTTACATGAAGAGCCCAGCACTTAACAAAAAGCCAAGTCTATGGTAACTGCAGTGTCACTGATTTATGGTTTAAAAAGCAAAGTGTTAGGCTATTTTATGCAAAGTAATACACAGACTTTTTTTTTCTTACCTATTTACTTTTCTTTTCTTACATTATATAAACAAGCTTTAGCACAGAAGCTTAAGTGAGTTGAAGTTTCCCTGAATTGGTATGATTAATCCCTGGAAGTGACAATGAAATTGGTAACGACCTCAGCAGTTTTGCAACACTATGGCATACAGCACTGACCCTGCCAGCATTAGCCTTGCAATCAAGAAATTAGTCTTAATTAGAGTTAGGGTTAGGGTTAATGCATTCA
>JBCNYG010000002.1:16950698-16962204 GCA_039654305.1 Porochilus rendahli | reverse complement strand
CTAGGCGGGCTTTGTTTCTGTGTATATATATATATTATCCTCTTGAGACCCCACTGTCCTCTTAGGAGGACATCATATTTTTTCCCACACAAAATGTCCTTCTAAGATCCTCATATGAGAACCAATGGGTAATACCCTTTTGCCAAACTTCCCCTTGTTTGAAGACATTGATCAAGTTTAATAGTTATTGGGTGTTGCGGGACGGAAGCAGTCTGAAGAAATGAGAAGACACACAACATTAATTTTTGGGTCTCAGGAGGTTAAATATATAGACAACATATATAGACAACCTTATCTGATTCAAGAAATCTTGCCAAGTGATATTATCTTGCTGCATGGACAGAAATTTCACTTGTTTTAAGTAACTTTTAGTGTTTTTACCTTGTTTTCAGACACCCCTTTTTTGCAGTGTATAAATCCCTCATCAAGGAGGTTATTAATCTAGAGAGTGGCACACAATCTTTTGAGTAAGAGACACATTTTGTTGTCCCCATCCTATCAGGTAGCAGAGAGATTCTGTACAAAAATAACTTGTATGTTCAGTGGCTGAGTTTAATTCGTTTGGATACTGTGCCTGCTATGGAGCACAGCTGCAAATTAGATATAATTTCACTATAAATGAATGCAGCCCGTCTGGGTGGCATCTGAACCAGGGCTTAGCTTGGTTATTAATGCCTAGGAGGCTCATCTAGGATGGCATTAAATTCATCCAGATAAATCACAGTGGCAATAATCTAAAATCTGAACTGTCCAAATAGAACTGGAAAGCAGATGACAGTTGAGACCCAAAAGTGAGTGTGGTTATTAATGAGAGTTTGTAAACAATAGTGCACATTCTGAGTTTTAATATGTTTCTTTTGGCAAGTTTTAGTGCCACATCTTGGAACCAATTATTTTACTGGTACCTGATTTTAGATACAGTGGCATAGTGGTTAGCACTCTTGCCTCACAGCAAGAAGGTCAGTAAAGGCGTTTCTGTATGGAGTTTGCATGTTTTCACCATGCTGGTAAGGGTTTCCTCTGGGTTCCCTAGTTTCCTCCCACAGTCCAAAGGCATGCATATTATGGCTATATTGAATTGCTCCCTGGTGTGAATGGATGTCTATGTTGTATCTACAGTGCACTCGAGCTTTTCAGGGTTTACCTCACCTTTTTGCCCCTGGTCAGCTGGCATGGGCACCAGTTTTTCGGCACCCCTACACAAGATATATACTACAGAAAATGAATCGATGATTTTATATACATTATTTCCAGAATCCTTATGGAATACTTTGACCAAAAATGAAAACATTTACAATTTCCTGCTTTCCCCAACTGTAGTCAACAATCATGAAGTCTCATGCTTGCTTTTTGTTTTCATGTGAGCTAATGGATTAGCTGGAGGGAGACATGTAAAGAAAATTTGTAGCATACAAAACATAATTTTAAATATTTGCCTCAAACCTCTTCCAGTTCTTTCGTATTCACACAAATCACTTGCTGATTTGGTTTGGGGCACCAAAGAAGGTTCATATTAGGGCGAAACAGAGGGGCATCTGACTTTGTTTATTTTAATAACATTTTAGTAAAAAAGTTCTGAACAATTCTGTCTACATTTATAGACTGATTGACCCCTTTTTAGAGTTTTTCTAATAAAGTCATAGATGATGATGATGATGATGCCAAAAGGACAACGTCATCTGCAAAAAGCAGAGATGAGATCCTATGGCCACCATACCAGAACCGCTCAACACCTTGACTGCGCCTAGAAATTTTATCCTAAAAAATTATGAACAGAACCAGTGACCAAGGGCAGCCTTGGCGGAGTCCAACCCCCACCGGAAATGAATTCGTCTTGTTGTTACCAATGCGGACCAAGCTCTGGCTCCGGCAATACAAAGACTGAATGGCCCATAGCAAGGGGTCTGGTATTCCATATTCCCAGAGCACACCCCACAAGAAAGCCTGAGGGACACGTCCACCACGTGGTTCGGGCGTTGCCTCCACAACAGGCACCGATGACCTTCTGGCCACAGCTCTGGGCTGCTGCCTCAATTATGGAGACACGGAAGAAGGCCCATTCGGACTCTGTCCCCAGCCTCCATTGGAATGTGGTGGTAGCTCTGCCGGAAGTGGGAGTGGAGGGCCCTTCTGACAGGAGACTCCGCCAAACATTCCCAGGAGACCCTAACTACACGCTTGGGTCTCCCAGGTCTGAAGGCAGCACCTCATGAGCAACTCCAGAATAAAATAAGGTCCAACCCCTCTCCAGAAGGGTGGTTCCACAGCCCAAGCTATGTGGTGAGGTGAGCCCAAATATATCTAGTTGGTATCTGTCAACCTGTCAACCCAACTATGTCTAGTTGGTGTCTGTCATGCACCAGCTCAGGCTCCTTCCCCGCCAGAGAGGTGACATTCCATGTCCCAAGAGCCAGAGCCAGTAGCCGAGGATCGGTCCTGTAGAACCCATGCCTTCGGCTGCCACCCGGCTCACACTGCACCCGATCCCATTGCCCCTCCCACAGGTGGTGGGTCCATGGGATGGCGGTCCCATGTCTCCTCTTCCGGCTAGTCCCGGCCAAGCTCCATGGGCAGAAGCCCGACCACAAGGGGGCAACCCTGGTAACCCGGATCCGGGCAAGGGAAACTGTGTCCTTGAAATCTTTGTGCTCATTGAGGTCATGTGAACCATGCTTAGTCAGGACCTTCACCTAGGACCTGCTTGCCTTGGGTGACCCTACCAGAGGCATAATGCCCCCGATAACATAGCTCCCAGGATCATAGGACACGCCAACCCCTCCACCACGGATTATGCACAAGGTTAATGAAAATGGACTTTCCTAATTCCCTTAGATATATTTGTCCATCCATGTGTCATATTTTACATTATGTGTTATATGTAGATATGACTATACCATGAACCATAGTTTCAGGGCAGGAGAATGCAATTTAGAAAGAAAGCCACTCTATCCCAGGGCACACACATTCACATTCTCATTTGTAAATGACATGGAACCTTAAAATAAGACCAGACATCTTTAGACACAGTCTATTAATTCCTGAATGGTGATCACAATGAGTTTAGAAAAACAAAATAAATGACTGCATTCATGGCTTGTCACCTCTTATTATAAATAGAATCAAGTCAAAATATGTAATACAGTATATTGTCTTGGCCATTAGCCCCCTTGAGCCATTTTTTCCCCAACAAAAAAAAGTAATTAAGTAGTAATGGCATTTCATTACTGGAAACTAAAGTTAGTTAAACTAAAGGTATGAGACCAAAAGTTGATAGTAATCTATATCCATATGAATTATTTGCCAAACAGTTTCATCATGTTAGGGTCACAGGGAGGAGTGAAACTTATCTCAGCAGACTCTAGGCGAATGCAAATACACCCTCAATAGCTTGTTAGTCCATCCAGGACCAACACACACACATACAACCATTCACACTCACACTCACATCTGGGGGCAATTAGGAATAGCCAATAAGCCTAATGTGCATGTCTTCGGATGGTGGAAGGAAGCCAAAGTGCCCAAAGGAAACCCATGCAAGTGTTATAAAGGTAATGTATATATATAACACAGGTTATGTTGTATATAATTACACAAAATGTTATTTATTTTTATTTATTAAATTGCATCACCTGACAGAGAAATATTCTCTGGCGGAGTTTGGGTTGACCTTATGACTACTCACTATGAAAGTGACCAGTCCAGCCTAATCACTTCCTCTTTGCCTCATGTCACATGGAAGGAAGATGTCATGAAGGACTTGTTTTTATTTTTATATCATTTTCAGCGCTGCAATGAAATTGCCCCTTGGAATGACAGTGGTGCGGTTTCTTCTCAATAAAAATCACAACACAGTGCAGAGGACACCGGTCACACAAATAAGGGGAAAATATCCAAACCTCACAAAGATCAGCCCTCGCCGAGCCTGGGACTTGAACACAGGACCTTCTTGCTGTGAGGCAGATGTGATAATCACTAGGTCAACAGCCTAGTGATCAGAATAGTCATTTGAAGCAAATAGATCAATATGTGTATTCACGAATAAGCTTTTTGTTGTCAGAGACTTCCATCAGTCGTGAGCTACAGCTTGTGGATGTAAACTCTATTACGAAACTGAATAAGCCGACTTTGAACACCATGCATGCCTGACTACACTTGAGAGAAAAAAACTTTAGATTTTTCATAAAATATTCAATTTTCCATAACAGATGACACAATATTAATGAATTATATTACTGTAGATTTAGCATTTTCTCCATCTGAAGATTGAAAATGCGCACAAATATTACCATATTCAGAGATGTTTGAATGCCTTTAGCTGGCAGCCTTGTGAATTTATTTGATTAGCACAACTTTGCAGCACCCCTCCTTGAATCGCCACCTTATTGTGGTCGAGGGTTTTGCTAATGATCCTGGGAGCTATGTTGTCGGGAGCATTATGTCCCTGGTAGGGTCACCGAAGGCAAACAAACCCTAGGTGAAGGTCCAGACTAAGCGTGGTTCACAAGCGCCTGGTGGTCGAGCTTCTGACCATGGAGCTTGGCTGGGCCCAACCTGAAGAGGAGTTGTGGGTCTGCACTCCCATGGACCCACCATCTGTGGGAGGGGCAATAGGGGTCAAGTGCAATGCCGGGTAGCAGTCAAAGGCATGGGTTCTGCCGGACTGATCCTCGGCTAGTGACTCTGGCTCTTGGGACAAGGAATGTCACCTTCCTGGTGGGGAAGGAGCCTGAGCTGGTGCGTGAGGTTAAGAGATACCAACTGTGGCCGGAAGGTCATAGGTGCCTGCCATGGCTGTCAAGCAGAAGAAGGAGGCCTATCAGGTCCTTTTGGCCTGTGGGACTCCCGAGGCAGCAGACGGGTACCAACAGGCCAAATGTGCTGCAGCCCAGGCTGTTGCCAATGCAAAATGTCGGGTGTGGGAGGAATTGGGTGAGGGCCTGGAAAAGGTTCTGGACCACAATCTGGTGCCTCAGGCAGGGGAAGCAGTGGGGAGCTGCTCACCTCAACTGGAGATCGTGGAAGGAATACTTTGAGGACCTCCTCAATCCCACCAACACACCCTCTGTGGAAGAAATCAAAAAGACATTCTAGAGACTGTTAATGTTGTACTTGACTATTAAAGGTGGAAACTGCTGGATTTCTAATGGAGAATCTATATAGGTGTACAAAAGCCCATCTTCAGCAAATAACATACTTTAGTTCCAATGGCACATAGTGTTGGCTAATCCAAATTTGTCATGATGAAAAGCTAATTGATCATTATAAAAACCCTTTTGCAATTATGTCATCACTGAAAACTGTTGTGCTGATTAAAGAAGCAATACATTTTATACCTTCTTTGGGTTATCTGAATATCTGGAAAATCAGCATTTGTGGGTTTGCTTAGAGATTCAAAACGCAATTCTAAACTCTATCAATAGCTGAACAATCACTATAATCACCTGACACAAATGTCACTGATAGGCTGGATGAGTGACATTTGTGTCAGGCGATTATACTGATTGTTTAATTATTGATTAGAATCTTGTGGAGAAGTGCTTCAGGAAGCATGGAGTGAAACTTTTTAATCTTACCTAAACAAATTGACATCTAGAATCACAAAAGTGTGCAAGACTGTAGTAGCTTCAAATGGATATATATGTATATCCATTCAAACTTCCTGAGATAGTACTTTTGTGGCAATTGTCCAGTCTTTCTACACATTTCCCGTGATATGACTATAGCAGCATAAAAAAGGCATCAAACGCATTGCAATTAAAAACACTCTCACTCGCTCAATATACAGTGCTTTTATTTTTTGTTTCTGTGTGCAGCTGTCAGCAGCTGTTGCAGCCACTCTATTTAATGCATGGTTGGGCTCTTGCTCTGAAATGACACAGTCCATAATGCTAGTGAGGGGTGCTGCACCTGGTCAATAGATGAACAGAAGTGCATGGCTTATACAGTAAACTGCAGAAAAACAGCACTGAAAATAATACACTTAAGATTATTTGCTGTTTATGTCCTGAGGTAAGTATTTTACAATTTTGTGAAACCACCAAGATGTTATGTGAGGCTGGGGTAGAAGTCTTGGTGACACACTTTAGAAATTCATTCAGCCTATCAGTGACATTTGTGTCAGGTGATTATACTGAGTGTTGAGCTATTGATAGAGTTTAGAATTTAACCTTCACATCTAAAGACATGACTAGTCATACATTCATTTTTCCAACGCCTAATTAGGGTCTTGGGAATGCTGGCACCCATCTCAGCCGACTGTAGGCGAGGGCAGAGTACATCCTGGACAGCTCATTACAGTGCAGTACATCTGGACTTCACAGACATGACTAATCATCACTGGATATTTCTTGATCACATGATCATTTCAAGCCTTGTTCAGTGGTTAGCGAGCAAAGCTTGTTATCATTCCACAAAGCCATTAGACTAAAGGCAAAACTAAAGGCAACATTCATGTTAAAGTTCATTCAAATAATGCTCCTAAACATCCAATTTGATTATCATACTTTTAATGCTGACTAATTTAATAAAAATGTATTATTAAATTATGACTTAAAATAGACATAAATTTTGATTTTAACATCCAGGAAGCAGCTTTCAGGTTTCAGCACTAAAGATTTCCTGGTCTATTGACAGCATATGCTTTAATGGGAAAATTGTGTACATTTCACTTTTATTTTGACTGTTTCTCTAAGTATAGCCTGTAATTGAGATAATAGTAGTAGGTTTTAGTGGCATATAAAGTCAATATTTCACTACCTTGTAAGGCTGCAATTTATATGCACATGCAACATTTAACATTACAATATTACGTGCCGGATGTGAGGTCGATGTCATAACCAAGCCTGGGGCGTTAAGAAAAAAACCTATAAGACTCCACATTTTTTATGATATCCATTAATTAATTTATGTTTTATTTTTAATTAGTTAAATCATGTAAGGCACAGATGAGCTCTACACTAAGCAGATGCACACGCACTGTGTAACAATTTTTTAAATTTATTTTACTTATTCAATGTTTTAGTATAAACTACATGGAAATGCTTAGAGCATAACTGTGTGATGTTGGCACTAATTTATTCATACTCATTCATCACTAAAATTAGATTTGTTTTTTTATGGTTTATTTTTTGCACATTTGCATGTGACAGTGATGATGCTACCTGCTCCAAATGACTGAGAAACCATGTATATATATATATATTTGCAGTGATATTTACAAGCCAAGGTCAGTAGAGAGAAAGAGAGTGGTCAAAGCGCTGTGTAAAATCAATGGCGCTATATGATATGTAGTGCCCATTGTGATTTTACATCTACACTTTAACAACTGTCCAATCTCCTGCTCACACACTCCATCCCCCCACCATGTTAATTATCTGTTCTGTTATTCAGTGCAGAGCAGAGAACTTAAATTGGTCCCATTTGTTTCAATTAACCACAGGCACTGACCTCAGCCGTGTGTTGTTTTATGGTGCTGGCAACAAGAGCCTACAAGATACTTGGGAAAAACCATAAACATCTTACATCATTGTAATCTGCTGTACACACAAAACATGTTTTTTTTTTCTTTTACTTTAACCCTGGCTACTGTGTATGAGGCTATCATGAAATGACTATTGAACAAATGTGGTATGTTATTCATCTTGCTCTTACACACATGGGGCATCCCAAGGGGGACAAATAATTCAAGTTTAAACCTGTTGGTGTTTTTCCACACAAAATCCAGTCTTCTACTGGAAACTGAGAAATGCACAGTAGTGGGAGGTTTTTTAGACTCTAACGTTAGGTTTAGCTAGTGTGGAATTAGAATCAAGGTGTCAAGGGAGAACCCATGCCACTACTGTTTCAAGTCCTTCAGGAAAGCACAGAAACAACCAAAGAATAATACACATCAGTTCATCTTCATACGGATTCAGTCATTCCATCACCACCATGCTGTTTTCTTCCCTTTAAATTCATTGGCAATATTTGTATCATTCCATGTCATACAACTCACTCTAAAAAAAAAACAAAAAACAAAAAAACCCAAACTTGTAAACGTTTGACGTCAGACTTGTCTTTCAACTCCCTTTTAATAGGCATAACATCTGCTTCTATTTACAAGTCACATCACAGAAGTGAGTTTAACTCAAACTGAATGACATGCAAACGCAAATTAGAAAATCTAAGCTGACAGTGCATGGAATCAGCATTCAGGGAAAGAAGCTGTGTTGTTTTCAGTTAACTTTAAAAGGAGCTGATATGATCTGAAATATGCTACCCAGATTACAAGACTAGATATTGCTTATTATGAAACCTTTCCCATTAATAAGCTTTGTTTTTACTCATAATCATCCTCCTTGAATTGATGGATAGATTAGCATGAAATCTTTAGATCATTGTTCATGGCACTACAAAGTATTCATGTCTTAAGAAAGCAGAGTCAAACCAACTATTTATATACTCTACCAGACATTCAAATAAGAATAACTGTACACCTGCCCATTTATGCAATTATCCAGTCAATCAATTATGTAGCAGCAGTGCAATTGTTCAAATCATACATATAAAGGTTAAGAGCTTGAGGTAATGTTCACGAAACATCAGAATGGGGTAAATGATTTGTCAGGGATATCTCAGAAAGGGCAAGCTGTGTTTTGGTTAACAAAAAGGCCATGATAAGGCAAACAAACATTGTTTACAGTAATGATGTGCCAAGCAGAGATAAATGTGCTAGAAGAGAAGAAGCCCACATCAGGCTCCAATCCTGTCAGCCAAGAACAGGAAGCTGAGGCTACAGTGAGAGCAGGCTCACCCAATTTGGAAAGGTGATCATTGGAAACTGGAATCTTTCTGCTAGAACATGCAGATGATGGGGTCAGAATTTGGTGTCAATATCCAATACCATAAATAAATTTACCTGATCCTGCCTTGCCTTCAGGATGATGGTGGACAGATTTTATTGGTGTGGGGAATGTTTTCTTGAGATTCACATATGCTGGCCAATCACACTTTACAATTTAATATCGGATGTTTTACTTAATAAATGACAAAGTATAATATTTGTTGTTTAATTTGTTTAATTCGGTTCTCCTTATCTACCCCAAGTACTCTTGGAGTTGTGTGAAAATTTAATGATGCCATTTATAAGGAAACATGAAAGGGAAAAAAAATTAATCTATGCTTCCAATTCTATTTTTTTGAAAATTACATGGCACAAAGTGGGGTTGCTACAGCATCCAAGAATATGGAACGACTTGCATTTAGATTGAATATACCTTTAACAGGCATAGATGCTAGAGAAGAAATTAAAGAATGGAAAAAAAGGGAAAGCAAAACACAGAGCGGTGTAATAAAGGCAGTAATGAAATGTAGAAAGGAGTGAAAAGACTGACAATGAAATTTAGACTTGCACCAAAAAAGTAAAGACAAAGTAAAGACTAACCAGGGTGTAGGAAATAAGGGTAAGCATTTACATAAGCCTGAGAGAAAGGCACAGAAATTACACTAATTGGATTCTATTATAGCACATCTGATGATGTTAATGATATGTTTGGGCTTCTGAGTATTTGATCATGTGTATGCAGTGTGTGTCTGTGTGTGCGGGCACACTTGCTGGGGCAGGGTACATTAATGATTCCTGACAGAGAGATATGAGCTTGTTACTTAATACCTCTGTCATTGTTATTCCCAGTGGGTCATATTATGATATTGCTAATGAAAAAATAACGAGGCAGAGCCGCATCAAATCATGTAGTGTTGCAAATAATAATAAAAAAACCCCTCAAAGATGGCAGCCAACATCGAAATGAAATGCTGATGGGGAAAAAAAACACAATGCACTATTCACTCTGCTGCCAGGGGTAATTGATAAAATATTTATGAGACAGGGGGTGAAAATGATTAAATATTAAATATGATTAATAATGTGTTCACATTGCTGTGAAGGTTTCTTGAAGCATGTATATTATTCAGGCAAGTTTCCCGTGAAATGATGACACCACACCTACAAACTGATACACAAAGTTCCGAAATGTGTGTGTGTGTGTGTGTTTGAAGTTATGTGTACTAATTGGAATAGTAATAATAATTATTATTATAACAACAACAACAACAACAATAATAATAGTAGTATTAACAGAAACAACACTAATAAAACTAGAATTTTACTCAAAGAGTGCAAACCTCCACCAGTGTAGTGTAATCTCGTTTTTACGTGGTTTATAGTGGCAAATAAAGTGTAGGGGTATGGTGCCCCCTTATGACCTGTTTGGCAATTATTTTTGACCTCTGTATTTTTTTGACACATTCTGGGTGATTTTCACCTTCTAGCCCTATAATGCAATGTTAAAAATTCCCTTAAAATCAGATCCAGATTACACCAAAAATGTATTTCCTTCTTCGATGGCTCAAGACCAACTAAGGTTTGTTCAAACTTCATGGAAATGTATGCCTTCATTTTTGAGTTATTGTGTTCACAGACACACACATGCATAGACAGACCTACATGACCAATTTCATAACCTTTCCTCTTGATAAAAAAGGGTCATGGGGTAAGTCAAACCCCACCCAATACATTTTCCAGACAATCGGCACAGTGTAGCATTACTAGAATAATCCTGAGTCTGGGTTACTATCTGTGTGATTTCATATTCTCCCCATGTCCATGAAGATCTCCACTAGGTTTTTCCTCTTAGCTCCCAAAAAATATGCCAGGAGAGGGATTAGGAACCTATTTTCCCCTTGGAGTGAGCAAGTGTGTGATTGTGTTTGCATGGTGCCTTATAAAAGACATGTGTCATATACAGGGTGTATGCCCCCTTTACACTCATGTGTTCACAGGTAGACTAGTTTCAACCCTAACTAGAATAAAATAATTATTGTGATGAATGAATGAGTGACATTGTTCATCTATATACTTGACCTGGATTTAAATTTTTTTTTCCTATAAATCTTTTTGCTTCTAATTTGTGGATGCTATAGCAATCTTTTTCATATTTTTTATAGATCCATCCTTTCCATTATTACTTGCACAACAAATATGGGTAGTGTATGATTTTGAACATTGATGTGGAAATGACTGTAAGCTTCAGACAGCTGACTCTGGTTTACCTTTTAAGCAGCATATCAGTGGCATATCTCAAAATGTATATTATGAGATTTTAGTCAGGGCTGTATATGTGACTGTGGGCGGGTAATACACAACATTATATCACATCACAGTGGTATAACACATGACTGATGATATGATTCTCCTTGGAGTTGTTAGCTCAACCTTCACAAGTAGAGTCAAAGCACTTTGGCTGGTTTCACCGTTGGCTCCACAAACATTTATTTACCTGCAAGTCTGACTACCTGTTTAATTAGTTTGTTTGTTTGTTTTCCACTGCTGTGTGTGCTTCACCTGCTTTTGAAACTAAACATGACAATAGGCAGTTATATATATATATAAATAAATCTCTACCATATTTAGCTCTACTTTACTGTATTGAGCACTGTGCTACGGAAAATCGACTAAGGATTTTATATA
>JBCNYG010000002.1:16816783-16829614 GCA_039654305.1 Porochilus rendahli | reverse complement strand
GTGTGACTGATGGCCCTGCGATGGCCTGGTGAGCTGTCCAGGGTGTACCCCGCCCTCGCCCGGAGTCGGCTGAGATGAGCGCCAGCCTCCCCACGACCCTAATTAGGTTTAAGCGGTTCAGAAAAATGAATGAATGAATGAATGAATGTGTGGTTATGTATGCACATCATTTTGTATTTGATAAGTATATACAACTAATTTATGTGCTATCAACACACTGTACAATATACCTATTGTGGTTTAATTTTTATTATCTATCTAAATATCTATATATATATTTTTATATTAAGTTTAGGAAAAAACTAAGTGTGTTTGTGTGTCTGTGTGAAAGAGAGAGAGAGAGAGAGAGAGAGAGAAAGAGAGATAAAGAGAGATGATACATTTGTAGCATTCTAAAAAAATGAATCTGAAAGCACTTTAACTGTGCTTCAAATGTAGAGCCAAGTATTTCTTATAGCAACATCTGCAAACACCAAAAATAACAAAAACATATCAACATATCAACAGAGACTGTGCACTTTTGTCAATCTGGTACGAAAATAAGAAATAAAAAATGTAATAAAAAAGTTGTTCTCCCTGTGCTTGCGTGGGTTACCATGGGGTGCTCTGGTTCCCTCACACAGTTCAAAGACATGCACATTAGGCTAACTGAATATTTTTAATTGCCCATAGGTGTGAGTGTTTGTTATAATCTATAATAAAATGAAATAATATATCCTTTATTATTATTTATAAAATGAAATTAAATGAATTAAGGTATACTAATGAAAGTTTAGGTGTTCTAACACGTCTCAACCCACGTCCCAGCTCCCCATACAAGAGGTCCTTGTACCATCTTCCATTCGGAGGACACCCAGCCATCTCAGTCTGTATTTTATATTCTGGGCAGAGTGTAGATTGAGGGAATACCTGCTCTTTCAAGTATGGCACTATTGGATACCTTATCCGTCCATGAAATATATATATTTAGTTTTGGTATTTAGTTAATTAGTTTAGTCCAAATTGTCCCTAGAGTGTAAATGTGAGTATGAATGGATATTTGTCCCAGAGGCTAGGTGTCAAGAAATAAAAATCCTGCCAAAACTCACAGAAGTGAGAAACAGGTACTAAAAGGAGGAAGAAGAATGCATGTACAACATATCATTATTTGACTCAAGTTTTTGGAAAATGCCAAACCTCTCTCCCCTTTCTCACTGGAACGTAACCATGGCTAAAAGATTAATGTTCATGGAAATGTTGCCCTCTCTAAAAACGGGGTGAGTTTCTGATCAAATAAAACGGCACTGCATAAACAAAATCTGTACCTGTGGTTAGCACCATCATCAGCAAATTCTCTGTAAATGTCTATGTCTTGACTGACATCAGTTGAGTTGGGAAGTGCACCTAATCAGGCTGATTTTTTTTTACAAAAAATTATTATTATTATTATTTTTAAATATCATGTACCTCCTCCACAGTGCATGCTGCAGTCCTCCCAGCTGCTGTGAGTCCACAGGTAGAGGTGCTCAGGTTCCTTGGGGGTTTCAGTACTGCTCTCCTGAGACTGGTTCAGAGACACTGTGTACTCATAGTGGATCCCATATGTCTGATCATGGAAAAGCAGAACCTAAGATAAAGATCAGAGGTAGAGGAATAAGGAGATGAAATCAATGTAACAAGAAAATGACTGAGTGAGACTGGGGTAAATGTCCAGCCTAAAAATTGTCACAGGAACATGAATACTGTTAACAATAGAAATATATTGTTTTTCCTTCCACACAGTTTCTAATAATCATGTCAGACTTAAAGTTGTTATTTATGGAGGAATGAGCAAAAATGTGTAGGACTGATCATGACTTACTGGAGACATTTACATGTAAGTTTGCCGCACAAGGAGGTCACACTTGATGCACAAGGCGAACACTCCTTGGAAAGTAAAGATTCACATACTTTTGCCACTCACAGATATTTAATATTGGATAATGTTTCTCAGTAAACTAATAACCACATATCATATTTTGTTTATTCAGTTTTAGGACTTGAGTGAAAATCTGGTGTTTTGCAGCGATATAGAACATTTTAAGGGTTTCACAAACTTTCCTCTCATATTTTCTTCATATGTTAGGGCCAGCAGGTTAAAGTAAATAGATAATCAAGTTTTAAAACTGGCAATGGTGGACAAAACTGTTTATAAAAAACATCCATCATGTACTATTCGTATTGATTTCCCCTAACAGTCAATCATTAAGTAAATAACATCTTAAAAAATTCAGCATAGCTGTGAGAAGTCCAGATTATGGGCCATTCTGTCAAAAAAGGTTGAAGCGTTAGGAGTACACATCCAGAAATGTGGTAGTGAAGGTGAAAACAGTAGATGGTAGCATGACAAATGGGTGACGACCCAGCAGCACTGCAGAAAAAGCTTTTTGCTTGTGGCCCTAGTGAAATAATAGAATGCCTTACTACGTTGATGGATCAGTTGGTGAATAACTAACTCCAAAGATTCAAAATTGTTTCTTAAAGTGGGGCAGATTCTATAGGCGTGTGTACAGCATGTGTATTGTAGATGCTACAAAAGAAATCAGTGCATGTAGTGATTTTTGCCGGATCCACATTGAAAACCGGACACGGAATACCCATATATGACATATTTTGTGGATATTTTCTTGTGCATGGTGTAAAAAATCACAATGACCCTTGCAAACAACCAAAACCAAAGCAATAAGACACTATTAAACCACAGAATTTTTCTTTGTCTACTTCAAGTTCACTTATCAACTGACTGAAAGCTCCCTTTTCATCCCACTACTGGTATATGGGATAAACACAGTAACAATGCTATTAATGCTCTATACTATATCTGCATTCTGTGCAATGCTCTGTTGTTTTCGTAATGCTATCGCAATTGTGATTGTTTGCTCTTCTAAAAAAAATTCTCCCATAAGCAACATTACAAGTCTCAGGTATTTCAGGTATTTTCTCCATAATACCCTCTCCTCTTTTTTGGTGATTAAATATACTAATCAGTATACTGATTTTTATAAGGGTGTTTTGTGTCAGTGTTAGTCCATCTTCTCCCCTGTACATTCTTTCTGAGTGTGAAAAAGGATGTAAAGATATTACATAGGCTGCTATATTTCATTTAGTTAATGTAATCATAGCATGCCTGACAGAAGAAAAATGCACTTATAAGCATAAAACAAAGTTCCTTCAGAAACTCTTCTATTTAAAGACTCTACTTTGCAAAATCTAATATAAAAAAGACATCAGTTAATTGATGGACAGACTTGGAGGAGTAAACAGACTCTAACAGGCTGTGACCGAACTGCACCGAACTGACTGCCCACTTATTGCCCCAAGGAAGAATGGAAGTGCACTCATCCATTCTCTGTAATCATGTCAAAGTAATGGTACCAGACTTTGGCTGGTGGCAAGCAACACAAGCAGGACTGATAATCTCCTCTAAAATCTGTGGGGAATGTTTTCACCAGTGGTCCGTACTGAGCAGTCAGATCGCTTGTGAACATAAGGACCAGGTGAGTGATCTTTGAGCATGGCACTTTATTTCTTGTGTTGTTCCTGTTTAAAGCAAAAACATACAATATTTCCACCTACAGTGTAATTATAAGCTGCTTGTCAGTTAATACATACATAAAGATTAATTGCTAACATTGGAAATCTAGTGGCTTTTATTCACTGTAGAATTTTATTCATAATAATAATAATAATCCTGTCAAGTAGATCATTCTAGTTATGTTTGTTGCCTCCACCAAGGAGATCACGCTTTATTCTGCATTGGTTTGTTTGATTCTTGGTTAGTAACTTTATGCAAAAAGTTATAAATGGATTTTCAATATTTTTTTACAGGGGTGCAGTGGCCTAAATAACACTTCAAAAGATTTTGGTTGTGATCTGGATGAAATTCTAAATTCATGCATTTTTGCATTTTAAAGCAAAATGAAAGGAAAGTCTTCTAATCTCTTCTGTTACAATGAAAACATGTATATTTTCATCATCAGGTGGTTTTCGAATGTGTTCGAAAGTTTGCATTATCCTGTCTGAAAAGGCCATTAGCAGTCTATTTCACTCTCACAACACTTGCTTATAAAAAAGGAGAAATGGTGGAGCAGGAACAGATTCATGGGCACCGATGGCTGACTGACACACATGGGGAGTGTAGGCTAGCCCTGTGGTCGCTCCCTCAGAGGAGCACGAATTGCTGAAAAAGTTAATGCTGGCTCTGATAGAAAAGGGTCGGCACAAGAAAGTGGACCATATAGCAATGGAAAAAAGGTGGACTGATCTGATGAATCACATGTTCTTCTACATCATATGGACAGCTGGGTGTCAGTGCATCATTTTTGTGAGGATAGGTGGCAACAAGATGAACTATGTGACAAAAGCAAGCAAGCGGAAGCAGTGCCATGTTCTTGGCAATGTTCTGCTGAAAAACCAGGGGTCCTAGAATTCATGTGGACTTTACTTAGACATGCACTAACAACCAAAACATTGTTGCAGACGAAATTTTCCCCCTTTATGGCAATGTTGTTCCCTAACTGCAGAAGCCTCTTTCAGCAGGATAATGTACTGTTCCACGCTGCAAACACTGTTCATGAATGGCTTGAGGAAATCTCTCCATCTTTGAGATGTGCTGATTCATGGAGACACTATCTTACAACCTACAGGTATTAAAGGATGTGCGGTGAACTGCTTGGTGCCAGATACCACACCACAGCCTCAGAAGTCTTGTAGAATCCCTGACTTGAGGGGTTAGAGTTGTTGGCAATACAAGCAGAACCTATACAATAATAGACAGGTGGCATTAATGTGATGGCTAATCAGTACATTTCATGAAGTGTTTTTATTAACATACGCTTGTGTAATCATAAATCATTCTTTCTCTCATGATAGTGAAAAACTCTTATACCGTGTCAATTATTGGTTATAGGTGAAGTAAAATTTATGACACATTTGTGCACTTTAAGAGCATTAGAACTATATTTTTCATAATGTATTATGAGCTGTTGCCAGGCGCTGATTAGTAATAAGTATTTAAAATTATTAATGCTGTGTAAGTGTATGCACATTTCCATTTAAAAAACACCACCTACAGATCCGATGTGGATTCCATCAATTCATTCATTTCAGGTTAGAGCAACCAGCACAAGAACCCCTCAGAGAGCCTCTTAATCTTCTCTGCTATTTAGCTCAAACTTCCAAAGAGGATCGAAAACACTTGAACCATTTGAAGTTAAGCATGACCTGGGGGAGCTGCGTGGAGTCTGAAATCCACTAAAGTCTGCATGATTTCTTTATTATGCTAAATATGGCACTCCATGAAGTTCCTTTAGGCTTTTCTGGCTCTCTTGACTATAGTGTGCAGTGTAGATTATATCTTGATTGTTCCTAATGAGCTTTACAGCAAAACCTAACTGAATCCAGGTGTAAAGATGATTGTTTTTCATCCAGTCGTACTAAAATGTAAAGGGCTTAGTAAGTTATAATGGCATTATGATGTCATCTTGGTATCTAACGGGAAGAAAAGCTGATCCACTGTCAAC
This sequence comes from Porochilus rendahli, assembly GCA_039654305.1. Classification (NCBI taxonomy): domain Eukaryota; kingdom Metazoa; phylum Chordata; class Actinopteri; order Siluriformes; family Plotosidae; genus Porochilus; species Porochilus rendahli. The sequence continues at coordinate 16,824,074 of JBCNYG010000002.1, read as the reverse complement.
ATTTAGGGTTTACATCTACCAGAAAAAGGGATACTTTTTTAATAATGCATTGTTTCTCTAAACCGCAGGATGTTTATTTTGGATTAAATAGAATTTTCCAATTGCAGAGTCATTAATTTTCCTCATAAACAGAACACAGGCCTCTTGGTTTTTGGCAAACTAGTCGACCATGTTTCATCCAATAAATAAATAAATAAATAAATAAATAAATAAATAAATAAATAAATAAATAAATAAAAAGCCACCAAAGCATGTTCCATTAACCCAGAAGCCCTACAAACCCTAAAAGCTACAATCTTAAATAAACAGTACTTGTCATTAAAAGCAGTTTTCCTGAATAAACTGGGTAAACAAACGTGTTAAAGAAGGTTGGCCAGATAAAAAAGAAGAGTTGTTTCCCTGGACAGCAGAGTACGACCTAATTTATTTACCATGAGGTGGAGTGGGGCCTTAGTGGGCCCCTTGGCAGACATCTTTTCCCACAATCCTCTGCGAACATAGCGAACAGTAGTGCCGGCTAGCTCAAACTCCCCTGGCAGCTCGATTTTCCAGTCGCTGTTTATGGATCTCTTGCTTGAGTCTTTCAACGCTGAAATGGTCAGCAGGGAATATGGGTTAACTGCATACACTTATGTGGCTCAAATAAAACATTACAGCTTCAATATTAGCAAACCGATGCTTGACTATAAGACTTCATTATGCGAGGCATTAAATTCAGAGAGTTATTTACATCTTTAAACAATTTTTATTATGAAGGATGAAATTCCATTGTTGATCAAAAACTCTCTTTTTAAACAGTATTTTCTCTCAATAAAGTGTCAATGAGCATCTATAAAGACCATCTAAAATGAACAGAAAATAAAATATAATCCTAAAAACATTTCTTGTTTGTTTTTTTTTTCTCTGTGGTGTTTATGTATCAAATGTCACAGGGAAAACCACAGGTAAGGTAATAGATAGGAAAATATATAGCACTTAAAATATCACTGAGCAGAACTATACCAAATAGTGAATATTCCTGGAGCAGCAAAACATTTGCCAGGATGTAACTCCTGAATGCAATCACGTCTCACTTCAATCTGTCATGTGATGTTGTCATATGAGAACATAGAGAGCATATAGAATATATGAGTGCAGTAGCATGTATAACAACTACATTTGGAAAGCGCAAACCTCTTCCAAGCCCAGCAATCCTCCATATGAAGAAAAATATAAAAAATCATGCCATCCCACAATGTTAAAGAATCCTTTAAACATCCCTTGTCCAGAATTTGATCTGGATTATTTCCAAAAATTAAATGGCGTCTTCCTTGTTTAAAGCCCCACTTCTGGTAGAAATGTCATGAAAATAAGCAAATAACATTTTGCAACATTCTCCAAAAACAAAGGTAAAACATAACCTTCTCGGCAAAGGTGATTTTGTAAAATTTCTAATTCAAATTCTAATTTTATTTGTCACATACAAATTATACACAGTACCAAATGTAGTGAAATGCTTAGTACGACTGTCCAAAATGTAAAGAACAATGTGCAATGTACTAATGGACACAAACACCACTGTATATAATTAATGAAGATTTAATACAAAGCAAAGTCACTGTAATCACTGATGCTTCATGGAGTTCGTGGTTACAAGAGCTCCTCTTGTGAAGAATGATGGCATTTTTACCCAAAATAATATACTGAACTCCAAGATGTTCTAAACACCTTACAAGTTGTGTGCAGGGTGAAATGGACTGGCATTTCATCCAAAGTACAGTATCACTTCATGTCTAGTGTTCCCCAGGAAAGGCTCCAGACCTTTCAGTGCCCTGACCAAGACTAAGTACTTACTAAAGCTCACTCATTTGCCAAACTGTTTAATCCTACTAGCGTCTCAAGTAAGCTGGTGTCTATCTCAGGCAACACTGGGCAAAGGCAGGGTACACCCTGAACAGCTTGCCAGACCACTGTAGGGCAGCACACACACAACCATTCACTCAAATACCTAGGGTCAATTTGGAACTGCAAGTTAGCCTAATGTGCAAGTCTTTGGACTGTGGGAGAAAAATGGGAGGAAAAAGGAGCACCCAGAGGAAACCCACGCAAGCATGGGAAGAACATGCTAACTGCACACGAAAACAGCCAAGCCCAGGAACCGAACCCAGGACGTTCTTGCTGTAGGCAGACATGGTAATAATTAAACTACCGTGTTGACCACTTTCTAAAGCTGAATGATTTAAATAACCATCCATTGCTTTTTTTACCACGTTCCCTTCTAGCAACACACTAATCTCTAACTATTTTAATTTTAATTGTTAAAGCATGCACTTGAGAAATTCCTAGAAAGACACTGTTCCTAAATAAAACATCAATATCTCAACAATTCTGCAGTCATACAGTTACTGTGTGTTCAAGTTATTCAAAACAGCTTTGTTTACTACTTCAATTGATTTTTGCCCACACACCAAAGTGTGTATGTGTGTGTTATGAAGAACAGATGTTCTCCTCCCCAAAGGAGGCTTTTGGTGTTTTGGGAGTTTAAAAAAGCCACTGGGTGTCCTTTCATTAAAGAAGCAAAGTGTGTTTAAACACTGAAACTGAACTTACAAGAATGTTCAGCTTGTTGATAAATGAACAAAGCAACAATATCAGCTTTTTTCAGGTGTTTCCAGATGTAATCCTTTCCCCCTTCTAACTACAAATCTGTTAATCTGTTAAAGCAAGTTTCAAAAAATGATAAGAAAATATGGAAAACATCGGAATCCCTGCATTTCTTTTTCATCAACTGAACCAACAAGATATCATTCAAAGACAAGTGAAAATAAAAATCACAAAGAAACACACTTACTCAGTCACTGTTTACATCACATTTTTAACATGTGTTATGTGTCATATATTTTCTTTATCTATAGCACAATACACCTCCTTCGCATGGTATGACAGACACAGAGGCCACACCTCAGTCACTTTGTATGACAGAGACTGAGGTCACATCTGCATCACTTTGTATGACAGACAGACACCACATCCACTTCACTTTGTATGACAGACAATAAGGCCACGCCTCCTACACTTTGTAGGACAGACACAGACACCACACCTCCTTCACTTTGCATGATGACACAAGGCACACATCTACTTTATTGGGGCTGACAAGAAGACTGTCGTCGCTGTTTATGTGTCACAGAGAAATTATGAGATGCAGACCAATTAAGTCATCCATAACGGAGAAACCAAAACTCATGGCATCATCTCTTTTGAGTTGGGAACTTAATGGGTAGGATGGGCCTGTCTGGTCTGTAATACAGAGAGACAAGGACTTACCGAGGAAGCTGTGTGATGGCCGATCCTCCACAACTTTGATTCGCCGTGCTCCCACAGGAATGACAACTGCCTCTATATAACCTTCAGGGGAATAAATGAGAAAGAAAGCAGGAGAACTAATTTCAGAATATAACATAATAGGGTCCAAAAGTCCACTACCAAAATGGTATTCATTTCAACGTAAGAAATATTGCAAATGAAAAACTGTAAGCTGTAGGGATGGGAATGATCAGGCATGGACACAATATTACATGTTTTGTATTAAAAGATGATGACAGTCAACACTATGTTAAAAGACTTATGTGTTACTGTTTTTTATAAAAAAAGATATTCAAACCATTTGAGAAAAGTATAATTTTGATAAATTTCAATCTCAGGAACTAGCTAGTAACATGTTCTTTAGATAGTAAATATTGATAATGGACTCAGAATTTGGACCCTACTAAAATATGTGTGGGTTAAAAAAAATCGGTCACCTTAAGCAGCCAGTAAGCCTTAGTTTACAGCAGCACACATACCAGAGCTTATTACTTATGCAGACTTCATTAGGTCCTGCAGAAATCACACACTTTACATGCTTGGTGCCCCATGTATGGAAGGGACCCTGACCTCTTGTTACTTGGGGCTCCGTGCACATACAATGTGTGATTTCTGTGAGACTTAGAGAAGTCTGAGTAGGTACTTTTCTCAGGTAAGTGCTTGCTGCGGTTAACTAAGGTGTAGTGTGCAATGTTCAGTGCTCAATCAAGGTTAGGGTGACCAATTAACGTTTAGTTGGAGTTGAGGTGAGTGTATGCATACACATGTACTGATGTTCAGCAACGATGTGATGGTCATTTCTAGGCCTACCAGAGTTAACCATCTCTCATAGATCCATACAAACTAGTGTGTGAACACAGTGTTGCAGGAAATTAAATAAATTAGATTTTGGCTTTAGCAAGTTTTAACCAGGCTAACTTTATGGTTTGGCTTTAATTCACATTTTACTGAAGAGGGCATTTCTACTATTTCCTAACCCGACATTCATGCTAAGGGGCAACAGGAAGTTTCATTTCCTCTCATAATATGATAACACCAAGTTCAAATTAATTGCTTGCATCAGTCATATGACAAAGGATTTCTGTTGTTTCCTAAACCAATTCAGCATTTAGTTCCCATTCATATAACTATGATTTCATTTTTTACTGAGTATTATTATACACAGAATACACAGTAACATGGATGTAGTCTACAGTAGCCTGTGGAGGTTTTGTCTTCATGTTTGAACAGATTTAAAAGTTTTTAAAGCTAGAAAAGATTGAAATTCTAGTGTTGTAAGTGTCTCTACATTTCCACAAAAGACAAAACTGCTCATAATTTTGTAGCATGAATGCAGGGTAAAGGTTAGATAAGGATCCAAATAAGAGTATGATGAGATGGGACACTCCGATTTATACCAGAATGCTTTTCTCACACAGATACACACACACATCCTCCATCTAACATAATTGGCCATACTGGGTTTGGGCAGTAATCATAAAACAAAGGCAGAATTTTATCAGGTTTCATTTAAAAGGAATCTGTTCAAGTGTAGCCAAGAAATAGTGTAAAGAAAATATGGAGGGTGAATCTACTCTAAGGGTGTAAGAGCTATAGGAAGAACCCTCTTTTAGAAAGCTGATGGGGTTATTTCAATCTGACCTCACGGTGAAAGGGAATCTAAAGATGATAAAGACACGGACAATCATACATTACACGTTTTATCTGTATTGCTAAGAGTCAGAGTAAAGCAGGATTTAAGTGACTGTTAAATAAGGATAAGGTTATAAGATAAACGCAAGAAAATATGTTGTTTTATGTCATGACTTTCCACAAATTCTGCTGAAATCATTATACACTTCAGTTGTTATAATTACTTACCAAACTAAATATGGCATCATTTAAGGCTGCAAATATTGTAATTGATTTACACTACATCACCCTGATGCCATCATTGCATTGCACAAATTATAGCATTGTATAATTATAAATATGTATAAAATGTATAAAATATTGCACACATTGTATATAATATTGCACAAAGGGTATGAATAGTTGTGGCTTGCACAATTATTCATACCCTTTAAACTTTTTAACATTTTGTCACATTACAACCACAAATGTTAATGTATTTTACTGGAATTTTTTTATGTGATACGCCAACACAAAGTGGTGCATAATTGTGAAGCTGAAGGAAAACTATACATACTATACAGTTTTAAATCTTTTACAAAGAAAGTGTGGTAAGCATTTGTATTCAGCCTTCTTTACTCTGATCCCCCTAAATAAATTCAAGTGCAACCAATGGCTTTCAGAAGTCACCTAATTAGTAAATAAAGTCTACCTGTGTGTAATCTAATCTCAGTATAAATACAGCTGTTCTGTGAAGGCCACAGAGGTTTATTAGCAAACATTAGTGAACAAACAGCATCATGAAGCCCAAGGAACACATCACACAGAAAGCTGTGGAGAAGTTTAAAGCAGAGTTAGGTTACAAAAAAAATATCCCAAGCTTTGAACATCTCACAGATCACTGTTCAATCCATCATCCAAAAATGTATATATAAATGTATATACACAAATAAAATACATTTACATTTGTGGTTGTAGTGTGACAAAATGTGGAAAACTTCAAGGGTAGTCAGTGGATGGCATTGTGCCAAAATCTGCAGGTTATGCTAAAACTAATTTGCCAATTACCGTGAATTTGTAAATATGTAGATATGGCTTGGGTATTTTATAAATTTATTTTTAAAGGTTAATTACCTAACTTAGCAATACAGTTGGAACCACCTGTAAAAAGATGTAGGCAGGCATTTAAAAAAAAAATAATTGTGACCTCTTCTTGATAATTTGCTAACTACATAAGCCATTATTTCTGTCGTGCAAAACTAAAGAGACATATGCAGAACACTAAACAGGTTTTGGCTGATCCACTACATTAGCACAAGTACAATTTAAATGTGTTTCCCAAACAGCTTGGTACAGATATATGGGTTTTGTGTAATGAGCTTTTCTGCTGGTTTGGTTTGTGGCACAGTTTAAAGGCCTGTTTATTTCCTGAATAAATGCTGTTATAATAACTAAATCCACTACTGAGTGCATCTGAATCTGCTTTGTTTCTCATTACTGCTCCAGACCAGCCTAAATGTGTTCACACCACAGTTAATCAAAAGCATGCAGTTACTGCTACACTACCCACCACACAATGCTTTGGTCTGTAAAAAAATTATTTACCTGAGAGCCCTTTGAACCACTTCACCCAAACACGCATACAAGTACAAACCAACCTACCTGAAGAGCAACATGATGGCTGCTAGAGACAGCTTTACAGCCAGCTGGTCAAAATCTCACAAGAGATCAGTTCACTTTTCTCCAATTAATATCTTTTGGAGAAAGTGACTAACCTCATTCAATTTAAAGTCACACAAAACCTTGTATGAAGACCAAATTGCTTGTTGTGCTGCAAGTGCATATTAAATCATTCCAACTTTTATTTTTTTAATTATACTTTTCTTTGATATGTTCAATATTAAGTCACGTTTACCCAAATATTCTAGTGACAGCAAATATTACGATATAATAAAACAATATTCAGGCTTTTTCCAGCCATTGTTTTAACATTTAATTTTTTTTGTAAGGCTTCATGTGTCTTTAAGGGTAAAGTTTAAAAAAATAAATTGATGAATGCATAAGAAACAAATCAATCATGAAAAGGCTTAATATCCCAGACCATCTGAGTTAACAACCAATTTACCTGGTCAAGATACCACATGTATATGTAGGCATGTGCTGATAATATGAAATATCACGATAACATTATCTGTTTACAATATTTCCTTTTGACAAATCATACAACGATCAAACCATCAGAGAGTACCAGTCAAAAATGTAAACACATCTGCTCTAGGAAAGGTTTATTTTTACAATAAAATAAAAGGTATATTTTCATTTTCCAGTCATGGGG
>JBCNYG010000002.1:16749823-16767949 GCA_039654305.1 Porochilus rendahli | reverse complement strand
GGGAATCGAACCCAGGACCTTCTTGCTGTGAGGTGGACGTGCTAACCACTACGCCACCGTGCCGCCTTAATTTGAACTTCATTAAGAAGAAAAGTACCTCTATTGTATAAAGAAGAAAGAAATGTTTGCTTGCTCAAATATGTTGAAAAAATTTTACAATATCCCTGGGATGTACTTTTTTTTCACATGACTGTACATATTGTGGGAGGTACGGTGGCTTAGTGGTTAGCACATCTGCCTTATAGCAAAAAGGACACGGGTTTAAATCCAGGGCTCAGTGAAGGTGTTTCTGTGTGGAGTTTGAAAATTCTCCCTGAGCTTGCATGGGTTTTCTCTGGGCGCCCCAGTTTTCTTCAACAGCCCAGACATGAAGAATTGGCTAACTGGCTGTTTCAAATTGCCCCTAGGTATGAGTGTGAATGGTTGTGTGTGTGTTGATGCTGTGATATACCTGACTTCACCCAGAGTCTGCTGAGATAAGTTCCAGTCTCACCCTAGCAGGACTTAACAGTTTGGCAAATGAGCGAGTGAGAGTGAGTGTATGTACGGTGTAGCCTGTATGTATTAAAATGTGGAATCAGATTCTGTCCCAGTATTGTGAAAATGGGATTAAGATAAAAATGTAAAAAGCACTGTACAAATAAATTACAAATAAAAACTGAATTGAATAATATATTTGCAGGATATGGTTTATGGACTCACCTGTGTCCAAGCTCATGAGCAATAGTGAAGGCCAGGTTGAGGCCATTATCCTCAGCTACTACACACTTCCTTTTGGAACTGCAAGTGCCACCCAAATAGGCAATACCTATGTGGGGTAAAAAAAAAAACAACAACAACAACATCTCCTATTAGAGTGCAATACAGTGTTCCATCTTTAAAATGCAGACATGACTCTTTTCCAGCTCTGTGTGGGCAATTGCAATTTGTCAAACACTATAGCCATAATTATTTTTTCTAACTCCCCCTCTGCTGGCCAGATGTTTGTGTGAGCCTGCAGAACGTAATTTATTCTTAGCATTGGTCACTGAAAAATGAGCCAAGGATGTCTCAGTGTGGCTTCGCTACATTCACTAGCAAGGCTTGATAAGTGGTTTTCAGCACACTGTTCTCCAGATACTTGTGATATGTCATACTGACCCCATTTATGCACCAATTACACCAGCATCCTTGCACATTTATTCATTTGACAAGATTCATTTTAGACTCATTTGAACTTATGTTGAAAGCTTGGTCAAAAATGATAAGTCATATTTCAAAATGATGAAAGCATAGGGCCTCTATTAATAAAATGCATGAGGGTTTGCAACCCCAAAACAAGTGCTGTAATAAAAAGCAGATCTTGGGGAAATTAGAGAGGAATAAAGCACCATGAAGGTAAGCAACCAATGCGACTGCATTTTGTTCCTGCTTGACTACAGGCATGCTGTGATTAGGATTTCCTCTTACAGCTCAGGGTGCTCCCAGAAAAATCTGGACTACTGGCTTGTTTTGTGAAATTTTGATGATTTGGATTGATGACATACCAGCAAACATAGCCTCTGTCTCAGTTACAAAATGTTTATTCTGCAACTGCCATTATTCTCTCCAACTTTGAAATGACCCGTGCTGTATTGTTACTCCTCTATAACTTCATATTGATTTCATTTTAAAGAGTTTCTCAAGTTCTTTCTGCCTAAGCTATTTGTTTTAGCATTTAGCCATGATGAACTTCTCCTCAAATACCAAATACTAGACTTCTTTCAGTCATTCATTCATTTGTCGATCTGCTTAATCCTACTAAGGTATTGCGCCCATTGCAGCCGACTCTGGGTAAAGGTGGGGTGCATCCTGAACAGCCTGCCAGACCATCTCACTGCCAACACACATACAACCAGATTTACACTCATGTCCATGTCTAAGGGCAATTTGAAACTGTCAAATAGCCTAATGTGCATGCCTTCGTACTGTGGGGGGTAACCAGAGAAATGAACACACAAGCACAAAGAGAACATGCATACCCCTCCCAGAAATGCCCTCACCGAGTTCAGGACTCGAATCCGGAACCTTCTTGCTGTGAGCCAGATGTGTAACCACTAAGCCACCGTGCTTCCCCTAATAGAGGATTTAACAAACTATCCTTGATGCTATTATATTCTGCTTGTATTACTGTGAGGAAATATAGCTGCAGTGCTACCTTTTTGAATAAATTAAGTCAACATTTTTCATCTCATTAAAATGATAAATGGGAAACAACAAGACATTGCATGTGTTGGTATTATTGCTGCTTAGTGGCCATGCCAGTGTACTTAGCATTCAAGATGAGATGTAAGCAAAGCAATCGGTTGAATTTGAGGGGGCTGGGGGGTTAGGGGGGTGGAATCCATTTATAAATTGAGGTACAAGTGTATTTTCATTTGTGTGTATTTTTATCTTGCAAAATTTTCTAGATTCACTACAGTGCTGCAAGTCATGCAGCTAATTAGAGATTATATTAGCATATGCAACTTTACTATGGTATTGTGTCTCATAATGAAAGTGTGGATTTTTTAAAAGTTAATACAAAAAGCACAAAAGTAAAACTAGTACTTAATAACTGTTTGGAACAATGCACAAGTATATTATTTGAGACAATACTCGTTTCATAAAGTGCATTGCAGACACCATTCCACATGGTACAACCACTATTTACATCGGTTATTATTACAAGTACAATTTGTATTGGTATTGCATGCAATTGTGTGTATATGTGCAGAGTTAAAAGCAAGTAAAATCCTTAATTAAGAAATTATTCTAGAGATTTCTAAAGAAGAAATTATTCTAGTCATAGTCCTCTACACCTAAAAGAACATACCCATCAACACCATGATAAATCTAATCCCAGCTCAGAAGAGACTTTTGTTGAAGAAACACCTGCAAATAAAGACTCTGTTGAGGCACGAATAGTTTTATACTTTTGTTGACTGGTGTTTGTAGAAGGGTTTATTTTTATATTTGCACAGACCTGTCTGTGTTTTGTTTGTTCATTCATTAAGAAGTCTTATCTTAGCTCATCTGAATGATGTAATCCTAACTGAAAAAGATGCCCTTGCATGCCAATATAAATCTATTCCCAGCTCAGAAGAGAGTTTTGTTGAATGAGCATTTCATCTGGTACTGTAACAGAGTGGCTTCAAAGGAGCTCATTAGTTTAAAGCTGAATCAATCACTGAGTTGGCCAACAATGTGACATCTGAAGGCTGTCGCATCACTGCGTATCTGCTTTTAGGCACCTGGTTTGTGTCTCTTACTGGCTTTATCCCAGAATGCCTCACTTGGACTGGGACCACTATATATTTAATCAGTGACATTAAAATGAAATCAGATCCAGATGGTTTTATTGAAAGAAGCAACAGTTTCAACATTTTCATTTTGGATAACTGTGCACACATATTATTTCTGGGACGCCATCTGTGAGTGACATAAGCCAGTTTGGACTCAATAGTCCATACGATGATGGATAGGACATTATACTGAGAAGAACGAACATTGTTCAGAGTTTGCATGTAGGGATTATTGAGATCAGTGCTCTACTGTATAAAACTGTGTAACAAGCTGTTATGATAGAAAAGTTTAGCTTTTTTTTTTCACCTTTCATACTGTAGTGAATAATTTCACATCTTTGCATTTTAATTTATTTGAATTCATCAATCCAGCTAAGATTAAACACTGAAAAGTATGGACAATGTTCCTTAACAGGGAAACAGCACCACATGTTACCACTTAGCACAATGTAAATAAATCACACTGGAAAAAAAGACCACATCATGAATTATATTTAAATCAAAAGAACAAGTTGAGACACACACTGGTGACGTGGCCAAATACAGTGTTCAAATTAACAATCTCTCTCTTTCTCTCTCTCTCTTTCTCTCTCTCTCTCACACACACAAACACACACATATACACAAAAACACAAGGCTTCTGTTTAAACATCTAGGACTACTTGAAATGAACCTCAAAACTGCAGTTAAAAAGTCTAACATTATAAAAAATGTATCAAATTTCTTAAAAAGCATTACATGATGTTTCAAAACCTACCAATGCCAAAATTATTTTGGATTTCAAGTTTGTTTTTGTCTGCAGTGAAATATAACAATGCAGCAGTAGTGGATTAGGGTATTTGCTGATACTAAATGGGCTTCACTGATTCTCAGTGATGAGTGTTCTCTCTGAGACAACCGGTAAACTCACAGCTGGGTATAACTGTGAACACAGACCAGATTAGTAGCTATGAAACATGCTGATTATAGGTGCATACCTGGAACATGACACACCAGATCTAATAAGATCTAATAAGATCTAATGGCACTAAGAAAATGAAAAGTAAGATAATCGGGGCGTTGATAATTTTTTTGATAGCAAGTAATCCTTGAGCGTTAGGCAGTACAGGACGTATGCCAGGGGTCTGGGGGCCCAGGAGAAGCACAGGTGTTGAAAGAATTGAAAGGGGGGGCATGTTCTCCCTGTGCTTGCATGGGTTTCCGCCAACTATTCTGGTTTCCTTCCACAGAAATGCACAGTAGGTTAATTGGCTATTCCAAATATTCGTTGTGAGTGTGAATGGTTGTGTGTTGCCCTGTGATGGATTGGTGAGCTGTTCAGGGTGTACCTCACCTTTGCCCAGAGTCTGCTGAGATAGGTTCCAGCCTACCAATGACCCTAATAGGGTTAGGCCGCTCAGCAAATGAATGAATGAATGAATGAATGAAGGAATGGTGTTACGAAGATTCACTTTCTGACTCTGAGGACTGTTCAGATGACTACTGATCCAGCCCTACAGCACCAAATGTGAATTCTACATCAAGTTCTGCCCTATAATTAAAAAAAAATGAATAAAAAAAAAGAAAAAACACCAGAATCAGGGTGACCCAGTATATACACAAATTATCCAGCATGGCTTGCACACGAGTGTGTGTGTATGATACACAAATCACAGGTACAGACTTGTAATGTGTGCACCATACACCGCGCAGCATATTCAGAGTTAGAGTCCCTCTCTCATTTGCTGTGTTTTCGATCACCTGCGCAACCCCGCCGATAATGCACGAGCTTGACGAAAAGCTATCACATCAGATAACTCATTATAAGTTTATATTGTTCTTTGATCAACAGCCAGTAACAAATGGTGTCCTAAATGAATTCCTATTGGTTATATGTTTGTGTAGATTTTGTACATCTCCAATGCTCGAGTGAAAAGCAACACTTCGTTTTCGTTTTCGAAGATTATTCATCTCTCGTCTCATCCAAAAGGCTTCTTCAATACTAAGAGCTTTAACCCGGACTAACTCGCATGCGCAGGTGACCTTAACAATTCACAGGATGACTAGGTTGGTGAATGACTTGCTAGTGATTCACACTCTGGCTCATCTTAACGATTCACATGAAACCAGGAGGCGTGAACAATTCGCAGGCCAATCTCCAAGGGGTCATCCCCACTAGAGGTTAAATACCTGGAACTCTGGGACTAAAGAAGCTTTGGATGAGGAGGTCTTCAAAATAAAAAAAGAACTCCAGATGCTTTCAACTCAAGCACTCAATAGTATTGGAGAACAGAACAGAAAACTGATAAGGAAATCAACTAGCAAAGTGATTTCACCTTAACACCAATGCTTGTTTATTAGTCTTGTCTACATCATTATAATTCACAGATTAAAGTTAAGCCTACCCCAGCTCATGAAAAAAGTTAATCACTTATTAATCAGAGGAAAATAAATTACATTGTATGATTTTGCATAGTAGCAGATTTGGTAGTATTGTCATGGTTGCACACAATATGGCAAAAAGCTACACTATTTATTACCCATGTTTTCTGCTTGGACTTAATTAGCCCCTTATTTAAATCCTAGATTTTATGTTTCCTTGTCTTCCTGTTAGGCTGGTAAAAAAAAAAAATCAGTTTCTCATATGAGCCCACACCCAGAATCCCCCCGCCCCAAAAAAACACATTCAAAACCTAGGCCACACACACACACACACACACACACAAAACATTAACACACTCACACTGATGACCTGTAAAGCCTGTAATAGTGCAAACCAGGTGTAAAATTAACTAGTGTTGATCCAACACCTTGAGGCCACCCTTTTATTCCACTTTTATTTTTCATGTGTTTTATTATGTCTTAAAACACACCATCAAGCAAATCACATTCATTCTGATATAAAAAGACCTTTCACTGTGTTCACCTCCAGGGAAGTTAGGACTAATTAACGCAAATTTCTGCCTGAAACTTACGTTACTGATGACATCACAGCTTTGTACAGCAGCATTACATCTTAAAGCTAAAAGGCCACACACAGAGTTTGTGGAAAATTCAGAACCTTCCAAAACAGACGGCCCCATGCCCGTCGCCCCAACTACCTGCCTTCTACTTTTTGTAAGTAAACTAATATGTAAAGTATAACACGCATCACGGTATTCATTATTTGGAAATTAATTAACAGCAAGCAAAAATAGTAGTTTGATATGTAATTCTTAACATCCAATACTTGATTATTTGCCAATAACAGCATATCTTGAAGGGTTTAATTCCATTTCTTATACAGCACAGCAGATTGTCAATGGTAATAATCCCTAATTTAGTGAAGAACAACACATTTTTATCAGTTTATAGTTATGATTTTATACTGTGGACTCTCTTCTAAACAAATTAGTTGCTGTTATCGCTTACATTATAGCAGCTATTCACAACTGTCCCTCTGTACTGAAGGCTTTTATTTGGTAGAAAACGGTTTTAGCTTTACCTCTGACTAAAGTACTGACACTGGAGACTCTTTCCAAAAATGTAAAATATAACATCATCCTATAATAAATACAAGTTCAAATAGTCCCCACGATCCCAGTTCAGCTAACTGGATTAATCAAATGCCAGCCATGTCTCTCACTGTCTGTGGTGAGAGGCATGTAAAAGAACCATTGATGTTGTTTGAAGAGTAGGCCATTGGGTTGACGTCAAAGTGTTTCTGCCCTGCTATGGCCTAGCAAGCTGTCCAGGCTGTACCCTGTCCTAGCCCAGGGTCGGCTGAGATGGCCGCCAGCCTTCCCACAACCCTAATTAGGATTAAGCGATTCAGAAAATGAATGATGAATGAATAGTCTAGTAAGGGGGAAAAATTACTATGATAATGATATTGAAACTAATAATAAAACTAATAATAGAAAAGGATAATAATTACAGTCTCACTATTTTCCCTTGATCTGTGAAGCACAGTGGCTTAGTGGTTAAGGTGATAGGTTACTGATCAGCAGTTCAATCCCCACTATCACCACTGTTGGGCCCTTGAGCAAGGCCCTTAACCCTCAATTGCTCAGCTGTATAAAAATGATAATTGTAAGTCGCTCTGGATAAAAGTGTCTACCAAATGCTGTAAATGTAAAATGTAATGGTTAGCATGACCGCCTCACAGCAAGAAAGCCCTGGGTTAGGGCTCAAGCATTTCTGTGTGGAGTTTGCATGTTCTCCCAGTGCTTGCATGGGTTTCCTCCAGGTAGTCGAGTTTCCTCCCACAGCCCAAAGACATGCAGATTAGGCTAACTGGTTGTTTTAAATTGCCCCTGAGTGTGAGTGTAAATGATAGTGTGTGTGCTGCCCTGCGATGGTCTGGTCAGCTGTTCATATTTTATAACTTTATGCTTGTTATCATGTTTAAGCCTGTTCAGTGAAGTTTTCAGGCAAACAATACATTAGCGTAGCCACATTGAAGCTTTTATCTGCCTCTAAGCGATTTAATGAGGCAATAATTATACTTGCATTGAAATATATTTGTAAAAGCACATTTCAACATTTTTTCACATTTATTATATACTCATCCAGTGCATACAGATCTTAAACATATTATGCAATTGAAAATTGCAAGTCTGTTGCTTTATACTACTCCGTATTGTCATTAGAATATGCTGGTAAAGCCTTGAACTGGATCAAGACTTGCCTGTGTTATTTTAAGCAAATGACTTTGGAGCATTTGAAATCTGACTTTCATTGACACACAGAAAATCTCATGTATAAGGTCTGACTCTACTCAGGATGTGATCTGTGATATTCCAGGCACCTATGCTTTTATAACATTTACCAGACAGTATATCAAGCTGTCATATCTCATACATAAATAGCCTCAGGTCAAGTGCAATAATCAAGTCCTAGAAGTACTGTTGACCCAACTACACAGCTATGCACAAAGATGAATTCCAAACCCTGTTTATAAATCATCAATAAATCTAAATCATCTCAAATCTTACTGTTGTTTAGGACACAAATCAGGATAAACTAAGGTGAACTGACGCATACGTTTCTCATGCCATGATGTCCCCTATGGCTACTTCATGCAGTACATTGAAAAGCAAAGCACAAGACTCTCAGTCTTAAATGCACATGCACACACAGACACACACCCCAGTCACTCGCTGTTTGCAAGCTGTGAGGTAATGTGTGCCTGTGTTGTTTGTGGCAGAGTGCCGTGTTTGGGGAGGCCAAAACTTTTGAAGTCTAAAGCTGGGAACAATGAAATAAATTCACTGGTGTGTGAAATCACATACTCCATCCTACTCAGCACTTCCAGATCAGAACCTGAATCTAGCTGTTCAGCATTTCTCACGTGACTACACACAATTGAGCGCCACAATATCTGTTAGTCAACCAACAGTGTTATATAAAGCTTCATGTATTAAATGTATTACTGTGTTGTATTTAGCACAAGCTCAGCACACTGTAAACCCTCCCCACCAACACACACAAACACACCACTGGGGAAGAATGAGTCAGCTAAGCCATTACCAAATGCCAACTCCAAATACAATTATCCCATCAAATGTAGTTGTGTAAGGGCTTTTGAAATTAAGCAAAAGTGTATCTTTAGTCTAAAACCAAACTCTAAGTCACATAACCATACTTGCAAAATTGTGACCCTAACTTGTGACTTAGAATACAATAAATATTGTCTTTATTAGAGATTGAGGGTTGGCATTAGGGAGCTCAATGGCCATAAGGAGTACTGTCGTCATGCACAATATCTTTCCATCCGTCTGTCCACAGCTGTATACCATTTTCTACCGCTGAAGCTGCCATCTTGAATTTGTATTCCATGCACTAGCTCAAAAACGCCATCATCAATATTTTTTGGTGTTAATACTGGGACTGTGTAACCGCACAAGTCAGTTGATTTTTGTCACAGTGTGATATTCAATGTGGCCTTCTTAAAATTATGTTTTTTTAACTCAAATTAACTCAAACGCCATCAGCGATCATCACCACTTTTGGTGTTCATCTTGGACTTGAGCATAGCTTTTATAATGTAGTGTATGGGCTCAGTGGTATTACCCAATTGATAGGCTTGTGTAATTAGACAGTCCCAACATCCACACCAAAAATGGTAATGATCGATGATGGTGTTTGAAATCTAGTCTTCATAATGCAAATTCAAGATGGCAGCTGTGGCCGCAATATTGGAAATCGGACTGTGACACAAAAATCGATAGGCTTGTGTAGCCAGTCCAACATCCATATCAAAAATGGTAATAGTCAGTAATAATGTTTTTGAGTTAGTGCACGGAATGCAATTGTGGATAGATAGACGAACATTGCATGCGACAATAATACTATTCACACACATTGGGTAATAAAGTGGATAAGATAATGGTTTAAAAGTAAATAATTGATTAAATGTGTGTGCTGTGATAAAGCTGAGATTTGAATAACAGGCTCAGTGGTTAAGGTGATGGGTTACTGATCCGAAGGTCAACGGTTCAATCCCAACTATCACCACTGTTGGGACAATGTGCAGGGCCCTTAACCCTTAATTGCTCAGTTGTATAAAAATTATAATTGTAAGTTGCTCTGGTCTGCAAAATGCTGTAAATGTACAAATAAAATACTGACATTTGCTTCATAAAGCACTGTGTTTTAAACTGTAGTTAAAATACATTTTTATTAATCTCAGCCCAAGTATAAAAATGTGCATTGTGTTGTTTCAGAAAGAGGGACCTTACTCAGTGCCCACTTCAACCTCTCTTGCTCTGCTGGGTTGAATATATTGTCCAGCTGCTTTCATAAGAGGCAGTGAGATAACTAATGAATAACAATACACAGAGCAGTCCATTCCTCTGCCATTTCCTTTCATGCCTGGGTACATTGTATGTGCAGAGCACTGATGAGTGCTACAATTTACATCTTCATAAAAATGCTGAATCTCCTGAGGGACAAAAAGACAGAAAGTCTTTTTCTTTTAAATTGAAACGAGGTCATTTTGCAGAGAAGAGCAGAAAGGCTCAGAAAGTTTTTCATGTGAGACATTGTTGGAGGACTTTAAGGCAGTCGAGCCTCTGATTGCGAGTTCACAAAGCTGCAGATCTGCAAGTAGACCATTTCCTTTCCATGTTCCATGACCTCACAGATGCATGTGTGTGTTAGACGGTACCCGACAGGTCAGGACAGGTTCGGAACTTTGGACAGATAATTAGAAACTGATGCTCGGGTTCAAGCTGGGCTCAGTCACATCAGGGCCATAAGGATTTGATCATTTTTAATTTAAAACAGCTTATTATGAAGTTAGCCAACGGGCCAGTTTCACTTGATGCAAAGATTAATTTTTGTGATTAAAATATATTTAAAATATTACCCTAACATCCATCTTCCTGTGTGCAGGAATTTGTTTATGTAGCTGTGACAACAAAACACATGCATATTAGGCTACATTGTGCGTGCATGTATTAGCATGCTCATCTGCTGACATTTACAAATGCCTTCCTACAATTTCTTAATAAAAGTGAGCTTTCCACACTAACAAACGTACATGTGTTATTAGTATGAGGAAAAATTTTGATTTTAACTGTGTTCGGGTCGGGCTTGGAGGCCTGTTGGCCTCGGGTCAGGTTCGGTAACTGCTCTGTCGGACACGGGCTGGGCTCGGACAGAAAAATGCGGGCCGGGCTCGGACAGAAAAATGCGGCCCGATATGCACTCTAGTGTGTGTGTGTGTGTGCATGTCCTGCATCTAAAAAAGAATGTTTAAATTTACTTTATTTTACACTGGGATATCAGAGACTGATGCTGTGTGACATGAAAGCTTTAAATCCTTGATGTCTATATTGGTGTCCTCACAATCATAAGGAGTAAGTCAAGCCTTGTAACTGTTGTTTAAAGTCTCAGCCCAGACAGATTTTCTTTAGCCTGAACAATTTTCCTTCCATTGGATCAACTTGTGCTCAGAGATCTAAAAACAAAAAACTATTTTTTTCCCAATCAGAACCAATGTTTTAACATTTGCTGTCTTGCGTTATAATCCTAATTCTGAATTCCTAACTGATTAAATTAAAATGAGAAACAGTTACTTTTTAATGGTTAAAATAATTTTTTTTGCAAATAGCCAATAATAATTTACCAGAGGGTGTTTATCATCAAAAGATATCCCAACGCAATATTAGACAATTTCAACAACGTTACCAAGTGCATAAAAGCACATAGACAGCTTGTGGTAGTTAAGCTGTTTTACTTTCTTCGACATTTTAATGAGTTACCCAGTGACAGCACTCATTTCTTGCTTAATTTAAACTTTTTTTTTCTGGTTTCCACCCCACCTTGTGATTGATTTATATCTCAAATGTACTTAACCGTTCTGCCGTTGATTAGTTTGAACATTTTAACCTTTTTGCATCTTTATGTGAACTGAGAAGTCTTAGCATGCACTCTTGGCTTCAAGTCCAAATGTTATTCTTGTTCTGTGTAGTACTTCCTGGTTTCTGGACCCTCTGCTCATGTTTCCAGTTTCCTTGTGGATTATAAATTACTACAGAATATGTTCATGTTGTCTGGTTGTGTTTTTATCATCCCTATGGATTGTAATTATGATTCCTAGATTGCCCAAAATAAACATCGTACTGATTCCACACACTTGTGTTCCACTTCAACACATGGCATATTACAGCCATGAGCGCAGTCAAACGTCCAACAGTTTCGGATTTCTATCTAATGCAAACATTTCTAATGCAAAGTTTAACGTTATCTTAAATATTATGTTCAGAAACCATTTATGGTATGTTTTTAGTTTATAAATGAACTGTAGCCATGCAATGCAACAACCTCTGCTACACAGTGTATGTAAAGTGATACAGTGAATGAAATCCCACGGTGTGTTGCTCCGAGCAGTTGGAAGGTAAAAGTATGACATAAATAAAAGCTAAAATATGCTATACATAAAAGCTAATGGGCTACATGAAATGGAAAATAATGTTATTAATTAGTAACAGGTTTCAAATTTACATTATGTTCCATAGAAGTTAAGGATGAAATAGGTTACGCTTTGTGTTCCAACCTAAATATTAATTTCTGCTTTTTTGGTTTCATTCCATGAATCAGTCTGGAGTCCGGTTTCATGGAAAGTACAATTCTTTTTTCCTTGCATGCATAGGTGAGTGACAGTTCAAATAAGTAAATACTATTTGAATAAAACTTTTGAAAATTTTAAATATTAAATTATAATTTGGACAAATATGAAGAATAATTTTAACATATAGTATGTAAAATAGTTTATTTAATCAATACTGCAGGCGTGAGGTTGTGATGATGAATATTGGCATGTAATTTAGCTATAATTAAAAGGTTATAGATAATCATAGTCATAATGATATTCACTGTAACCAATGAGTGTGGCACCATTTTCACACAGCATTTTTGTAAATAAAATCCAGTAAATTACATTTTGGATACTATAGATACATGGCTATATACATGGCTACAGAAGCCAGGTTCACTTTATTGCATATTGACTACTCAGGTACCATTGATTTGTTAAGGTGTTTCAGGCTAAATTGGCAAAACCTTCGCCTCCTTCACAAACAGTACTTTAAGAAGGTGGATCAGTTAAATGTCCAAGAGGGGTTATAGGAAATATAGTCAGTGACCAATCATATCACTGGAACCTGTTGTATAAACAATAAATAACCTGTTGTAAAATGAGTACCAAAGCTGTGTTATTACAGATATTCATTCATTCATTTGCCAAACCACCTAAGTCTACTAAGGTCACAAGGACGCTGGAGCATATCTCAGCTGACTTTGGGTGGAGGCAGGGTTCACCCAATCTTAACAGTTGGCCAGTCCATCACAGGCTAACACACACAACCCCTTACAGTCACACGTTGGGAACAGCCAATTAGCTTGATGTGCATGTCTTTAGACTGTAGGAGGAAACCAAAGTACCCAGAGGAAACCCATGTAAGCATGGGGAGGGCATGCACACTCCACACAGAAACCCTATCACTGAGCCTGGGAGTCAAACACAGGAACCGAGCACCGTTTTGCCGTGACGCAGACATGCTAACCACTCGGCCAATACCATCAATGATAATAAAGCAAAATTATTTAATAACACCAGCTGATTTTTTTAATTAAAAAATAAAACCGGTTGCACAAAACACTCAGTTTTATTTCTGAAGTCCCAGTGTAGGAAGAGTGACATCTGTGCCACAGAAGGTGTTGCATCCTTGTATTGCAAAACCTCTAAATGTGTAAGGAGTACATACAGTAATATCATATCACTGCAAGTTTTTAATGTTGCTTTCAAAAGTATGTTCTCTATACACAATAAAATACAGGACAAAAATTTTCCAGTGGCATTTACAATTAGAATTAGGTCTGATGTAAATGTTCAGCTCAGCTGGCTGACATTTGACCTGATTAGAGCAACATGTTTTCCATAATTAACGCCACTTGAAAAAAGCTAAGTGCAGCTTTCAAAAGGGAATTTAAGGGTGTTTCTACTCCAAAAAGGTGGATGAATGTGTTATAAAGTTTTTAGATTTAATTTCTTTTGGATTCTCTCTAGTGTACTCTTGAATTATTGCAAAATAAATGATGTCACCCCTTCCTTTACCTATAACTCCATAGTGAAGACTTTGCCAAACCTATAATTAAGTAACTGCACCTGCTATTGCCACTTACAACCCCGAAGTATTAGAAGAAATATAGCTATAATATAATCTATTCAGCAGTTAAAATCATGAAATAGAAAGACTGGGTAGGTTATGTATTCAAATCCCAGAAAGCTACTGGTCCCTTGACTAATAATCACAATGGCGCTAAAAATGTAAGAAGCAACTTTTTTTCCAGACATTTCCCCCCACAGTCCAAAGACATGCACATTATGCTAATTGGTTGTTCCAAATTGCCCCTAGGTGTGAGTGTAAATAGTTGTGAGTGTGTTGACGATGGTCAGGCGAGCTGTTCAAGGTGTACCCTGCTTTTACCTAGTGTTAGCTGAGATGTGCTCCTGTGCCCCCGTGACCCTAGTACGACAAATCAGTTCTGCAAATGAGTGAGTGAGAGTGAATGTGAAGTATTTATCCCTAAATCTGAAATCCTAGTGAAAGCAGTAAAAATCCTAAATTTGTTTATTCATTATCTGTACTACTACTTATCCTGTTTAGGTTCGTGGAGAAGCTGGAGCCAAAACGCCTCCCTGGTGTGGTGTATCTGGCATGTCCAACCGGGAAGAGACCCTGGGGTCGACCAAGAACTCGCTGGAAGGACTATGCCTCTCGGCTGGTCTGGGAACGACTTGATTGACGTCAATATGTCTCTGTGCTTGGTTTGGGCTCTGCGTCATTCGTTGTCACTGCTGCATCAGCCAAGTAAATAAATGTGGATGTGAAATTGCATAATGCAAACATACAGCTAGTGTCACTCTGAAGAAGCTGCCAAAAAAAGACCAAAGTGCTTCAAACAGCTTGGCAGCTTGGTCAAAAGCTTGAGGTTATTATGCTGACATCTCATACACAGTCAGCCCTAAAGTTCCTAAAGTCTTCACAGAACAGGAATCTACAGGATAAACCCAGCCAGCAGGGGAGCTTATAAATCCAGGGAGGTGCTTCACTGAAGCAAATGTCAGATTACACCATGTCCTGTGCTGCACTATATTCCCCAGGCCTGTCGCTCTTCTCTATATGCTAAGCAGAAGCAAAGAACTGAGGACAGGAAGCTACAGCTATTACACTCAAATCCCAAATGTCACTATCAGGAAAGACATGAAAAGGTGACTATGATTCACTTTCATTGCTGATCAAAGGTTGTTCGTGAAATGTTGTTTGGGCCCCTGAGGTTTAAGTGTCTTTACTCGCCTTTCCACTGTATTTTGAATCTTTATATTTGTTGTTCTATTTTCTGAGATATTCGCTTCTACTTTTTGACCTCATATTAGTATTGATGCCTTTTAGGAGCTGCTGAGGGCCTAAAAGGTTTTTACAGAAGCAAACTGTGGCTAAGTATGTCTCTGCTTCAGTGAAGCAAATATGAACAGGATGTAAAATGGACATGTGTTTCACAGACAGGCTCCCGCTGGAACTAAACAACCCTCATCTCTGTTACAATTTAATGTCACTGCTCAGGCGAGGGCAAAAGAATAATTGGGGTATAGAGCAAACATTCATTAAAAATCATTCTTTTTGTTAATCCTATGTTTGTTTGACTCCGATTATAATGTAACCGATAGCTTCCGATAGGATCAGAAGAAGAGCCTCCATGTTTCCCTCATAGAAATGGAGCTTTTGCGAAACAAATGTTTACTGACTTTCACAAAACAAATTTTTTTCACTTGCTATATGTGACCCGATCGAGTGAAACCCAGTGCTTGTCGGCAGATTACATTATACAGAAAAGGGCTCTCAAAGTGCAACAGACAAATCGCTATTTGATTCTCTGACTGTTTCGATCATTATGTTAGTTGATTTTGGGCAGAAAAGAGAAATCTAATGTTTGGTAGGTCATCAATGTTTGGTTAGGTCACTTATGACAACGATAGCATCAAGATAACAGTTTTAAGAACATTCACTCATTCATTCATTGACTTATCTGCTAAACCACTTAACCCTACTAAGGTCAAAGTGAAAGTGAGGTACACCCCAAACAGCTTGCCAGGCCATTACATGGCCACATGCTGATGAAAAGATTATTTCAATTGTATAAAAATGTCAATTACTAATTACTAAATCATTTAAAATTTAATCATCATGTGTTCTACCTCAATGCTGTAACGATAGCACAGATTCTAAATTATACCTCCTGCTGCTCAACACACACCATCCAAGGTGTGACCTAAATTAACAGCATTTATCCTCTTAAAGTGATACCACTCATGATCTATAATAGTCTTAATAATATTTTATTAGTGATATGATGACAGATCACCACAGCTCCTAGCTGAAACATTCACCAACAACTTGCTGACTTTTTGGCCTGTGCTACACAGGTACCCTCTCTCTCTCTGGAAATTCATAGAAATGTTTTATTTAACCTTTATTAAAGCATTTACCTGGCTAACAGACTGGCCATATACAATATTACATTATGCTCCTTTAAAAGAAAAACAAAAAACCTTTAAAAGTAGAAATGGCAAAATCTCCATTCACAAATGCTAGACAAGTGATTTTAAAGGTTCAGAAAGTTGTGTATATCGACTACAGATTAGCACCCTGGGGGGTGAGCTTATCTTGACCCAACTACATCTCCTTGTAGATAACTTTGATCTTCAGGAACTCAACAAAGAGACATTCTCAACTCAGGAAGATCTTTTCTGTTGGTCTGAGAAAGGGAAGTCCTCTCAGGTAGTAATTACAGTGCTAAATCTGCCTGATTAAAGGGTTAGCTAAGATTTTCTGTTGAAGCAGTCTGTTTCTGTTGAAGTTTAATAATGTCTGATACATGAATGTTTTCCATCATCCGGTACACGTTAATATCTTGCTAGATGAATGTATTAGAGATGTAAGGAGGTGTCAAAGACAAGTAAAATTTTTAAGTCTTAAATTCTTAAGACTTTCGACAATAGTATATGAAAGAAAAAAACAGCATATTTCATCATTATTAACTGATTTAAATGTAAATATTCTTGAATTGAAATGGACTTAATGGGATTAAAGGGGCTCTGATGAAGCTGTTGCACAGGAATAAGGTTTTGATTTTGTGTTCTAGTTACATGAAATCAAAAAAATCCAAGCTTTGCGAATCTCGAGAAATAGCCATCTTCATTAACAAATTACTTTGTCTTTTTTCAAAAATAAAAGTTTGCCTGAAATTTACTTTTTTTTTATTTAAATAAATTTTTATTTATTTTTATGTTTATTTTACATAATGCAGCTTTCATGTCCCTACATTGTGCACACATAACAACAGCTAATTTGATCTAATTAGATTTTTTTGAATATTTCCTGCATATGTAAAGGTTAGGGTTTTTTTGTTTGTTTGTTTGTTTTTAAAAAAGCAGAAATTTGTTGGAATTCCACCTTCAATATGCCCTCTTGTAACTCAGACAATTCTTTAGCTACTGGTGTTCGTGGCATAGCTAGTTCACATAAAAAATGTATATGCTGTAATTTAATGTGGGGCATCTCTTTACTTTAGATATGCCTCTGTGTTTTACATTTATGAAGTATTTTTTATTTTAAAAAAAGTAAAAAATTACTTCACTATAATTATTCCGTGAAAATTTATTGAACAATGCTATTGTAGGCAATGACAACCAAAAAAATCATTCCGACAAGTATACTGAGGTAAAAGTATGGCTAATAAACAAAAACACTGAAAATACAGATTTTTCAGAACAATTTAAAGGTGTTGCAAATTTTATTTTGACTTTGGTTTGGACTTCAAACCATATGGAATTGTTTAGAGTGAATAAATAAAAAAATACTGTACACTTATACAACGTAACAAAATGATGTTAAATCAGAAACCAAGTACTATTTAAGTATTTATTTCATGTAATATTTCATGAAATATTGGATCATTTTGATGAGAATAAGTAAACAAACAACAGTCTCTATTTTTAGGGAAAAAAAAAAGTCAATATTTAGTGTGGCCGCCCTTTACTTTGCTTACAGCATTTAACCTTTCAAGCATAGTGTTCACATATTTTTAGTTTCTTCTTTCTTTAATTTCTTGTTTGTTTCTTCTCAATTTTTGATTTTTTGTTTGTTTGTATTTTGTTCTTATTTCCAATAATAGCTTTGTTTAATAGATTTTCACCCAAATATTATAGAGAAGTAATATTTTTTTTTATTAGGAGCCCTTTTAGACACACACACACACAGACACACACACAGACACACACACACACACATATATA
>JBCNYG010000002.1:16663100-16675651 GCA_039654305.1 Porochilus rendahli | reverse complement strand
TATATACATACATTCATACATACATTACACACAATTATGACAATTTTGGGAATTAAAAATTGTACAAAACAATTCGCCTTACTGGAAGATAATTTTTAGCCATAAATCAACGCATTTTAATTATTTAGGTTGTGGTGGTGTTGGGATAATCAGATGACCTTTAGTCTCAATAGCAAGGAGCAATTTTAGAAGAGAACTGGGGTTGTAGGGGAATAGACCCCTGCTGTGAAGACGGCTGATAACAATCCTTAACTCAGTCAGGCACAAAACGACCTTCCCACTCAGACCCTCAGGAAAGGTGATGCTTATGTTCTTCATTCTATCTGCTGATCCAGACACAGCCCGTTCTCCTGCTTTTCTCATGTTGGTCTCTGCTGATAGTTGGAAGTTTAACACATTTCTGTCTTCATCTTCAGAATCCTCTGAGTTCTCATAATCCACCAGACTCGGCTTAGACTGGGGGTCATCATAAGATTTTAATTTTACTGATGCAGAAAAATTTTGGGGGGACAGAGTTTGTTTTTCAGTCTCAGAATTTTCGATAAGACCACATGCATCACAGAAATCTTGCCAGTGGTCACGTAAATACTTCAAGTAGAGCACGCAGTACTCCAAGAAGCAGGTTTCATTAGAAATTAGGAAATCGAGAAGGACTGTGTGGTCAAAGGAGAGACTTCGGAGTAGGAGAGTAAAGTGACAATGAGGATTACATCCCCACTCACATGCTGGGTGCTCTGAAGAATTCAAACTACAAAGGGAAAAAAGGTCATTACTTGAATGTCGATCATGTTCACATAACATAAATCTCCTCAGAATTACAATTAATATCCCACCTTCTCTGATGTAAATACAAGGTAATCAAAACCTTTGCTGATTCTATCAGGTCATCATCCTGGTCTGCGAATACTACTAAGAACCAAGAGCAAAGATGTGTGACCTCTTTAACCTGACACACATGCTGCTGGAGAAAAGCCAGCAGCTCCATAAGACAAGGCTGAACATCAAGGGCACAATGAGCGCCTGAAACATCCGAACACACACAGATTAATTCAAATGGAAATACTGCCATCTACTGCTGGAAATGTAAAACTGAACATGGTCCAGTACTTTAAGGCAGGGATGTTAAACTCATTTTCACAGAGGGCCACATCAAAAAAATTCTAGATCACCAACAGCCAAATAATCACTGCACAACTATTTCAAAAAGGGCAATTATGAAATCTGTGTGGCAAAATGATTTTAGGTATTTGTCCTCTTTTCCTTTTTTCGCTTTTCTTTTCTGACAACACTTCACAGCGATTAGCTAGCTTGCAATCTTTCTTGAGTCATAAATGACTAGCTATTGTTTATTTGAAATAGGTTGCTGCCATCTAGTGGAAGGTTGATGAATTATGTTTCATGGTATTGATTGATGCAGCGCATGTATGATAATCATATTCTTTAAAAGCTCTCCTGGGCCACTTAAAATGGGTTGGCGTGCCACATTTGGTCTCAGGTCTCGAGTCAGGCCTTGAGTTTGACACCTGTGCTTCAGGGTTTTGGTATTTTACATTACGTTTTTAGAAAAAGTTGAATTTCCTACGGTTCTTTTGATGGTTCTACAGTTCTAGCTTCTGAAATCAGCTCTACATGAAAATTTTTAGTGGCAGACTAAAACTAAGACTAGCAGATCTTTATACCCCATTTAGAGTTTAGGTGTACACTTAATGGAAACAAAGAAATAATAAGGCAAATTAGATTTTTTATAGTTTATAAAGTATATAGTTTATAGATTTATATTCACCATGACAGGGCGGGTTAGCTGCAGCTAACTGCTACTATACTCTTTTGCACATTTCTCATTCATTCACTCAAAAAAGGTTTTAAGAGGTTGAGAGAATCAGAATATATTTACCTTGAGTAGAAACATGCCGAGTTTTAATCTCCACGCACTTAATCAGAATCAGGCACACGGCCCTGAGCATCACAGCATCTTTCATTTCAATATCTGAAACATTCGTTTTGTTCCCACCAAAGAAACTTGAATGAGTTTTGACACGAAACCTCCGGAGCCAACCAGCTTCCACTTCCTGCAGCACGGCATCAGCCATCACGAGTAAATCATTGGCGTATTCCTCATCCTGCTCTTTAGAGTAATTTTCACCAAAACCCCATTCCTCCCCTGCTCTCTGAACAAGAAGCCGCTTAAGCAAGAGCAGTGCTCGCTTCTTAATAAATTCCTTCACGTTGGAAAGTGTCACGCGAAGGAGTGCTGAAGTTTGTAGGAACACTAGTCTCTGAACAGAAGAGCAGAGGCCATGCCACAGCCTCATAGCACTCAGGACTTCAACAAGATCCAGAAGTGCACATACACTGCTTTCTAACGCAACTGAGTCTCTGTCAGTTTCTGCCACAGCTGTATATTCAGGATTGTCTTGAAAGAGCAGCTTTGAATACAAAGATGTGAGTGATGACTCAAAGTTGGCAAGAAGTTTCATCAGAATCTCTGCAGGAAAAAAAGGAAAAAAAAAAATTTGCATCACCCATGTTTTCCATTTAAATTCTTTTTTCGGTCTCAAAGCTGATTCACTAACCATTAAGTCAGCTCTTTCCTGCGGGAAAGGAAGACTATTTCCTTCAGGAGTTTAGGTATCAGGAATAAAGCCTACATTTACTTACTTCTTACTCGCGTTCTATAACAAACCACCTGCTGATGCTCAGAGTGCTAGAGAGTGGAATTCAATTATATTCTATTCTATTAGGGACACCAAGCCTTGTTTATTAACCAATTTATAAAGTTAAGAGGCTATTTACAATTGACAGTGTAATCTGCATCAGCAAAAGAAAAAAAAAAAACAGCAACTCATACCAATTATACAGGGTGACCACCACAAAATAAATAAAATCCACATTTCAAGGGTAAATTTTTTAAATGTTGGAGGTTTTTTGTCCAATTAATAAAATCTCTGGTGTAATAGCTAAAATTTAAATTTGGGGATTTATAAACTGCTTTACATGATTGTTCATGTAACCGTAAGACAGTTTCATAAATGATGCCTTCATTACCAACAGTGAAAACAAGCATCCAAAAAGAGACAAATCATAGAAGGGTCTAAAAAGTAACTCTTCTACCTGTACAGTAAGAGGCCCAAAAAAATTTAATTACTGACAAGCTCCTAGAGTTATTTTACCCAATATAGTATACACAGTCAGAGGGGTTTCAGTACCTTTTTTGTTAATATTATCTAACTTCATTATCCTCTTAATCACTTCTGTCAGGGTCCAAAGGTGCGTGTCCAGGGTGCATCTTGGTGCCGAACTCTGAAATGTTTCCGTGAAGCCAGTCGACCACATGGATGTGCTGCTACCAATCTGCAGTAATTCACAGATTTTCAGGAACAGTACTTGATTAATACCGACAAGATTACTACCCTGGGCAATGCAAGTTCATGTTTACATGAACATCTATCAGTAAATAAAGTATGTTAATTTGAGTACTTACATTGTTATCAATGTCATATATTATAAAAGAAGCCATGCATTTTGCAGCTAAATGAGATACCATCCTGTCCTGGCAGTTCATCAGACATTCCTACAAAAACAAAAATAAATTAGTGAGGCCGATACTGGAATGCACCAACCACTGAAAACTGTTCAAGGCATCAAGAACTGGTGATAAAGATGACACTTTCAACAGCTCTGTAAAGTCACACTCACAAGATCAGCTGTCAGATTACTTGCACCGAAGAGTCTCTTCACTGCTTCATCATAGAACGTGCTGACCTCTGGTGACAGACATTTTGAAGACAGCTTACAGATTATTTTTCTAGTGAGTGTAAGAAACACTCCAGTGATCTCCATGTCTTCACTTGTTATGTTGTGTTGAGACTGCATTAAAATGTGTAAATAATGGTGTATGGCTGATGAAATGTGACTTGCAAGTTCCTCAGTGCTCACAATAGGAACGACTCCAGACTGTACATCTGTAAACACAGCCTGCAAGTCGAAATGTTGTGCATCCATGCCCATGTATATATAATACTGATCACCAGCAAACAACACACAATGGACAAAACAAAGTGAGAGTCGGTAAAATTAGTCTGTTCTGTGTCAATTCCATAACTATATCCCTGGAGATAACAAATCTTCTAATTCTCTCTGTTTTAACAATATAGATAAACTGGTGGAAAACTAAATCTAAAGCTTTATAAACTTAGCTACAGTTAAAATAGCGTTACTTTCTCACAAATGCAACTAAAGTCAATAAACGATTAACTACTCGCCGCAAATCCAAGCACAGATACTTGCATTCATCATATTTCTATTACGTATAAAGAGAAAATAGCATCCCACACTCTTCCCTGCTTTCAAGCATGATAAAGGAAACAGTAGCAATTGATGACGTCAGCGATGGTACCGGAAGTAAATTTCCTTCCTACTCTAGCCACGGTGATTTATAGAGTTTAATTATTGATAACTTTTCTAGATTGTTCTGTGTTGGTTGTTTAAAACATTCATAAACATTTGCATCAGATATATTCTTTATTCTGTAAACTTAGTGTTAGGTAGGCTTGTTTTTGTAGTCGATTTGGTCAGCGTCAGTCGCAAAGAGACGACGCTTTTCGCAGCAGTTAGGTATGCTTTACGGCTCCTTTCTTGATTCCTGATTGGCTACATGCATCCTATCCGAAGTGGACGGCTAATTGGCTAGCTGCATTTTGTCCTGAGTATGAAGCTTTGAATAGTTTTTATATTGTTTTCTTTTCAGCGGTTACTGCTACAACGCACCAGATACGGTTAAGTATGAGCACAGACTTTTATTTCTAAAGTTCGTTCAAAATAATCTGCAATGCAGCTGCGGAAATTAGTTACTATCTGCTTTCTGGAAGCTAATTTAGCTTCCTAGCCGGATAGGTTTGCATTATTGTTAGCTGAGTTATCATCATGGGGTTAGGTAGATGTGTATAATGACAACGAACGGCTCGACAGTGTTTTTCAATTAGATTTGCTTTTATAAAGTATAAGACTATCAAGTCAAACTACCATTGTCTACTATAGCGGGTTTTGCTTTGTACCATCAACTGGTTAGCGGTGCTTGCTAACTTGGTTTCCTTCGATGTTTTGTTATAGTCGTGAGTCTGGACTGGTTATGGTTCAAAACTGTCCTAAATAAACGAGTAAATTCGTTTTTCTTCGTGGTCAGTTACATTACTGTGTATATTTAAGGAGACCAACACTTTTATACATGAGAAATACGTTCTAAATCATCAACAATACTATGAATCGAAGTGGCACCGTTTCGGAGACACGGGGAAGGAAAATACCGTGAAACAGCCCACTGGTTACTGGAAGCTGAGGTTATGGCTAATAGGACTGGAGTACATTACTAATGGAGTCTCGGTTTTTGTTGACCAGATAAGTGGAAAGGGTTTGTTGTATAAACATTCAGGACTGTCAAGATTACTAGACTGTCATAATTCTGCTACTTAGCATTTATGTACATATGTGTTAAACTCTGAGATTTTGACGGGTGTCAAAATATTTGATTTTGTTTGAATAGAAGCAATGGCTTTACATTATGTCCACATTATTTGCCTTAGCTAACGACCTGTGACGTTTGGCGTCTATGACTAACAATTAAAAAATGGATGGCTAACATAATGCAGGTTAGCATGGATGTCTGTGTCTATAAATAATGTGTGTATAAATAATGTGTGTATGTTTGTATATACAAATAAATAAATATCTTTTCTTGTAAGTTGTCATTTTAGCATCACATCCTGATTGTTTTTGTACAGAATCTGTTGGATTATTTTGCATTTTTCTTTTGTGGGACCAAGCGCATACTAAAATACCCCCAGTGGTTGTAGGATGATGAAGTGAGGATGGGGCTCATGTCTTTTTTAGCCCAAACGTTTGATTAGTGCACCGTTCGTTGGGGCAAAAAAGTATTTAGTCAGCGATCAATTGTGAAAGTTCTCCCACTTAAAAGATGAGAGCGGTCTCCAACTTTTTATGATAGGTATACCTCAACTATGAGAGACAAAATGAGAAACAAAATAATCCAGAAAATCACATTGTCTGATTTTTAAAGAATTCATTTGCAAATTATGGTGGAAAATAAGTATTTGGTCAATAACAAAGGTTCACCTCAATACTGAGTGTACTGTGTGTACACCTCAGTCCTGTGTGTAATGTAGAAAAAGGTGGATTATTTACACTAACGTCTTTCTATTCTCCACAATGCTTCTGGAGGAGTAAAGTATGGCAGAACCAAAGCCATCAATAAATTCCCTGTTTACTAATTTCTGGAAACACGTTATGCTGTAACAGTTACTTTTACATGCTTCTACATTAGTGATTATTTCATGGCTATACCTTACTAATTTCTCACAATCATAATTTGGGTGTTTCCCACCAAGAGTCTGACTAAAGTAAAGAATCAACAGAAGATGAATGAATAAAAGCAGTAGCATGGTAACAGCCTGTTGATCCCCATGTTAATGAACATGTACTTTCTTATTTCTCAAATTTCATGTGTGTTAAAAAGCATGCATTACGACAGAAGCTTTTCAAACTCAGAATAGCTGTTGGGTCATGATCTGTTGTGTTACTTTTATGTATTTATTAATTATTCTTGTGTTTTTGCTCACAGATTTTTGACTTTACAGCAAGTAGAAGTTTGATGTCAGTTGGTCTGGACTGAAAAATGCACCCAAAGCCAATAGCGTCTTACAGAAGTGCTGTGCATTAATCAAGGGTAAATGTTTCATTTGCACCAACAGGCAACATTTTCTGAACATTCATGGATGATTTTAATATGACCCTCTGGTTTAACAGGAGTAATAATTTTCGAGCAGTTGGTTGAAGTATGTATTAAGAATGCATAGCCAGCAATGGACAAATCATAAATCTATTTGGTAGCGCATGGTAAGAGTCTGTGCTCCAATGTGCTGTTCATTTCTGTGTTTTGATTGACAGGACACCACACCTCTGAGGCTAAAAACGTGTGTATTAGATAAATACTTAGGTGGATTACAATAAGCACATATGAGTATACTAATCTCAACCCTGGCTGTTACCTTTTTTTTAACAGAAAGATGAAGCACATCCTGTTTGCTCCCTCGACAAAAAAGTCAGCATGTCTTGGCCAATATTTGATTATGAGATATTTTACACTTAATATATGTTGTTTCAGTCTAGCTAGTGTGTGTATTTTCCCTCCATGTTTATTACTGTTTTACATTTATCGTTTGTAACCATGTTTGCCTGAGAAAATTATTTAATGTTTCATTACAGGATGAATTATCATTTATCGAGCTGCCTGGTTGCTTTATATCCACCTCTGTGTTTGCGTGCCACTATATTATGTCTTGCTACCTTTATGCCAGCCTTTATTATTTATTTATTTACCTGTCTGTATGATATGTCCATCTTACTATATGTCTGGCATCTGCTGTTTTTCACAGACAGTCAGTGTAATCAATGTTGTGCTTCCATGTCATAAGTCATGTCTCTATGTCCAGGGACCCAGAAGTGGCTGCGCAATGTGACAGGATGCTGAACCATCACTTCAGAAGGAACCCTGACCTGCAGGAGGAGCTGCAGATCCAGGCGGCGGTGGCAGCTGGTGATGTCTACACCGTTCGCAAAATGCTGGAGCAAGGCTACTCACCCAAGATCAGGGATGCCAACGGGTGGACACTATTGCATTTCTCTGCTGCAAAGGGCAAGGAGCGATGTGTCCGCGTTTTCCTTGAGCACGGCGGTAGGCAGCCTGAATGGTTTCTTTTTTATGGTTTAGAAATTGTTCTTTAAAAAAAAAACACGTGTATATATTTTTTACCAGTAAAAATCAGTTACACCAGGTGCAGGAATTTATACCAGGCACTAGATGGCGCTAAGAAACTGGGGGGTCTTAAAGTATGTATTGACAGAATGTGGACCATTCTTTAGAGAAAAAGAATCCTGTTGCCATGATGACTTAATGTAAGAATCCTAAATTAATAGTGCATGTATGGTAAGGATAATTAATGTAAAATAGTCCTACACTGATTTCCATGAAGTTATTAAACATTTTTGTTTGAGGTAAAGCATCTACGTAATATAGCTTTTAAACTAGCTTTTATACTGTATCATAAAGAATATGAGATCTTTGTTGTTAACTGTTGCAACGGGCAAGGAGCGATGAAAATTAGTTTAGCAGCAGTTATAAATACCTACCTGGTGAGAGATGTGGTCCAGGTGAAGTCAGCAGCAATGTAAACTCCAAGAAACTTGAAGCACTCCACCCTCTGTACCTCCGCTCCATCAATACAGAGGTCAGAGTGCTCAGTATGTTTAGATCTCCTGAAGTCCATTATCATCTCCTTTGTTTTGGATGTGTTAAGGTCCAGGTTATTGTTGTCGCACCATCGCTGCAGATGCCGGGCCTCCTTCCTGTAGGCTGACTCGTCGTTATTTGTTATCAGATCTATGACGGTGGTGTCGTTAGCGAATTTGACCATGATTTTGCTGGTATGAATGGGGGAACAGTCATGTGTAAAGGAGAAGAGGAGGGGGCTGAGGAGATTGTCAAAATAAAAATCTCTTTTTGTTTCATCAGACCATACAATATGGTTCTCGCACATTTGTAGGTAACTTGACAAAAAAGTTTTTTTCCCCGACAAACTTCCCAAAGGATCTGTTGGTATGGATAGCATGTCTATTACTTTTTTGTTTAATTCACCAATAGTGATTCTTGGGATTTTTTTTGTACGTCATTAACCGTAACAAACACAGTCCTTGAGCCAGTGAAGCAACCTCAAACCATAACATTTCAGTCACCATGCTTCACATTTGGTATGAAGTTCGTCCCCTGAAAAGCAGTCTTTCATCGGTGCCACACACATACACACATGTTTGATTTGTCTCTTCACAGTCCATAATTCCAAAAAGCCTGGTGTTTGCTGATATCCAGTGGCGAACTGTTGTCTTGCTTGAATGTTTTTGGACAGCAAATCCATGCCGTTCAGATTTGTATGATCTCTTTGTAAGAGTCACCTGGCAATCCTGTGCTAAATGTAGGGGTTCTTGGAGTTTTCTTAATGGTCTGCTCTTGGACTGAATAGGACCAAAGGGATTTTAGGCTGTGAATTCCTTCCTTTCGTCTTCCTAGGCTCTTTCACTTAGCCAGCCAGTGCATGTGCAGAGATTCAGGTGTGATGCTAGTTGAGTCATTGGAGGTGACAATGCAGGTGCTCCATGCTGTTTTTTTTTTATTTTTTTTTTAGCGTAATTGATGTTGTGTGACGCACTGTGAAAGCATGGTACAAAAGAAGTGCCTCACAGTATTGAAGTCTCAGCTGTTGACTGATTTGATAGTCAGGGATCTCTGAATGTCTTTCTTGACCAAATCATAACCAAGAGCTCTGAGAAATTCAGGTGGAATCAAATGAAACTGATAAATTACAATAACACTTGGCCTTTGTGATGAGGGGAGGTGTGTGTGTATATATGTATAAAATTCTAACACCTCTTCAGTCTTGCATAGTTGAGTTTTCCTGTGCTGCACTTAAGATTCTCTTTTTGTGTGCGTGTGTGTGTGCGTGTGTGAACGTGTGAACTAAAAAACAGCGGACCCAACAGTAAAGGACTTTATCGGCGGTTTTACGGCGCTGCACTACGCCGCCATGCACGGACGTGCACGCATTGCGCGTCTTATGCTGGAATCAGAGCATCGTGGTGACATCATCAATGCCAAGAGCAACGACGGTTGGACGCCACTACATGTGGCTGCACACTACGGACGTGACTCATTTGTACGCCTGCTTTTGGAGTTCCATGCTGATGTAGACCCACTAAGCGACAAGGGCACTACTCCACTGCAGCTGGCTATTATACGAGAACGCTCAAGCTGTGTGCGGCTGCTTCTCGACCACCATGCCAACATTGACGTACAGAATGGCTTCCTTCTTCGCTATGCCGTCATTAAGGGCAACCACACATACTGCCGCATGTTCCTTCAGCGTGGGGCAGACACCAACCTTGGACGTGTGGAGGATGGTCAGACACCACTTCACCTCTCAGCTCTGCGTGATGATGTGCTTTGTGCACAGCTTCTCTACGCCTATGGAGCTGATACCAACACACGAAATTATGAGGGCCAGACACCTGCCGCCGTCTCAGCAAGCATGTCTCGTGCCAGTCGGCCCTGCCTTGACTTCCTGCAGGAGGTTACACGTACGTAACTCAGTGATATCTAATAACTTTTAGGATGTAGTTAAATGAGAATTAGGGCTGTGTTTTTTTTCCGTATTAGTTGTTTATAACTTATGGTCAAACGATAGTCAACTGTTAGCCTCAGTGCCTGAGTAGCACAACATAGACTGAGATCACAAATACAAAATAAATCCATAAATGCTAGTAAAATTTGAGCCCTGGGTGTATTAGCAAGTAAGTATTTATTTCAGGACCAAATATATATTGTTGTCATGCTATACTTTTGAACTTCCTAAATGTTTGACTGTTCTTGTTTGTTTGTATTTTTTGTGGGACATGGTTAATACTATGCCCTGCAATGGCCTTGAGTTGTGCAGGGTGTACTCTGCTCTTGCCCAGAGTCGGCTGAGATGGGTACAAGCCTCAACACGACCCTTATCAGGATTAAGCGGTGCAGAAAATAAGGATTGAATGGTTATTACTGCCCTTAATATATTTTGGCAGTAATAACCATGTCCCGTCAAAGTGGAGTCATCTGCGTCGTCTTTAACCACATATCATCAAAATATCAATTTTCAGTATCTTCCATAGTTCCTTCAATTTTCCAGCTCCAATGATTTGATAATGAGTAACAGACTGTGTAATCAATGCAGCTGTACACAAATCCTCATGGATTCTGTGTTGCCCATTTAAAATCCCAAAATTGTTTTCATTATTATAATATTTGAGACTATTTGGCATTTACAAGGACAAAAAAACATCCTGGACCCAACCAATTAATTCAAACTGTGTATAACCTAGTTTTGTCAACATTGTATTTTCTTTCTTTTCTTTTTCTATTTTGCCAATTTGTTTTTCTATTTGTAGATTTGTCTATCTTCTCTTGTTTAGCTCTCATGGAAATATCTTTAGTTTTATATTAATAGATAAACACTGATACAGTAGTTGGCTTGTGTTTTTCTTTAAAGCATGTTAGTATGAATGGAGAGCAGCTCAACAGGAACAGTGGTCTCAGCAAGGCCAAAGCAAGCCCCATTGCCTGTGTGAACAATCCACCATGTGAGAAAAGCGAGCTGTATCCCCTGAAGCACTAATGATCTAGTAGACAACAATAGGCACATTCCTGTGCTCTGCTTCAACTTTGATATCACCATATCAAAGCTGGCCTTCTCAGCCCCCCATCCACTATGGGGTCTATTCAAACCCAACCGTCAGCCAGATTGTATTTCAGCTCGGTTATCGATTAGAAAAAAACCCAACACTTTTATTGAGGTCTGACAGGCAAGATTTTTGAATGGATTGTGTGGTGACTTTTTTATCCCCCCTCTAAGCTACTGAGAGTGACAGTACACAGCATCTGCAGATGGTCCTACCCAAGCCTTTGTAGTGGTTTTCCCAGCTGCCTCTGTTTGTGTCTGTGCCACAGCGCAGGGGCAGGACGAGCTCGGCTATTAGAACAGATAAAGTGCGTATGCTGGATTCCTGGAACTCGTTTGTTGACCTCCCTCACATCTTTAAGACAGCAGATAGAGGGGGCACAGAGCCAGTAGCCTTGAATCCTCAGATCTTTTTGGACAGGAACCAGAGGCTGAATGGGGCAGCTTGTGGCCTTCAAGTCTCAAGTACAGGCATGTGCCCAGGTTACATTTTAAGATTAATAACAATG
This sequence comes from Porochilus rendahli, assembly GCA_039654305.1. Classification (NCBI taxonomy): domain Eukaryota; kingdom Metazoa; phylum Chordata; class Actinopteri; order Siluriformes; family Plotosidae; genus Porochilus; species Porochilus rendahli. The sequence continues at coordinate 16,663,806 of JBCNYG010000002.1, read as the reverse complement.
GGCTCTATGTGAAAAGCTGGCTTCATGCTATAGGCTTAATGTATTGTATAGCCATGATTGTCCTCAGTGACTTTCACACTCTCTGTCCATCTTCAAAACCGGGGATGCTCGCCCCATAGTAAAACAGCTGAAAACAAATGCCCATTCACCCACATGTGGCAGTCACCTGTCGGTATAAACTGGAAGTGGATTCTGTAATCTGTGGTTGGTAAATTGGTAGCAAAGATGACAAACACTTAGTTAGGGAACATAAATGTAAGTGTCTTAGTCTCTATTTCTAAAAGTCTCTGTTCATGCTCATCCAGAATAAACACAACCCCAAAGATTTCAAGATAAAGTTCCATTTTAGGGTTCAAAAACTAAGTAGTATGGAGTAGTCAGGCATAAATATAGAGAAAGTGATGTATTTTAAAAATAAAATGAATTCATATTGGAATATTATCACAGTATGCAGCAGCTTCGGTGCAGTTCTATTTGTATAGCGCTTTCTACAATTAATATTAAAACAAATTTAGTAAAGAATTAAAATTTCTGATTCTAAACATTCCTTAATAAACCCTACACATCCCTAATAAGCAAACCTGTGGCAACAGTGGCAAGGATGAATTCCTTCGGACAACACAAGGAAGAAGGGCGGCACGGTGGCGTAGTGGTTAGCACGTCCACCTCACAGCAAGAAGGTCCTGGGTTCGATTCCCAGCTCGGG
>JBCNYG010000002.1:16564134-16583832 GCA_039654305.1 Porochilus rendahli | reverse complement strand
TGTGTGTAAGAGAGAGAGAGAGAGAGAGAGGGGTTGTGTGGGGGGTGAGTTTGTGTGTGTGAATGTGCGTAAGTGTAAGAGTGTGTGTGAGAGAGTGTAAGAGTGTGTGTGAGAGTGTAGGTGTGTGTGAGAGACTGTGAGAGTGTGCATGAGTGTGAGAGTGTGCGAGTGTGTATGAGTGTACTTGTGTGTGAGTGAGTGAGAGAGTGAAAGAGTGTTCATGACTGTAAGAGTGTGTGTGAGTGTGCGAGTGTGTGTATTGGTGTATGAGTGTGTAAGTGTGTGAGAGTGTACGAGTGTGCGATTGTGTGTATGTGTGTTTAAGAGTGTGTGTATGTGTATGAGAGTGTGCGAGTGTGTGTATGAGTGTGCGAGTGTGTGTTTGTGTGTGCGAGTGTATGTATGGGTGTATGAGTGTGTAAGTGTGTGAACATGTGTGAGTGTGTGTATGAGTGTGCGATTGTGTGTGTGTGAGTGTGTGTATGTGTGTATGAGAGTGTGCGAGTGTGTTCGTATGAGTGTGCGAGTGTGTGTATGAGTGTATAAGTGTAAAAGTGTGAGAGTGTGTGTATGAGTGTATGAGTGTGCGAGTGTGTGTTTGTGTGTGCAAGTGTGTGTATGGGTGTATGAGTAAGTGTGTGAGCGTGTAAGAGTGTGTGTATGAGTATGTGTGTGAGAGTGTGTGTATGAGTGTGTGAGAGTGTATGAGTGTGTGTGAGAGTGTGTGTATGAGTGTGTGAGAGTGTACGAGTGTGTGTATGAGTGTATAAGTGTAAAAATGTGTGAGAGTGTGTATGAGTGTAAAAGTGTGTGTATGAGTGTGTGTGTGCGAGTGTATGTATGTGTGTGAGAGTGTATGAGTGTGTGTATGGGTGTATGTATGTGTGAGTGTGCGAATGAGTCTATGAGTGTAAAAGTGTTTGTATGAGTGTATGTCTGAGTGTATGAGTGTGTGAGTGTGTGTATGAGTATGTGTGTGAGAGTGTGTGTATGAGTGTGTGAGAGTGTGTGTATAAGTGTGTGAGAGTGTATGAGTGTGGTATATGAGTGTGTGTGTGTGTGAGCGAGTGTGTGTATGAGTGTATAAATGTAAAGGTGTGTGAGAGTGTGAGAGTGTGTGTATGAGTGTATGAGTGTGCGAGTGTGTATGAGTGTGCGAGTTGTGAGTGTGTATGAGTGTATGATTGTGCGAGTGTGTGAGAGTTTGTGTATGAGTGTATGAGTGTGAGTGTGTGTGTGTGTGTAGGATGGTACACATTTTTTCCTCATGTCTTAGTCCTGTCTCCACCATGTTTATGTGGCGGTGCACCCACGCTGTCTTGTGTGAGGTATAAAATGATCCTGGCCTGCTAATCGAGTGCTCTGGCGGCAGGGTGAAGGAATATGGAGACTGAAGTCATCAAAGGAGGGACAGCAGGACTCCTCTTCCCTGGAACAGCCCGCCGGGAGCACTATAGGAGAGTTGAATTTCACTGCCTAATGGGCGGGGTGGAGGTGGGGGTGAAGGGATAGCAGCGGTGGCTAACCTTGCCATTAAGGACAGGGAGCAGGGAAAGAGAAACTGTGAACAGAAGCATACTATCACGCTACCGGATTCAAGGTTACGCTGTTACAACCAGGAGATGTGAAGCCACATCAGGCAGGCTAGGATGTTTGTGTTCCATGGACATTATGGATAAGGAATCAGATGGTGGACGTTCTCCCAAAGCATGAAAAGGTATGTTTGAGACACTAAATTCACGTGGAGGCAAAAGAGATAGAGGGAGATATTGGGTCAGGTTACATCCTGCATTGAATGGCTGTGCTCCAGTAAAGGCAGCGCTTGGGCTTTGGATGTTCAGATGATTGCTGTGATCTGGTTGTACTCTCTAAGCTAGCTTCAGAACTCTCTTCAGGCCAATTTCCACCAGAAGCGAGTCTGTTTTTTTTTTTTCCCCCTATAATTAGAATTCTACTGCTATAAATTCAGCAATTCCACTGAAGTGCTTTAGTTATGTGTTACATCAGTAAAAGTGAGAGCATTTTTTTTTTTACCCTTACCTCTATTTTTTGTATGTAAATGAGAATCTTGTCATTTTCTGACACGTCCAGTAACTTATCCATATGTGAATTGACCATACTTCTCCATATCCAGGTTTAAGTATATGGGACGTAGGTTGGTGTTCACCATGACACATTACTGAACGGGTTTGCGCTCACTTACCGTGTGATTTAGACTTTAGTGTGAAGCTTAGACATGGTAGTACTCAGAGTTCATGAACTAAAGAGATTGATTCGGGTTAAAATTGTAACGTCAAAATTCTTTAATCTGTCTGGTCAGGAAGTATTGGATAATTAATGATTATTTACCAAAGGTGAGGTGGATATTGCAAAGAAATGTCTGTCAGCATTGACCTGACAAATTTTATTAAAGGTATTTATGAAAGGACTTTACAGTATCGACACCAATCATGGGCTTCTGGGAGCTCATGTATGTGGAGGAACGAAGATCGCACTTTCTTGAGAGTGTGTTGCACTGTCCTGATCAGCAGTTTGGCTTACCTTACCTGTCTCGGAGGAGGCATGCATTAGTATTGTATTCAGTCTATAAGGCTAATGTATAGAATGATTAAGAGATGTCATGTACACTCAAAATCTGTTTCAAATCAATGAATGAATGAATGTTCCTTGTCAAATTTAAAACAATTTGATTACTTGTGCATGCAATGGACCTCAGATAAAACACAACCAAGTAGTAACTCACATTAACTCCATAGCATTGTATTGTTGTAAAGGTAAGTGTGGGTTCATGTGTATTTTAAGATCATACTTAATAAATTGATTTTTAATATTCATATTTAATCTTTTTCTTGCTTAGACAGTTTGGAATATTTTATTAGTCCCTAATAATCCCCTAATATTTAATCATTAAGAAATCAAAATCCAAATAAACATAATGAAATTTAGATATGTTCCAATATATGAATTTTATTTTTTGGTAGTCATTCATCCATCCATCTATCCATCCATCCATCCATCCATCCATCCATCCATTTTCTTCAGCTTATTCAAGGTTGGGTAGCGGAGGCCCCAGGTCTAGGAGGGAAACACAGGAATCTCTTTCCTCCTAGACCTCTTTAGTTCCTCCTGGGGAATCCTGAGGTAGTCCCAGTCCAGACAGGGGTATATAATTCCTCCAGCAAGTTTTGATCTACCTTGGGGCCTCCTTCCAGTTGGACATGCCCTCCATGGTGACCATAGGTAAGGTTTGGAACATAGATGGTGATGCAGCACTCATCACTGCTGATGCAGCACTGATTCATCTGTCCATCTCCCGCTCCATTCTTACATCATTCATGAACAAGATCCAGAGATACTTGAACTCCTCTTGAGGCAAAGACTCTCCCTGACTCGGAGGAAGCAAGCCACCTTTTTTCAGTTGAAAACCATGGCCTCAGATGTGGAAGAGCTGCCTCTCATCCTGGCTACTTCACACTCAGCTGCAAACCAATCCAGTGTATGGTAGCCATTTTTTTTTGTCAATTAACAGTATTATAACTATAAAAATGCTAATAATTTATTAATTGCATCTTCTGTAGTGTTTTCTAAATCTATTTTAAAACAATATATGAATGGCTAAAAAGACAAACTACACGAATAAGTATAAATATTTAGTTATGTTAGTGAATTAATGAATTACTTACAATCCTTTCATGGTGTTGTAGAACACGTGAATACATAATTGACCAATCAGAATTTAGATTATCCTTGAATTAAAATGGGGGACACTCACAATTTGTCACAGTCACATGAAGCTAGTGGTTTAATTACTTTATGCTTTAAAATGGAAAAAAAACAAATGGGAAAATAAAAGCAACAACCATAAAATATAATTTAAGTTGGATTTTTTTGTGTTTCCTGTAATGATTAATAAGCATTATTATTTTTGTTTCTGAATGATTAGAGTGAATAGACCACAGATGCCTTAAGCAACACAGAGCTGTTAGTCTGCACAAAGTGCAGAACTCACCTGACCTGCCTCAGTGTATGGATAAAATATTGTGTAAACTATAGGAATCTCATTTTAGCATGCTTTTATTGTTTCCCTATTGTATTCACTAAAACTTAGTACAGACTAAGTTACAGAGTTGGCGACACTGTAAAGAGACTTAAAGATACACCTGCTTGTGTGTATCTTTAAGTCTCTTTACAGTGTCGCTAACGCTGTAACTTAGTCTGTACTAAGTTTTAGTAAATACAATCTGCTTGTGTGTGCGCTCGATTCAACTGTGACTGTCATAATTTAAAAAAACAAAAAGGTAAATTTAAGCCACAAAAATCTTGTTTTAGTGTGCTTTTTTCACTTCTGTTCCTGTGTAGTATACTAAATATTAGTAAGTGTGTTATATTAATTCCATACATTAAGCTTATTTTTTTATCCCACAGATTGCATAATTAAGTGAAAAATAATTTTTTGGTTATGGCCTAATTACAGATTACATGTGCACATCTGCAGCAAAGATGTGAGTGTTGTCACCAAAGCTTTCTGTATGAGTCACAATGAGTCAGCTCCAATTAGTAATAACTTAATGTATCCGGTACATTGGTCAGGTCATTTAGGAAGGTTAATATGCTGTAGTTTGTCTGTGTCTGTTAGGAATGCCTTTCTGTCTCACTTTTGCTTCTTACTGCATGCTGACTGCATCCTGACAGTGGAAGTGAAAGAAAGCTGATTTTGGCTTTTCAGCTGTCCTTTGTGTGCCAATCCTTTAGGATTTCAGGCTTGACACAGCAGTGAAACCAAATGGCAGCATATTGTATTGACACAGGCCTGGACTTGTCTAATGGTTTCTCTCCCACAGACTTTCACCAGACAGCCAGCTGACTTCAGCATGCTCAATTATTCATATTAGCCCCTTTGTACTGCAGTCACCTGCAAATAGTAAATCTTCTTGATAGATTAGAAGAGCAGGCTTTATAGCTATAGTTTTCTTCTCAGTGTAAATGAGGCAGAGATTTGCTTCTTCCAAGGCACTTGATGCCAACTGACCACTGCTGCTAATTCATATTCATTTTCATTCATTTATGTATTTTTGAAGCAGCTTAATCCTAATTATGGTCGCGGGGAGGCTGGCCCCCTTCTCAGCCGACTCTGAGCGAGGGCAAGGTACACTCTAGACAGCTTGCCAGGCCATCACAGGACCATCACACACAACCATTCTAATTCACACTCACCTATGGGTGATTTGGAACAGCCAATCAGCCTACTGCGCATGCTTGTGGACTGTGGGAGGACACTGGAGTACCCAGAGGAAATCCATGCAAGCACAGGGAGAACATGCAAATTCTACACAGAAACGGCCAAGCCCGGAAATCTAACCCAGGCCTTCATGTTTTAGGTGAACGAGTTAACCAAAACATCACTATGCTGCCCCATATTCATATTCATATGCATATTCAGGAGCAGCCTAACACACTTGTGGGAAAACACTATCCATAACCTTGTATGCATGACCTCACAGAAGACCATGCCGGCTGTTGTTTGTCTGTGAGTGATTCAGAAGAGAGGATATGTCATCCCTCCCTTGATGAGAGCTCAGCCAAATAGTTCTCATGGGCGCAGATGGCTGCATGCACCAATTGAGGTTTGAACCTGAGCGCAGCATGTCACTGCATTTCCTAGGAGTCCATAACCGCCTTGGTTATGCAGTACAATCAGTGGGTGATTGTACAATCAGTAGGTTGTTGACATGCTCCATTGTCAGTTCAATTGTCAATTGCTCAAGCGGGCCACATTTAACTACATGGTAACTGTGAGGCTAATAGCATCAGAAATACTATTATTCCAGCTACGAGTGTGTTTTAAGAGCTGCAGGGACAAGGATAAAAGATATAATGCACCATACATAGTTCCTCATAGGATTTCATAGGCTGTTGCTCTGTTGAGATTTAAAATGCTGCTAAAACGATGTATATAGCAAAGTTTATAGACATTTATTACAGTAAAATGCAGGATGCTCTGAATATTGCAAAAATAGCTTCATTCATAATATTGTTTGCATCTTGCAGTCTTCAAAAGCATAAACAAGGAAGTGATGTATGGTGATCTATGGTGACATTTTTTGCACAGGGGGCTGCTATGATTTGTGAAACTTGTGTTACACTACAGTGATTGGTCAAATTTGTGGAAATGTTCTGGTGATTGGTTAAAATTGGATTGGAAAAAAATTATATTTCAAATAAAATAAAATTGGAAAGGTTGCACAGAATGCACACAGATTGGTTGTGTGAATTTATGTGATTCCGACATCGTAACACATTCAATAAAGCAAGTCAGTACTGAACCCTAGAAATGGTGCTGTGCAGCAGCAGAGCTACCCAATGCACCACTATGCATTTTCTATCACCTAACCTTCCTACATAGGTCAAACCGCCGCAGCAATCATGTAAATCCTTTTTTTTTTTTTTTCTTGAACCAGTACCCATACCCAAGGCAATTGAAACTTGGTGGTCTGTCATCTGGAGACACATATTTTAGATTAACATCATAAAATCTGTCTTGAAACTCTTTGATGTGGCTGTCAATCATAAAGAGTTCCTACTTCTTTGATAATTCCTCCAGTCATTATGCAGTAGCCAATAGTTACCACTCCTTGAGTGCAAGAGAAGCTCAGCTTACCTCCAAGTTATGTTTTTTAAGCATTTGTTCAATAAAAGTTTAGCTGTACTGTGCTTACAGCAGAGCGTATTCTAAGTGCCTAGGACCCCAATGAATCTGTGCCTTTCTGGGTTTTAATGGATCACGCTGCCACGGGAATATATGGGAAATAAATCATGGTAGACAACCTGTGAGAAATTATTACAGATTCTGAATGAACTAACCATGAAGTTGAACATGTTGTAGCACTCTCTTTGTAATATTAATGTAAATACAACAGTACATATTTAAGATGACATTTTAAAGGAGAAAGGTTGTGGTCTTGTAGTCTTAGAGAGGTCACCTCTGATATAGGACCACATTTGCGACATGCTCCATGCTGTGTGGTGGAGGTACCTTGGCCTAGGGTGGCTCTCTATTATTATGATGATGATGATTATTATTATTATCATTATCATCATTATCATTATTAATAAAGTTTTCTATAGAATGGAGATAAAAAAGTGAACAATTAAACAATTTTGTTCTTAGATTGGATGAACAGATTGTGATAATACAGATGAAAACTAGCTAACGTAGCTAATTCTTGTGCATTTACATTTTAATTTAATATTGAAATGTCTATGAATGTACACTGCCCCTTTTAAATAAATAAACAAATATTAAGCAAAATATTTATTATGCAAGAGATTAAGCAATTATTTTGTATTATTGTTTTAGTTGATCTTCTATCTCTGCTGATATATGTATCTAAAATTAGAGACATGATCCTGAGCTTTACAACCAAGGTCAGACATATTGATTATAAGCTAAGAAGCAGTGGCATTGTCTCTGCTTTCATCATCCCACAAGCACTTGGCCTGAATATGTTGTGTATCTTGTTTATCCAGTCATTTGCATGTTTTCATGTCAAACACTATGATTTGTGCTCATGTATACATGTCTGCAGCCTTCCAACTTCTTCCACCTCTTCTCTCATTTTGATTACTAAATTTAATGTAAAATGTATATATAGTTCTATTCCTCACAACCAGCCAGTTACTGTAATTACAAGCTTTAAAAAGCTTGACATGTACAGTATTTAAACGCTGCTCTTTCTGCTGCTGTGGCGTGCCAGAAACCCACAGTGCCACAGTGTGATGCTCGTTTCCTCAGTGCTGTAGCTCCAATCCAGGGGGAATGGTGTATGAATTCTTCATGAGGCTGACCTGATTTTTCTCCCTGCTGCTTTCGCAGAGCTGTGTGCTAGCTTTAGCTTTAGCAATAGCATTGAGCACACACCTCTGTGGCTGAACTAACATATTACTGTGGTTTACTGTGTTGTGATGCCCCAATACAGGCAGTGCAGAAATGGGAGCCAAGCAGTCGGCGACAAGCAGGACTGTCTTGTCCCAATCGCCCACCCTAGAAAACATCCGCGAGGCATATGGGCAAGGCGAAGAACACAAGGCACACGAGCTGATCCGGATCGCCTTCCAGGAGAATGGAGGGCAAAAAGATATGGTAAGGCATAGCCTGATTACCCTGCCTTGACAGCTGTGGATACTTCTGTTGCATCTCTCAGTTATAGGGGAAAATTCTGTCTCATTCTCTTTGTTATTGCTTGCAAAAAATGCTTACCTCTCTTAGCTATAGTTATATTAAATATTACTGATTATTATTAATGTAATGTCTGTGCTTTGTTACGTCATGCGTCAGGGGATAATGTATGGGAAATAATCAGTATAAATATACAGAGGAGCTGTTTAAGGAGACATCAAAATAGCTTTTATTTACATGATTGAAAAATGTACACAAATCTCTTAAACCAAACACTTGAGAGTTAAGGTGTATTTAGCATCAGGTGATTGTTTGTAGACTATCTAACTTAATATCCTGTGTATAAACATCTCTAATTCATTTTTTATACCAGATTCAGTGGATATTCAGTGAAAAAGATGTTTGAGCCAGAAAAATACCTTCTTTATAGGTTTATTGGGCTAATATACTAAATATTATTTTAAATAATAAGGTGTTTTTTTTTTAAAAGAAAGAAGTACAATACCTACATAGCAGGGGTATTCTGTATTTGCATATTCAATTCATTTCATCATCCACATAGGACTGTAGTTCTGAGTTGATTTAGGTGGCCACAGGTTGAAGAGCTAATGCTGGGATTGTTCATAGCGGTATTTAAAACTCAGTGAGTTTACACTCTAGAAGTGCATAAAGAATGTAAGCATGGAACAGTTTTAAAGAACATTTTGGGGCATTTTTCCTTTTCAATATTTTAGTGCCAGGTTGCAAATTATATCTGGCTTTAGGTAGAAATCCAATAGAAATTGTTTATTTAATTGCTGGAAAATCCCCCCCAAAAATCAATCTATAAGCAATCTATTATAGACTGAGGGGAACTGTATATGAGGACTGTGACTAAATATGGTTAGGAGATAATAATGAAGTCAGAGATGATGGAAGGCTTTCCCCCGAAAGGTCTAATGATCAGTCCAACAGTGTGCTCTTGCACCTGAGCCCCTTTCACCATCAGGCCAGATTTCTTATATCTGTCCCTTTTCAAAAAAGCTCCTGAGTAAACTAAATCCCTAGATTTACACTTACACTTACAAGCATTATGCTTCTTTTAAAGCCATCGTGCAGTGTTATTGGTTTTATTTGGCAGGCAGGTTCATATCTCCTCAAAAACAATGCAGACATTTTGCGTTAGTTTATATTTAGCGTAAACATAGGGCTGGGCAGTGTGGACAAAATTTTATATCACAATATGGTTAAGTTTATATCTTGAAATGAGATATGATATAAAAATCATCCAAACAACAGTTCTGGATGCTTGTCTGTCCGCTTACCTTACAAATGACTGCTTTCTGGTCAGTGTCAAATTTGTTGCACCCGAACCACCTCTAGACTATGGGGATACCTCCCTTTTTAGGTACAAGTTTCTCATCTTTTAGTCTGGTGGATGCCTGTTCTGTATCTCAGTCTTGCAGTGAGTTTCGCTTTGTGTGATGCTCCTCCATGCTTTTTTTGTGTGTGTTTGATACAACACACTTACAGCAACTCCTCACTCCAACCTTAAGGATGTAATCTAGCTGCTGAAAAGTGGCTTTTGACCCATTGTGGATACAGAGGATAGGTGAAAATATGTATCAGTTGACATTCCTATCTATCTACACACTCATGTCCAGAACTGCCAGCAAGGCTTCTAGCATGGAAACGGTCAAACCAGTGCAATTTAAATTAAAAAGAGGGAAGCAGTTATCTCTTCCTGGTATTGGTACCCAGTTAGTATTATTGGGATTGAAAGGCCATAGATATGGAGTCATTGCTTCACAGAAATTGTAATTATCTTGGACTTTTTAAATGAAGCACATACAATAGATACATAAAGGGTAATGAAGAACGTCGCATGAATTTATTGGCGGAAATATGAAAAAAATTAAACCCTGATACTCATTTATTAATTTTCTTAGCCTCTTAATCCTAATTAGGAGGTTGGCGGCCTTCTCAGCCAACTCTGGGCGACAATGGGGTATACCCTGGACAGCTCGTCAGGCCATCTCTGGGCCAACACACATACAACCATTCACACTAACACCTAGGGGCGATTTGAAACAGATAATTAGTCTACTGTGCATGGTTTTGGACTGTGGGAGGAAACCAGACTACCTGGAGGAAACCCATGCATGCACGGGGAGAACATTCAAACTGTACAGAGAAAAGTCAGAGCCCATGCCTTCTTGCTGTGGCTCGTACGTGCTAACCACTATGCCACTGTGCCGCCCCCACAAGGTTCTTGTACCGAAGTTGACGTTAAAGTGTGAAGAAGTCACCATCTGGTGGCTTTGTTTGCATTAAATGCTGTATTCAATCTGATAACAGTTCAGTGTAAAGGCAGTACTACTTTTTAAATCAGTTTTCCACCATTTCCCTATTTGCACCCACTAGCTTTTACTCTTCTATAACCGCAACAAATTAATCTGAGACACAGGAAATCAGGTGCTACATTTATTGCTATTATCATACTCATTGAGCAGGTGAACACTTTTCTGCATGAATAAGTTCACAGATGCCTACACTAAGATAATAAGTGAGCCTGAAAGGGCATAGACCACTGCTAGACATCCAACCCAGAAATCATGGGCACTTTCTTTACCACTGATAGCCATACATTTTGAATTATCATCATCAGTGCCAAATTTAAGTACAATCAAATGTCGGTGCTCCCAGTGACATGATAAACATTGTTGTGTTCTGCCACATTCATGTTTACTGAAATAGAAATGCGGCCAGAAAGACTGGATGAGTCGATGCAAATTTCTTCCTTCCCAAATTTTGTTTATGCTGTGTTTTGGAAAGAATAAGTTCCAGGTGACATTTCATTATTTATCATAGAATTATACAAGGAACAGCCAGAGGGAAGTAGTTTGCTTTGAAACTTCCTACTATTCCCTCTTCTTTGTTTCTGTCTTTGTCCAAGCTGTGTAAAAAAGGATTTGGATTTGTAAATTCACTTTGACCTATATGTAGTAAAATACATTATAATACAAATACAAGGCATTTAATGCTCAGACTGAAAAAATATTTCTTTTTTGGTATATGCACACTTAGTGTGAATTTAATACAAACAACTCAAAAAGTAGCAACAGGGCAACACAAGACAGGGTACTTTCTGTAAAGAGCACTCATTAGGAACATTACACAGGTAAATGGTGATAATACAGTATTAGTATTGATTGGGTATGAAGGGGCTTTATAAATTGTTCACAAGCAAGAATTGAGATGTTCAATATTCACCACTGACTTGATTGAAAGTCACTGTGACGGATGCAGGTCAGCTCCCAGCACAGGCTCGAGCTGGTCTAAGAATTATGGAACAGTGTTTCCTAAAACGCTTTTCAGAATTTTCGTGGTACTATGTGAGAACATAATGAAAAGAAAACAAAAACTAGGTTTTTATGGTCTATATTTACATATTTTTACTGTGACAGAGACTGGTCAGGGGAACTGTGCATGGAGCCAAGCTAATATCACTAAAGATCTTGTGAGTCTTTTGAGCGTACTCATTCAGAGTTTAGTAGCCTTTATATCACATAGATACATAACCAAAAAAAAGGCTCCACAAGTCAAAATTTTAATAAACTGTACACACATAGTGTTTGTTTATTTATCTTTTTTAAAACATTTTAATTATGACACTACTCTGTCTGTTATTTTTATTCAAGCAATATCAATTAGGAATTATAATCCAGAGAAAGTGGACCAATCAGATCGGGCTCTTTCTGCACAGTATATTCTAATGATTATTACAGCTGGGTTTTTTTTCCTGCTTTTTGTTTGTTTTCTTTTTTTACTCATGTACCTTTTTCCCATTAAAGGGGTAGCCATAAATTCAGGGGAAAAAAAAGTTAATATTTGCAACTAGCAGGTAAACGAATACACCCCTCCACTTCAGTGCTCCCTCAGAAGCCCATATATATGGATGTGCATTGCCAAAGCAATGATACTCACAGTGACACCCCTGTCTCCCCTATAACCAATCAGCAACGGAGTGGTGTGTACCATGTATGAGCATAAATGAACCCTGATTGGCTGGAACAGTGTAGTGTAGGTTGTATTAAGCCACTTTGTTTTTTTTTAAAAGGCATGGACGCTGAACACACTGTGGACTGTGAGCAGATATTTACAGAATTTGACATAAACTGTATTGGAACGGAATCATTGACTGCACCTTTAATACAAATACATTTCAAAATAATTTTTTATCCCTGTAAAATCCTGTAAAATGTTTTGTCCATTTAGTACTACCTGATTAATGACCAACCAACATAAGCAATTTGGATGCAGAAGCCAAACAACCAAATGCTTTATATAAATAGATTTTTTATTAATAGAAAGTCATGTGGTTCATAAACATTTTTTTTGTACCACTCAGTATTGTTGCATTACATTTTTCTCAGTTAGCAATGTTGGCCTATTATTATATAATTAATTCGATTATTTACACACAACATAATAACCTAAGAAAATGGTGAAAAAATATATTGCGCTAAGTGCACTTGGCAGAAATTTTTTTGTTTAATCAATGCTTTTTCTTCTTGATGAGTGACAGTAAGTGATACGGTTGTTTCTTTACTGAAAATAAATTAAAATATTTGTGGAGCTCTGCTTTTAGGCATTGCCTAAATATTTATATTATGTGTTCCCTGCAGCTAGAATTCCTGTGTGCTGCCAGTCAGCATGGTGACATCGAGAGTGTCCGATTCCTGTTGAAGGATGTTCGAGTCCAATTTCCTCAGGAACCCAGTGAAGGGAATCCAGCTATCTTAGCTGCACATTATGGCCATCACTTAGTGGTTCAAGAGCTTCTGGACTCCGTTCCATGTAAGTGAAGACTCATGTGCCATACTGTTCTCCTAAGAGCATATCTTTGCCTGCTTACCTTTTTGAATGTACGTATTAAAGCACGTTAAAAGTTGAACTGGTCAGTCCGAGTCATATTACGGTTCACTTATTCACTTCCTCAGTTGCCAAGACCGCTTATTCCTACTAGGGTTGCATGGTGTGTGTGTGTGTGTGTGTGGTTGTGGGGGGTGGGGGGTTTGGTGTTTCACCTGTCTCGGCCAACATTGGGCTAAGGCAGGCTACACCCTGAACAGCTTGCCAAACCACTGCAGGGCAACACACACAAACACTTACACTCACAGCTAGGAATAATTTGGAACAGCCAACTCGCCTAATTTGCATGTCTTTTGGCTGTGGGAGGAAACTGGAGTACCCAGAGGAAACCAGTGCAAGCATAGAGAGAACACGCAAATTCCACATAAACGCCCGAGCTCTCAAATCGAACCCAGGACCTTCTTACAGTGAGGTGGATGTGCTAACCACTACACTAGCTTTGGGGTTCTAAATAAGAGTTGCATTATTTTATTTGTTTGTTTGTTTGAGGGTCTAAAATCTTTTAGCTGTCTAAAAGACTTTCCACAAGTGATGGGGAAAATGCAGTAACCCACAATCTTATTAGGCTTACTCTGTGTAAATTAAGCCAGTTACTGGGCATGGCTTGTGTAAAAATATACAATGTCTCTTGAAATATATCGATCATAACTTGATCTTCAAATGTGGTTCAATAGCATTGCAGATTTAAGCTCATCTGTGTGCTAGATGGGGTTGACATTAACTTCTACTTTAAAAAATTAAACAGCATTCAGCTTGGTCTGTAAAATCAGCAGTATAAATGGGTACCAGTAAAATACTGGAAAGGGAACCTGTATTATACTAGGACTAGCATCCAATCTAGGAAGAGTAGAAAGCTAGTCGCTTCACACTACAGAAACTGGGATAAGTTCCAGCCTGGTGAGCCAGCAGGCTCAGGTGTAAAAAGTCCATCATGCTTTACTTATTATACTGTATTTAAATAGTGTGAACATAAAAAGTTATATATCTAGCTAAAATTGCTACCCTCTAAATTTTGGGCTTATCAGAAAGGAAGGCAGCAAGGCATAGCTATTATCGTTTTTGTAGTTTTAGTTATCTGCTTGTTAATTAAGTTAATGTTGCATGTCAGAATTCTGAACAAGGCCAGGACACAGTGAGAAATTTTGAAAAAAGAAATTTGTGTGGGAATATAGAAATGTTTTTATTGCTACATGTACAGTATGTTCTAGATTAAATAGTCCGCTTTGTGTCACCTTTCTTTTAGTCCCATGTGTCCATAAAGATCTGTTGAACTGGATGTTGGCGACAGCGTGTCAGCAAGGCCATTTAGAGGTGGTAAAGCTGCTGATTCTCAGTTACCAGGTTGATGCAGAAGACTGCACACTACACACTGACGAGTTTGCAGTTATTACTGGCCTGCCACTATATGCTGCAGCCAGGACAGGTAATTTGCCATCAGACTCAGTTTGGAATTATATAAAAGAGAGTTTCATGCAAAAGCTTAATTATGAGTTTTATATCTCTAGACTTTTTTCTGCTCTATATAGCTCTGAACATTACTTTGTATTGTGGATATTTTGACTGTTAATATCTAATTACACACTTAGAGTAAGTTTATGTCCATTATCTTAGAGCACAAAGCTATCCAACAACTTCACCAAAGCTTGATGTTCATTGTGTGAGGAGATCACACTTTGCTAATCAAGTTGGAAGAAAAAGATATCACATATGCAAAGCAATCATAGTTTAGGGTCAGCCATGATAGAGCTGTATAACTGAGATAAAATGATATAACAAAATGGTATAACCAAAGCCATAACTGTTGACACATCACTGTTTTACCAGCATATTTATATACATAATTATTATAAAAGTGTTAAGGGGTATTAAAAAAAGCCATCTTACAGATTTTCCCAGACCACCACATAATTACCAGTACTGAAATCTTAGTGTATACCATGTGAAGAATTTTCACAATGATCCTCACCAGGTAGTATAGCTGTTAGGGTGCCAGGCTCATGATCAAGAGATCATGGCTTCGAATCCCCATTGGACCCCCACTGTGCTAATACCCCTGGGCAAGGTCTTAACCACAAGTGTAGCTCTGTCTGGTATAAATGGGTACCAGTAAAAATATACTGGGAAGGTAACCTGTGATGGACCAACATCCCATCCAGGAGGAGTTGAACTCCCAGTCGCTTCACGCTACAGAAACCGCAAATAAGCACCGGCCTGATGAGCCACTAGGCTTGGGTGTAAAAGCCCAACAGACTTACCTACCCTCATTCTCAGTCACTTATGTGCCATTTGGTTTACTTTTGGAGCCTAATTCAGCTGGACAATGGTTCACCCTGGGGTAAACCCTGAACCGCTCACCAGACTACTGCAAGACCAACACGCACACAATCATTCACATCCATATCTAGAGGCAATTTGGAATAGCCATTTAGCCTAATGTGCATATCTTTGGACTGTGGGAGGAAACCGGAGTTGTTCTTGCAGTGAGATGGACATGCTAACCACTATGCTGCCGTGCTGCCGGTCACAGTGAGATCATGGCAATTTCATCATCACATGCAGTATATGAATACAAGTATGCTGACAACTCACATCATATCCACATGTGGATGGTTTCCAAATTAACTTTGAACACTCCTTAGCACCTTTCGGATGAACTTTCCAACTTCATGACAGGCCCCCTTACTCAACATCAGTGTCTGAACTCCTTAATGTTTGGTGGATGAATGAACACAAAATCCCCATAGCCACACTCACTCATACATGGGTGTGATGGCAAGGTGTCCACAAACTTTTAATTATATAGGGTGCCTGGCATGTTTTGAAATTTGACTGGCTGTCTGAGCATATTCAGTAGAAGAACTAGTTTTACCTGCTAGATCTGGAGTTTCATCTGCAGTTTAGTTGGTTTTAATTTTGGGAAGTGAAACACCTATATGAGTCACATGGCTGTATACATAAGTGATTTCACATGGATGTTGGGCATCCGATTATCATAAAAGTCAGCAAACATCTATTATCCCAAATAAGACTATAATCAATAGCAAAGCCACAGGATGGGCTGTCATAATTGAAGTCAGTGTTGTGTATCGTTTTGTCCCATGTCTCAGGGGGCCTCGGTTTTCTTAGGCTGAAATGGGGACTTTTGAATTAAAAAGCTTCATGTGGAGTGATGTTAAAAACAGCCTGTTCCACGCTTTTACAGCTTGAGGAAACCAATGCCCTTTTGAAATCCATTACGCAATTGCACTTTTAACAATTAGTAACATCACATTGTTTGATTAGTGCAAATTCTTCCTTAAATGCATTTACAAATTTTCCATAAAGCCATGTTTTAAACTGTGTTGTGTTCAGCCTCACGCGCAGTTGTCCTGATCCAAAACCACAGCCTCAGATTTGGTTAGGGGATTTCTAAACACTACCTATTTTCCTGTTTTGATCCTGGCGATACAAGAAACAGTTCCTCTTTAAGGCTAAAGACTGAGGCAAGAGGGAGTCTTACACTTCCTGTTGTGTGATTCAAAGTAATCTCACAGCTATTTGCTCTCTGGTTCAGGAAATAAGGAGATAGCAAAGTTTTTGCTGGAAAATGGAGCCTGCTTATCTTCGTACACGTTGATGGACCACAGCAAGTTCACGCAGGAGCTGCTGAGAGAGCGCCTGGTGGAGGACAGAGACACGCACAGTGACGGGAGAGTGCAGCACGTGAGTCTACTTTAGTTGTTTACTCAGTCTTAGTTTCAAGTCACATAATTTATTTACACAGTTTATTTACAAGCTGAATTTTATGTACTTGCTTGGTTTAGCACATTTAGCAGTTGAGAGTACAATCGATTGTAGCTGCATTAAAAATTCATTGAAATTTATTTAAAGGTTAATACTTCCATAATGTTACATACCACAGACAGCAAACATTAGAAATAGTGCTACGCTAAAGCACAAAAGGTGAAAGCTTTTATATTAAAAAATAAATAAATAAAATTTGAGTCAGTGACATGTTTTAGTTTTATTTTTATTTATTTATCCATGCTGATATAGCTATTTAGCTAGATTTACCAACCCATCTTAATGTTTACGGAGAATGATCAACCTATGCAAATTTAACCTTGATTTTTCTACACAAGCTAATTTTTAGCTAAATTTATTTAGTCTAACATTTTGTTATATTTATCTAGCACATTAGCATAATTATATTTATTTACCCATGATACTACTTAGTTATAATTAATGTCTTTCCAGTGATAATATTTAAGTAGATTTAGTCTGGAGGAGAGCTGTCCAGGGTGTACTCTGCCCTCGCCCAGAGTCGGCTGAGATAGGCGCCAGCCTCCCCGCAACCATAATTAGGATTTACCAGTTCAGAAAATGAATGGATGAATGAATGAATCTATCCATGCTTATCTTCAGTCAGATTTGTTTATTTGAGGTTTTTTTAGTCACTTTTATGTATCCCTGTAAATACTTGCCTATATTTGTCCACTCATGCTACAGTGTGTCTGCCCATGCCAATTTTATCTATTTTTTATTTATTTATACTAGTAGCTACTGTATGTACACGGTTTTTGTTACGTTACGTTATTTACTCACACTTAAATTTGATTTTGATTGATTTTATATTAAAGGACTCTGATGTGGGTCTTTTGAAATTCTCATTGGGTTAATTCAAAATATTGTTGATATAGATGCTTTAAGGCACCCAAGTCTTACAACTGGTGTATTCTTTTTTTAATTAAAGTTTACATCATCAGAATTGTTTGCATTTTACACTCAATTTCGTTGAATCAGATGAAGAAAATTGTGTTATTTCTACTCTGTTGAAAGCTTTCTCTGTGGAAATGGTGTACCTGTGTGTATGCCTATGTGTATTTGGGTGTGTGTGTATACGATGGAGAGATGTCTCTGTAAGAGCAGTATTGATCCTATTAATGTTTGGGTTGTCTGATCCTCGTATGCAGCCTGTGAGTGTGCAGTGGTCAGGATTGAAGCTGCCATGGTTGGAGCTGGACTGGTTTCTAGACGTTTCCTCCAGAATCACAGTGCTGGATGTGTCACACAATGGCTTGAGCTCCCTGCCCTCGGTGGTACCGTGGGGCCTCATAAACCTGCATACACTCAACCTCTCACACAATAAATTCAAAGAGCTGCACACGCCCCAATCCTCTCAGGAGATCATCTGTATGAGGTACAGTACAACACAAAACAAAGTCAATCTGCATGAGGGTGTTAAGAGTTGCATGCAAAAGTTCAGGCACCCTTTAACAAAGTATTCTGTATTTTGTAAAAAGAAAATAACTTTTGTTTGGGACTAAAACGTAGCTCCTTTATATTTGATTAACTTGAAAATTTGAAGGAAAAAAGTAATTGTGGTATGTGTATATGTTTGGAGAGCATTCTGAGACATTTGCACCCAGGATATATATAATTATCAGACACCCTTAACAGAAGAACTTGCCAAAGTGCGTAAAGTTTTTTATCAGTAAAGATATGTCCATGCTCGTTCACTAGGTCATCATCTAAGAAACCTTAAGCAGTTAATAAAATAAGACTCAAAGGGTTTTATTTATTGAATAATTGTGGTCCTAAACTTCCTGTACGTTCTCTTTTTATGTTTTACTGCTGTGTGGGTGTGGCCTCTGAAGATTACGCCAGGTCAATCTGTGTGAGAACGAGTTGGACAGTCTCCCAGTTGGCTTGCTGCATCTCAGCCAAATCCAGAGGCTCTTCGCAGCCAAGAACAAACTCAGCGTCCTTTTCAGCATCCCTAATGGTACACACACACACACACACACACACACACACACACACACATACAAGCATAGTTTAGAACCGGTTATTTAGTAGACCTGATTACACTCAGTGAAGTGTGATTAAGAATAATGCGATTGGCAGATTAACAAGTTAGAGCCTGAAGATCTGGTTACTTTTCTCTTCCTGATTTATAAGAAGTTTATGGTTATAGGTTCCCTGATCCAAGTCACCAAACAAGTTTACATGTGCTGTTAAGTCACTCTACATCAGAAAAGTGAATGAACTGTAGCAGTCTGGTCATGACAAAATTTAACACCATATTGTTTGAAATGAAATGTATGTTATTACAATGATTTTAAAAACTTAAAGAGAGTGTTAAAAATATCTAATATTAGGTAATACTTGTACAAATGATCAGTTTCATTGTTTTTAGTGATTAAATAAAATTAAGCCTCCCTTCGTCCTTCGTACAGCTCAGTTTTTAAATAATTTTGTGCTATGAAATTGACCTAAAGCAAGAACTCTTCAATTTTAAAGTAACCTCATTATCTGAGTCACCTTACACTTCCTTCTTCACCATACTTTGCTGTTTATATGCCTCTATATCAGCATGTAGTACATCTGTGGTATATGCTACTGAATTCATGAAGGATAAAAGCTTCTATTTTGAACAGTAAATTTGCATGCCATGACAGTTCCACTGTCAAGGCTGTCAGATATCAATATGCAGAGTGTACACCAGGCTGAATTTTTGAATGTGGCCCTTTAAGGATTTGTGTGTGTAAATAACAACAAAATTGCCTCTCTCTCTCTCTCTCTCTCTCTCTCTCTCTCTCTCTCTCTCTCTCTCTCTCTCTCTCTCT
>JBCNYG010000002.1:16546874-16560685 GCA_039654305.1 Porochilus rendahli | reverse complement strand
TATTGTACTGTGTATAATTTGTATGTGAAAAATAAACTTTGAATTTGAATTTGAAGCATTATAAACCTCTGATTACCTTACCATATGTTTTTAAAGACTGGTGAACAGCTCTGAAAAGCAACAAACAAATGGGCTAACAGATACTTTATTATATTAAACTGCAGTAAAATCGGCATAGCTAATAACAGCCTCTCTCGTTTAGCATTTAGTATCATTTTCACAATCTCTTATGGCTTTTTTTTTATGATGTTTTAACACATTGGCAGAGACCCATGCTGTAGGTTATATTTTAAATGTAGTTCATTGCATAATAATTGTTCAGTGATAGTGTATGGTTGTTTGATGATAAGGAATTTGTTTAAAGATCTAAGTTTGTGCATGCAGTAGGGCAGTGGTGGTGCACTGGGTAAGGCTCTGGGTTACTGGTCCAAAGGTTGGGGGTTCAAGGCACAGCAGCACCATGCTGCCTTTGTTGGGCCCTTGAGCAAGGCCCTTAACCCTCAAGTGCTCAGTTGTAAGTCGCTGTGGATAAGGGCGTCTGCCAATTTCCATTAAAGTAAATGTATGTAGCATTGGATGTAGATTGTATTGAAGTGCATTCATTCATTTGCCGAACCGCCTAATCCTTCTAGAGTTGCAGGGAGGCTGGAGCCTATCTCAGCTGACTGCTGATGAATGTGGCGTAAACCCGGAACAGCTTGTCAGTCCATTGCCAACACAAACACAACAATTCACACACACACTCACAATTAGGGGAAATTTGGAACAGCCAATTAGCCTAATGAGCATGTCTTCATACTGTGGAAGGAAACCGGACTACCTATGGGAAACCCACACAAGCATGGGGAGAACATGCAAACTCCAAACAGAAATGCCCTCACCGAGCCCAGGACCCAAACCCAAGACCTGCCATCCAAGTTTTTAAGTACAGTTCCATTATTTTAACAAGTTAAAACAATCTTTTATTTTTTATTTTTTTTTTAATAAATTAGATGTTATTTATTGTTTATAATTTACAGAGTGTACATTTTAACAGTACATATGTGCACACAAGTGATCTGAGCTAGGGGGACTGGACAGCAACAACTAAACAAAACACACAAATACAGAAATAAAGAAATATGTGTCCTTGCATCTGTTAAGATACTACACAGCACCGATCAGCTCTGTCTGGGACCTTCTGTCAGTGTTTCCCCTCTGGATAATTTCACTTAAATCCTTAGGCAGGTAATCTATCAGAGGTCGCCATATATCCATGAAAGTATCGTCATTTCCTTTTAATTTGGCGCTTAGTCTTTCCATAGTTAAGACTCTAAAATCTTTATACCACTGAGTCACATAGGGATGCTTCTCGCTGTTCCAATTAAATAATGTACATTTTCTGGCTAAAATATTATCTTATTGAGTAGTTTAAATCTTTTCACATCCATAACTTTCAAACAATCTTTTTGAATAAATGAATTTAAAAAGTACCTTAAAGAACCTTATAAACCAGCAACTTTAATAAGCACCATGTAGTGTCTTATAAAACAACAGGTGGCACTCTATGGTGTACAGGGAATGCAAATATTGCTAAGGTAGTTTAAAGTAAACTCAAAACTAAAAGAGAAAAAAAGCTAATCAAAAGCCAATATACAGTAAAACACAGGACACTATAAACACAGATAAACCTTAATACACCATAAAACAAAGTACACAATGCAATCAAATAAAGGCATAAAATGGAAAATAACCAATAAAACATTGGTCAAGGTCATGAGAATTTCCGGGCTGTGTAATTCTCTGTCTAGCCTCATGATGGCATTACTCTCATAGTGTTGTAAGTAAATGTGCGTGTAATGTTTGTAGTTACAGTTTGTACAGAACTCATTTGCTGGAAAACAGATTTTTATACTTGAGTTCTGTCCTTATTATTTAGTATTGTTGTTACTATTTATTACAGTGGTTGCAGTCATTAAAAACCCAGACAGAATATTATTTAAATATTACTTACACACTGATCGCGTGCAATGTAGCCAGTGTTATTACAACAACATAGTTTTTGCACGTGGACACAGAACCCCAGATATCTTAAAGCACAACGTCATGCACATTGATGTTTAATGGATCTTTGCAGTCAGCATCACATCTTTAAAAAAGTATCCAGTAAGACTTGCCTGCTCTAAATTTATGAAATGAGACAAAATTGTCATCACAAGACAAAAATCTTCCACTGATTTTTTTCCCTCGGCATCATTACGAACGTGGTTGTAGAGACTTGCCAGTTGAAATAGTGTGCCTTGGCATTACATTGCATCGCTGATGGTTCAAATCTTCAAATCCAGTATACATCTCACACACACAAAAGTGATTAGCAGGAAGCTGATGTCTGTTCATTCAAGAATTTCAGTTCATCAGATATGTGTTTTCACCCTGTGTTGGCAGTTGCATTTGTTCACAAGTATATCGTCAAGTGTACTATTATGAATAGCTCGAACAAGTCTGCATTAAGAACCGCTTTAATTTCTGAACTATAAGTGTCTCTTTTGTATGTAATATGTAATATTTTGCTAGCATAGCTAACATGCAAACTCCACACACAAAGGTTTCAGATAACACACAATATTGTGCAATTTTTGCGATGTTGCTTAAATTAATGTGTCTGCATCAACTTCTGACAGCATTTTTTGGAGTCTACAAAAACTTTTGTGCATTTTGCTCAACATTGTTAAATCGTAAATTGGTAGCTGGGTGAGGTGAAAGTGGAAAACCCCACAAAAAAAAAGTGAAAGGTGAAAGTGGAAACCCCACATAACAAATTACAGGGTGACCCAAAAAAATTTTTATTCTTATTTATTAGCATTCTGAATCGATAAAAATTTTTAAGAATCGATCTTCAAAAAAGAAACAGAGCAGCAGCACGACCCACTCCTGACCAACACACACCCCATCACTTCACTAAACTCCCAAACAACTCTGAATGAGCAAAGCAGATCAGTACCTCTACTAAACCAGGTGTCTAGTAAATTGCCTCCCTTTGCTTGTAATGGTTATGAATCAGAAATTGGTTTGAATCGAGAATCGATTCTGAATCAAATCGTCACCCCAAAAATCTGAATCGAATTGACTCGTGAGTTGTTGTTGTTGTTAGATTCACATCCCTAGTCAAATTATTATTTGCACAAATGAAACGTAATTTTATTCATCATTATTTACACTTATGAAATTTAGTGAGGTAGGAGAGGTGGTGCTAAGGTCTGTTGGGAGCCTAATCTCAACTTGAACACCTCAAGCATGAAGAATTTGATGTTTGGTTTCAGCAAGATGAAGCTACAGCTCACTCGGCTCGAAGATCACCAGAAGTGCTGACAAAAAAGTTTCCAGGTCAGGTGATCTCGTTGCATGGCGATGTTGGATGGCCGGCCTGTTCCCCTGACCTCGCCCCTTGTGATTTTTTTTCTGTGGGGCAGTCTTAATTCACAAGTATGTACTCATCAACCCCAAACTTTTGAACATCTTAAGGTTGCTTTTCAGCAGGAGATATCTGCTGTTTCATTCGACATGACCCGGCAAGCCAAGGCAGACTTCAGAATTCACCTTCAAGCGTGGATAGACAATGACACCCTCCATTTGGTGGACGTTATCTTTAAAACCTGATGTATTTAATCCGTACTGAATGAAGTTTCTTGTGTTCAAGGAATAATTTGATTATCTTTAAGGATTTAATCTTATTTACCTTTGAAATGCGGGAGGTGTTTTTGGGTCACCATATATTATAAACCACCATTATAAAGTTCTATGAACACTGCAGTAGCACACTTGCCAAAGAGGGGGTGGGTGGGGGGGGTAGTATAGGAGGTGAAATGACAGAGCAGCATTATATCCAACATCCCAGATGTAATTTAACACACGAGCAATTTGACAGACAGGGAATGAACTCCGGCTCACAGTGCCAAACATCCACACATTGAGCTTTAAGTAGTGTTCGTTGCAACCCATAGAAGAGCAGAGCCTAGAGTACCTCAAGCAGGTGTTGATGCAATTCATTGTACCAAATTACCAGTGGCAAGAATCCGTGAGAGATGATCCCATTTGCTCACTGCACCGTTCATGCTCCATCCAAGGGGATGGGATAACAGGGATGGAGCACAAACCCTGACAAGTGACTCAAAATCACTCTGAACTTTATCTTGTCCTGTCAGGTGCGAAGACCGAAATGTGTGAAAGTGGTTGCTGTGGTAGTTTTGCTGAAGGAAAGAAAAATATGCAGAGAGATGAAAATCCCATGGGAAAATCTATAAATGGTTGTGAAGCTTCAAAATTAATCAGCATCATTGAATGTGTAGCCAAAAGTATGTGGACACCTGACCATCATGTGCCCGTTCGTAAATTATGGCCGTTTACACGGAGTTGTTGTTATAATATCCATTCTTTTGGGAAGTATTTCCACCAGATTTTGGGGCAGGTTGTGTTGATGTGTCCATTTAGTCACAAGAGCATCAGTGAGTTTAAGCAGGTCCGACGACAAGGCCTGTCATGGAGTACATGTACCAGTTTTCATTCCAGCGGTGTTAGGTGTGGTTATGGTCAGGTCTCTATGTAGGCCACTCAGCCTTCTTATTAACCCGAATGTATTTTCTCAATGTAACGGGTCCAGCATTTTCTAAAACTTGATGTTAACATTAATGTTTACACGCACACTTTTTTTGATTTTTTGTATGTTTTTTTTAAGGCATTATGCCTCAAATGAGCAAGTGAATCATAATGTCATTGCAAGGAATTCAAGGGATCAAATGTGGTGTCTAATTTATCCTTATTTGCATTTTAAGTGACTACACATGCGGAAAGGTTTGGGCGGATGAAAAATGTTTCATATTGCGCGTGCACAATGTGGACAGAATAACTCACAAATTGTCTACGTGAATATAACTAGCATGAGCACTTGTGTTTGTTTGGAGGCAGGGTGTTGAGAGGTTTAATACATTTTAATGTTAATAAATCTGAAATTGCATTGTACAAATGAAAGGCGTTAATGAGCTCTTAAGGCCATTGGAAATCTGGGATGATTTGATTTTTACCCCTAAACAGAGGGAAATGTTAGTAGCATGCAGTCGGGATTGAATGCAGCTCTTCTGTGTGAATAATCTTAATGTTCTTTTATATTTGATTTGGTCTCAAATTGAATTTGAAGTAGCAGGGTTATATGAATCAGAGTGTCCTGATCAAGCTAATTATGTATCCAGGCTCTCAGTGTTTCATTCCCAAGTTACCTGGCAGACAAGTAGCTGCAATAAGCTGTAGATGTAATGGACACACAAGGATCTCCCTCCCTACTCGTCAAACATCCAGAGAAGGAAAAATAAACTCAACTCTCTATTGATTTTCATTCAATCTTTTTTTGACATTTGTTTAAAATAAGCAGATCCCAGATGGTTTATATATTTCTTTGTGGTGGAAAGCACGTTGATGCTGTGGGATGGGATCTGACAAGGCCTGTTTTTACCTGACATACATTGTAGAAATGTAGCCCAATGTGAATACACGATTCTGAGTCAACAGCTAATGTTTTCAAAACAGATACATATAAGAGGCAGGGAATATTTGTTTATTTATTTATTTATTTTTGCCACAAACTTTACAGAAAGGTTCATAGAGATCCCATGTGGTGTAACAAAAATTGCACCAGTGGAAGGGTTTTACTTTGGTGTGTCAGATAAAAATAAAATAAGACCACTTTAAAATGGAAATACAATATTTATTCATTACTCTTTAATAATATCTGTGCTATTTTTTAAAGTTGTTAAAGTTTAGTGCCAGGAATGTTTTCAAAAGAAGTTAAAGACTGCAGCTACATAAATTATTTCATCCCAAATATTCTCATTAATTTTCCATGCATTGATGCACGTAATCAACTTGTCGTTTTAGCTTAGTTAATTGCACTTCTATGTGAACATAGCTGGGTACTAAGACAACCAAATGGATTCATGGATGGGCTGATTTAATATTTTTAGAATGCTTGTCATAAAAATATTGTCAGAAGATACTACCAAGGTATCATGTCTGATGTTGAAGCCACGGGTCATGCATGATGTTTTTTTTTTTAATAATGCCAGCTAACTGTTGGGTTGTGGGTGTTTTTTGAGTTTGCATATTCATTAAATCTGGAATGGTCATGAAGCTAAGCATAGGCAATTCTTTATTGTTTTTACAAATGATTCAAATGTATTGTTTTTCAAGTGTTTTAAGTAGAACAACCCTTAGCCAAAAGTAGTATACTTGAAGTTTATTTTATTAAGTATACCTGAGTATAAGCATACTAGAACTTCTACTGACTTAATACTTCTTCGGACTAAATTGGAACATTTTAGTTTATAAAAGTATACTTTAGGTATACTTCATGAGGTAAAGTATACTTAGTACTAGTGTAACTTATAGTATTGATGTACTTAGACTTTTCTTTATACTATTCAGTATAAACCATGTATACTTTACTATACTCTTCTGAAATACATAAAACATAGTGTATAATAAGTAAACTTCAAGTATACTGTCAGTTTTAATATAAAATAAGTATACTTGTAGTACACTTGAATAAAGTACTTTTTGCTAAGGAAAGGGCTGAGAATGTACTGCTGGGTTCATAAATATTTGTCGATGACAAAGATATAGTTTATTTAGGTGTCTAATACAGCTGATTAAAATTTAAATTCAATAAGACTTACCTGAGCTCAAAGTGCAGACATTTATATTTAACTGTGTGAATGAAGTAGGAGTTACTGCACTTTTCATATGTGTATCAGATGGACTGAGAAGAATATGAAGAAAGAAAGAAACCAAAGCGTACTTCTTCATGTTATGGAGACCAGGGAAACTGGTTCCCTTGTAATTATTGATGTAACTGCTGACAAAAACAGCAGGATAAATTCTGAAAGGTATAGTGTTGCATTATCTGCAAATTGTTTTACTGCCTTTTGGCTAAGATCAAGTGTATAATCTGTTCTTAGTATCTGATATCTTCTACCCAGCAATGATGATTTACATTGATTTTTGGTACAGAAAGAGGGCTTGCTCTGTCCACTGCACACATGAACTGATATTTTAGGAATGGTGCACCCTCTCTCAGAAATCTCCTTTCATGGAATCAGTAAAGTTTCATCTTATCTTAAAAATGCATTGGCTGGCACTTGACACTTCTGGTGGACCTGAAGGAATCATTTAAAAGCCGCCCAAAAGACCAGTGCAGTGGTGGCCTGGTGGTAGGGTGCTGGCTTACGGATCCAAAGGTCGGCGGTTAAAGCCCCACTATCACCAAGCTGTCACTGACACCCCCTGTCCCCCTGTCCCCCGTCCCCAAAAGTGCAGCTGACTGGGTTATCAAAGGCCAGCCATGTCTCTCTGTCTGTGGAGAAAGGCATGTAAAACGAACACTGCTGTCGTTCGTAAAGAGTTGGCCAATAGTTTCCACCTA
Organism: Porochilus rendahli; assembly: GCA_039654305.1. NCBI lineage: Eukaryota > Metazoa > Chordata > Actinopteri > Siluriformes > Plotosidae > Porochilus > Porochilus rendahli. Next base: position 16,553,238 of record JBCNYG010000002.1, on the reverse strand, counting down.
CAACTTGATTGCGCCAAAAGCACACAATCACTGTATGTTGTTAGTTCGTAGACTTACCGCAGTTTTCATTTTGCACTTTATCATGTTTTATTTATATCTGCATTACCCGTTCTCTGATCATTTAATGCTGAGTATGTGTTTCGAGTACAATGCATGAATGTAATGAACCTCCGTCAGTTTCTTGGACAAGTGTTAAAATAAATGTCTATCAACATTAAGATAACAATCATTCATAGTTTAACTGAATTACATATCTTTGTCAGAAAGCTGTATCATCAGATTAGATTCACTATTTTGGATTTCCTTTCATTTATTTATTTACCTGTCAAAGATGTCACGCTACCACATAAATGGTATCCAATAAACCATAATTTGTCCTACTGCTGTGTTCGCTGAAACGCAGCCAGCAATGAGAATAAGTTTATTATAAAAAATAGCAAAATGAACACTGGATAAATGAAAAAAGATCCGACCAACCGCAGGACAAGCCAAACATACTTAAACTAAGACAGACTTGTCCACCCAGAATCTGATATAAAGCCCAGAACTTTCAGCCCAGCTGCTTGTGTGGACGAGAAGAACCTCAGAAAACAAACATTCAGACAGGTTAATGTCACAGTGGATGAACAGAGACCTCCGGATCAGACTGGTTTATAAAGGTAACACAAAGACTGAACAACCAATGAAACCTAGAGAGAGATGAACTTAATTTGAGTAATGAAGCTTATAGTGAGCTATGAGGAGGAAGAGAGGTAAAACGTGCATGTGTGAATGGGTGATATAGAGAATCATCAGGGAAGAATCTCAGTGTCTGCTGATTTTTTTAATTTTATACTGTACCACAAGATTTTTTTTGGCTCTGCATTTAACACACACACACACACATTGGGCACCTGGAGAGCAGTTGGGGGTTAGGTGCCTTGCTCAAGGGTGCTTCAGCCCCACCGCCACACCTTCTGCTGGTTCAGGAATCAAACCAGCAACATTTAGGTCCCAGACCCGCTTTTCTTACCATTAGGCCACAGCAGCCCCTGATATATGCGTGTTCCAGACTTCATTCATTAATTTGCTTGCAACCATGTAATAAAAATAGCATTTTAATTGTCGGTTTGACCAGTTACTTTTGATAACAGAAGAACCTTGGGGAAAGGCTGACATTTGCACTCATAGTACTTATTTATAAAAATATATTTTGAATCCAGTATACTGTGGTGGACAGCACGAAAGGACACTCACTTCGTCCATGTCGAAATATTCATAGAGTCGACTATAACAGTGCATACACTTGATGTGTATTGTGTTTTGTGTGATTGCCTCATAAATAATCTGCAGACACTTTGAGACTTGTTGAGTGTTTCTACGTAATTTGCCAGTCCCAGATGGAGTCATTTGTGTGTGTGTGTGTGTGTGTGTGTGTGTGTGTGTGTGTGTGTGTGTGTGTGTGTGTGCATGTGGTTGCTCCAGGCCATCATCTCCCTGAAACTATGTGGGAATCAGATCACCACTCTTCCACCTCCAAACAAATGGAAATGCTCTCAACTTCGAACCTTAGACTTGTCAAGAAACCAGCTGGGGAAGTAGGTCACACATCACATACAGTATGTACACATGCATAAATACACATGTCTTCATCTCCCTGCCCTGACCACGCATATCCACTCCATTAATCCAAACCACCTCTGAATCATCCCAGTTCCAACCGCTGTTAAATAGGCGTCTGGTTTTCTTTCCCTCTTTTTCTTGGGTGTGCAGGCACGTCAGGACAGAGGAGAACACCAAGACCAGGAGGCTCCCCTTTTTAACCACGTGGCATCGCAGAGACCCAGAACCAGGTACGGCACACTTGTGAGTCACTGAGGCACAGCAGTAATACTGTAGCACTGTAATTACAACATCATGGTGAAAGTAGAGGGGTGAGTTTGTGTGGGCACGTTTAGCATCTGCACTGTGGGGAATGTGTGGCAAAGCAAGGTATTTGAAGCTGCAGCCATATTTCCATCCAAATATGTAATTAAAACTTAAACAACAAAATAAACTGTCATCTGCGAACATATGTGCAGGGTTTCCAGCGACTCTGCTCAGCAGAGTTATTGGATTATTATGATAAACATACTCATTATCACAATACGATTATTATCAGGGCCTCAAAATGACTTTTGTCCTGTTTTGTTAATAGACGTGAATTGAGTGCCACAATGTTTTGGTGCGAGCATAAAGTTCAATAAACTTTATTTTTTAGTAGATTAACTTTAACTTTTAATTTCTAAGTCAACGCCCAGTTAAGGTGGAGCTCAAAGTAGCAGGGGAAACTAATCACAAGCATAGTAATAGTGTATTCAGTATAATCATAAGCCAGGAGGGCTGAAAAGTCACCGTTATGCGTCTGTTTTTTGTGTGTTGGGAGAACAGAGGGAGACACGGGAGTGGCTTTTCACTCCTTTCCCACAAAAATATTCCTGCCCTGTTCCAGTCGTCCTGGAAGAGTGACTACCATTCCATTCTTGTGTCGTGTTCAGAAAATAAGTCATTCACATTAGAATGGCATATATACATGATAAACACATATGAGCCTTAACATTAAAGGGATACCCGTGGTGATTTAGTGTTACTAGCTATTAAAAATGATTTTTGTGTGATTTATGGTACGCTATATTAAAATAAGCATCTATATTGCTTAAACGTATTACATATTATGGCATAAGGATGACAACTACCTGTACTATTTAAAAACATTCTTGCCACACACACACACATATATATGATCCACATGATTCCCCCACAAAATGGTAGCCTCTGATAGCAATCAGATCAGAAATTGTGAACTTCTTAAAATATATATATATATATTTGCATAGCAAAAAATTATTCTGAGGATATGCTGTGAATGAGAATGCACTTAAAATCATGGAAGGAAGACCTGTGGATAATTGTTTTGTCTCATTTTAACCACAATTTGTTGACATGTTTTTAAAATCCTTCATCAGTTGTTGACTCACCCTTTAAAATACTTCACTACTGGCAGTATTATAGGATTGTCTTCAGTCATATAAAACACAGGTTGTTAGATGGCAAACTTTTCCTTGAGTCTGAATGTGCAAATGAAGTCACATAAAATTGAGGCAAACTGATAGAATTTAATAGCAAGCAGCCTAATTATACACACTAAGCCCAGTGGTTGTGTCTCATTTTAAAACATAACAATGAAGACGTGGCAGCTCCTGAATTTGACCTCTGTTTTTGAACGCTAGCATCTTTAATTAAAAGAAGCCACATTTGTGTAACACTCTGCCATTAGCAGCCTTCATCACCAACTTGAACCTTGTCTTCTCTCCACGTCAAGCACTAATGTTAGCTTCAGAAGATCCAGTCACGGGAGAACGATTACTCTCTTTCCTTTTTATACCACATCTGCTCTGCCGTGGCCTTCTATGGCTGCTGATCAGAGTGTTGCAGTGTTTAGCTTTACAGTGTATGTTCGCTTTAACTCCTCTGCACTCCCGTGGCTCTTCTTGGCAGCTTGTCCCGTCCAGTTTCCCGAAATTCTGCGGGATTCACTGGAAGTCCTCTTCCTCAACGACAACCAGCTGGAGTGTGTGCCTCCGTCTGTGTGCACCCTTAAAACCCTGTCCGAGCTCTATCTGTCCAAGTGAGTCAAGAGTTTCAGCTTTGAATCATGGTATCCCTACAAAAAAAGATGTATGCAAGCACAAGATGATAATGAAATCAAATCCATTTCTTTTATGGTTAGCAACATGCTTGTTGGAACGTGTAATTCAGTGTGGCTTATTTTTCTCCACAGTAATCCAGGCATCCAGGAACTCCCAGCTGAACTGGGCCAGCTCTCAAACCTCTGGCAGCTGGACATAGAAGACCTAAGCATCAGCAATGTGCCCACAGATGTCTGCAGCGATGGTACAGGGTGACATCACGCCTCGTTTTAGTCATCACAAAAGCATAGTTTTGTTTTAAAGACAGAGTTTTTTCACCTTTTATGGTCAAAGGTCATCTCATTTATAGTCCATAGTTACGGCACTTGTTTAAGCATTTTATCTCCAAAAATTGGTGACCTTCACCTTTAACCTACACAATCTCTGGGACTCTGGGTAAGGTGTTGGTTAAAAGGTTTGGTAAAAATCATACTGACGGACAGACGGACTCACAAATGCCAGTGATTATAATACCTCACCCAAAATTGGGCAGGGCTAAAAAAATTTACGTGTAGTGTAGTGAATGTGGATGTTGGATGAACATTCTTAAGAATAAAACTGAAAGTGAAATATAATGTGGTTAAAGGGTTTGTGAGAAAGGTCATTCTTAATGTAATATGATTGCCAAATATGTCTGTCTTTTCACTTTAATGTTTGTGTTCCGTTCCTAAAGTTAAGTACACACTGTTTTTCTCACTGAAGTAATGTTTATTTATGTATTTTTTCTATTTCTAATTTTTTACAACCACACTTCAATTTTAAATTGATTAAGTTGACTGTCTGCTCTCTCACATTTTTGATAATTAATCCTAGCGTATCCATATCAAACTGACTGCTTTACGCTGTCTATTCGGGTCAGGTCCTGCGGCTGTGCTGGCGTTCCTGCGTGCTGAGCTGCGCTGTGCTGAGCCCTGCAGGTTGATGAAGCTGATGTTTGTTGGACCTCCACGTCAGGGAAAGAGTACTCTACTGGAGGCCCTTCAGACCGGAAGAAACTCCCCCTTCTTTCCCTCTGATCACAGCATCCGTACCTCATCCTGGCTCCTAGAGAGACCCAGTGGAATCAAGAATAATGTAAGGAAGTTGTAGATGGTTTCATGTTCAAAAACTGTGACAAATAATGAAATGGGAAGAAGAATGCCATTTTGGGTCATCTTATACATATTTATTTGATGATGTTGGCAGGTGAATCTGAACCCCTTTGGTCTATTTTAGAAAGGTACTAGGTGCGATTTATCTCTGCTTTTGCAGGGCTAGACAGTGTTGCCTTGAAGTGGTATAGGGAGCTGTTCAGGATGTGCCCTGCCTTTGTCTAGTGTTAGCTGAGATGGGCTCCAGCCTCCCTGTGACCCTAACCAATTAAGTGGTTCAACAAATGAGTATGTGAGTGAGTGAGTAGTCAGTGTTGTCTTGCTTCCTCAAGCAGACGTGAAACAATCTACTTTACAGAAAATTAACACAAGAAGAAGAAAGTATAGTCTTGGCTTATAATTCTTGCTTCTCTGTATTTTACTAATAAGTGGTATATTACAGCTGTGCATCTTATGAATGAATAACTCCTTAGATGTCGACCTCTGTGTTGGCAGTGGATAGTGTTGGTTGAATCCTTTTGGACTCACATGGCTTTAACATACATATCTCATCTTGTACGAACAATCCTCCGGACCCCTTGACACAGTGAACTTAATACTGAATTTAATCTCTTTCAAATGGAATATTCCTGCCTGCTTATGTCCAGATGGTCACACATGCTTTCACACTGACTGCACCTCACCCAGATTGTTACAGCTTAATTCTACATACCCACACACCCACACCTCCCCCCCCCACACACACCGAACTTTTAAATCCATGTAAACCTATTTGTTCCAACTCAACAGCTGTGATAACTAATCCAACTTTTTTTCGGGTCAGTTGTGAGGTCAGTTTTAACAGGGGGACTTTATTTGAACTTTTACTCTAGGTCTTGCTTGTTCTCGTAAATTATTAAAATAATATGTACTATGTGTATAACAGGAAGCCACTCATGCCCTATATTTGGTCTGTTTAGTAACAAAATCAGCATAGTTGCTTTTTTATATACTTTAGTTTTTTCCTGTTAATGTTGGTGTTGGTCAGCACTGAGCATCCAGTACTTTATGTAGTTTAAATGTCTTTGTCAGATCTGGTAGTTTGTTTTAGTACATACTACATGGTAAAAGAGTGGTCTGATGAGGACATAAACCACCTTCCAAGTTTGGAATAATGCTTGAATCATAACAGCAGACAAAAACCTGCTGGATTGCAACAAACACAGTTTCAGTAACCCTAGAAATTCATCAGAGTGCTGTTCCAAAACTGTTAAAGTTACATAATTTGGTCTTCCCATTTTTTAAAGGTAAACTAAAGGTTAATTCGTAGAATGCAAGGTACTTCCAATAGGCACAAATGGATTATTCAAACTTGGCATACTTATAAAGAAATATCTTCAACCAATTGTAATGGGCATTGGATGAACATTTTGCCCCATGTTTAAGATTTTGGGGGTTTTCAGAATTTTTTTTTTTTTTTTTTTTTTTTTTAACATGATCCCAAAAAAAAAAAAAATCATAGAAATCTTGCTTTAGGTTTCTGTGCTCATGTTCCTATGTAGTATATACTAAAACTTTAAATTAATT